>CALNVZ010002100.1:62737009-62759941 GCA_940671915.1 Paracentrotus lividus | reverse complement strand
AATAAAAAAATGTCTCTCTTATGGATGCCATCTATGGTCTGCTGAAGTTCGTTCATAGAACTGCTGGATTCTTTCATCATCTTGATGCAGGGTAGGTGCATACGCTTGGATTACTGTCATATTCATTGGATTTGCCATGAATGCGAATAGTCATTATTCTATCGTTTATTGGGTTTACCCTAGCACACATTTGGCAACGTCTTGGTGGCTATAAAGGCAACTCCGCGTTCCTCTTTTTAGTCTCTGTACCAAGAAGTAATACAACTACATGTTTATCGAGGTGTCGTGAAGTGCCTTTCCTGTCCATCTTATCTCAGAAATCCCTGCCTAAGTGGACATCGTTTCTATCTAGTTCATTATGTTAAAATGTCTAGTTTGCCCTGATTTAATGTTCGTACATTCCAGGTCGCAATCTTAATAGTTGAATTTCCAGAGGTTACATCTGACATCACTCTCCGTGGGGTTATCAGCTTCCCACCTCTCCTTGCGGCTTTAGGTGACAGCGTCTTGATGCCTCGGCAGATGTCATCAGATCTCTCTTCCCCAGTATTGATCAAGACCACTTTCAGGCCTGGGGTCTCACGTCCAGTGTCATACTCTGTTCATCGTTATTTGTACTCATCATCATCAATAGGTTTTCGTGGCAAGTAGTCGGTGGTGGTTTGCCATTGCCTTCCACCATTGCCCGAGTAGAGAGAAGACCATTCACCGGACTCCAGCTACTAGCTCTTCAATCCAAAGAAAAACTTCCCAGTAAGATTAGCTTTTAAAGTCTATCTTCTGCCCAGTAATTTCTACTGAAAATCTGCTGCTGCCCAGCCAGGTGATATGCCGTTGACTTTCCTTAAAAGTTCATCCGCCTTTTGACGACATTTCCTTCGTCAAGGGTCCCATTACCCCCGATACTGGCGGCATTTATCCATGCTTATAGACGCGAGGTGCAGGAAGAAATGAAATATATCACGGTCTGACTCTATATATGAACTTACTAATACAGTAGTCTCAATAATATAACATATAATGTACTAATGATCTTAAAAGCTCTGAATGAGACAAATTAAAAAATGCCACTGTTAAAGATGTCGCATACACCAGTACTACTTTTTTTCCTGTGTCAAAGTTTGGTCTTTGTTGCCATGGTTTTCAGGTATGTTTCTTTCCATAACTTCTAATGCTTACACCCAATGCCAATTTTAAGAGCTTGTCTGAAATCCTCAGTTAATTTCATTTCAGAAAATATATACTTTTATGTATAATGGGTGTAGTATTTAAAGTTAAAAAGATTCAAATAAAAAAGACACTATTTTCATGTTGCAAAATCATGTCACACAAAACTGGCCCAATTAAAAACGCATGGCCTAATGATAATGATGATTATGATAATAATAATAAAATAGGATTTAGTCTATGTTTATTTCTATGTATATTCTTATCTTCATTTGCATGTAGATTTTTGTGATTTATTTAGAGTGTAAATAATTGATTGACTAAAGGAATATCACTATCTAATACCCCAAAGGCATCTTTTTCTGATAAAACAATTTCTTGTATTTTCTCAAATTTATGACAAGTCATGTATGCATCACTGTCTGTCACCCAAAATGTATTTCATTGTATTTGATAATAATAATAATATTAATGATAATAATATTAATAATAATCATACTAATAATGATAATAATTTGATATACATGTACATGTTTATTGTTATGTATTTCTTATTTTCATTCGTACATGTATGTAGGCCTATATTTTAAATTGTAAATATTTTCGCAATTCGGCGAGGAAGATATAATAAAACCTTGATGAATCTGAATCTGAATCTGGATCTACATTAGATCTAACGTTACTCGTACGTTATATCTCTTTTTAAAAATTAATTTCATGAATTTAGTTTAGGCCCTAACAAGTTAGGGCTGGTTACATCACTCGTTGAATTGATCATAAATTGAAGATCTAAGTCTAGATCTATAGACTTCTAGGCATATCTCGAGTCAAAAACTATATAAAAATGAAAACTTATTATTTTTAGCGTGTGGAATAATGTACTGTTCAATTTCATTAAAAACAAAGGAAAATTGATGCGGTGACGTAATTGCTGACTCATTGATTCATTAAATATTTCTGTTGCAGGTTTCTTTTTAAATGTTCCTCAGAATTTTTAACCTTAAATAGAGGGAAGAATCTTTGATAAGAATATTAAAATTTTTGAATTTTTAGTAGTTTGAACACATAGTCTTTGGATTAAGGACAAACTACCTCCACCATTGGTACAATTGTATGCCCTTCAAATGTTACCATCCATGTTGTTGTCAAAGTGACAAAATGACAGTTCTTTAATTTCATGATATCTGCTTCAACACGTGTTTTAGGTCCACAGATCTCTTGACTTGAAGTCCTTTCGTGGCCTTCCACATCAGTTCTCATTTCAAAGCGAATCAGGGTGAAAAGCCTAAAGTCAGCTGAACAGTGAATTAGGTACCACACCAAATTGAAGTCTAGTCCATTATCTATTTTAAATTTTTATGATCTTGGGTGCGCAGCCAGTGGTGTTTTCAGTACCGCATATACACTGCAAATTAGCTTGGGCATGCAGGCAGCCGAAACCTCAAACTAAATCGCTATTTGGAAATAAAACCCATCAAGATGATGTTGTCTGACTATTTATGCAATACAGTATGCTGTTTGAGAGATAGAGCCTAATAATCTCTGATCTGGCTAATTATGGCTATTTCAAGATTTTGTTCTGAGGAGGCAGCACCTTTTATTATCAATGCCATGGTCTGTTAGGTACAAGGTTGCTGAAATACTCCCCCTGGATTTCATTAATGATCAATTGATAATTCAACTGATTGAAGCACTTCAAAGTTCATTTGCAACAGAAATATTAATGTTAAACTAATCTAAATAAATAAGTTCTCGTCATTGAAGGATGAAAAATTTAATCTGTCATGTGTGTTGTGATGAATAGCTGTGTATAGAAAGCTTTTAAATTTGTATCTGAAAAAGACGATATAACTGTTCTGGTGCTACCCCCTCTATACAAACAGTAAAGTATTTTGAAATTCCCATTAGATCTCAAATTCAGGGTACACGAGAGTGAGGGAGGTGGGGGAGGGGGGGGGACAGGGGCTGGGTTTGCTACCCTCTACTTTTTCAGCAAACGTGTACAAATGCAAAACGATCATAGATTTGTGATTTTTAGCCTGTTCAGCCCCCCCACTTTCAGCTCAGCCCCTCCACTTTCAAAAATGCTCTGCAGCCCCTGACATTTGTATTGACATTTGCGTGGAAATACTGGAAGTTCATTTCCAGTGTCCAATTCAGGGTAGGTCTCTGGAAGCACAGACTCCAATTTGACACTTTAACATATTACTAAAAACCCACTGTCTTGTGTGTTGAGAGCAGTTACAATTACAAACTTGTTTGAATCTATTGATTCTCCTACTTCAGACTCAACATTATATTGGTGCCTGTTTTTTTTTTCTTTTTACCTGTAAACTAAACTGCATGGGCTACAATTTTCTTAAGTGGCAATCATCCAGAAGTAATATGTCATGTGACTTGGGTGTTCTTTACACATTACACTGTTGAGGGATCATTGTAAACATGAGAACTGCCTGCAAATTGTCAGACATGCACATTAGCATACTGGAGAAAATAGACTTAATCAGAAGTGTCACGACTTGCTTCAATTAACCGGTTCAATTCTACAAAGTTTGTCAGTGGAACTTTATCTAATAACAATAACCATTTTTTAAATGTTCTCTCACGTATTGATTTGATAAACAGTGAAGGTAAATAAGTAATGGTAATAAAGGTAAATAACTGTTGAGCAAAAAATTTGAAAGGGTACAAGGGTAATTTTTTCCAGAGCCTCTCCACAATGTTCAGAGTCCAAAAAACTTGATCTTTGGCCAAAAACAAAGGTCATTTCCTGGTAGAATTTTAAACATGATTGCAAAGTTTCCATATTCTTGATTTAATCAGGGAGGTGGAAGAGAGATCTCTTCCACCTCCCTGATTTAATGTAATTGCATAAAACATTATGCAGACTGATTACACACATTCTGCAGACTGATTACACACATTCTGCAAGCTGAGTGCAAATTTAATTGCATTCATGTGCTCTTTTGACTTGAATGCACTTTGGACTGTTTACCTAGTGTTTTGCTGAGTCATTACGCATCCCCATGCTCTTCATTAATTGGCAACTAGTCTAGTTTTCTAGACTTAATCCTGTTGTCTGTATTCTTTAAATTTGATTTTCTTTTGTTGTATAGAAATCAAGTTTTAATCTATAATAATTTTAGGAGTTAAGAAATTTCTCACAAATAGGCAGTCATTATTAATACAGCATTCCAAGGTGAAGCATTCCATGGCTTTGAAAATAGGGACATTTGGTTGGAAGAATGTGGTCTGCGAGAAAGACTAGCAAAGTGGCAATGCCTCAAAAGTAGTCTTTTTTATTCAACGTGTTTTGTCTACGCTGGATTAAAGAAATTTGCTTAGTGGTAGGCACACTGAAATTGAGATTTTGGAAGAATGAGCTGGAAAACCAAATCACACACATGCTGTTATTTCAGTTGTAAGTACATTGTAAAGTTTATCAGCAGTATATTATCATTGTTGGACTAAGTAAAATATGTCACATAAATCTAGTTGATGGAGAGGACGGCAGCTTCATAATAAAGGTAACCAGTCAAATTGTAGACAATACATGTATATTGAAAGTCAGATATCTATTTCTTTACAAGCTAAGCGAAGTACATGTAATCTTGGATTTTTTTTGTGACCTGAAATAAATGTACGCCTACACTAAGTCTTTTAATGTTGAGTTTCTGTACAGTAGTTCTTGTTCAACAGTTGTTGTTTGACCAGACGAGTTGGGTGTCCAAACAGATAATTTCAATTAGCTATTTGAAAATATTTTTTGTAAGCAATATGTCTTTGTTTTTAGATTTTAGCCCAGAATATTAGACAGTTTTATAGAGAACAAATATTCATGATGATTTACACTATGCAACATATATTTTTGGCTTTAAACCTGAGACCCTCCCCCCCCAAAAAAAGGAGGTTTCATTTTTATTAGGTGTACGGACATCCAACCCCCGCAACCTCTCTTGCCCATGTGTGTACATGTATGCAGCAAGTGATAGCATGAATGTTTCATGGCTTGTTCAATGTCCAACAGGAAATTTGCCCTTTGTATTTTAAGTGTGTGAATGCATTGCTGTAGGAATAATGAGTATACTGTAAATATTTACTTTTTGTTGAGCTCTCATAGTTCTCACCAGTAGTTTTGCATGGTTGAAATAACATTTAACCTTAGTTTCCCTGATTTTTTAACACCTTGTTGGGCATACATGTAGGCTTACATACAATTCTGATCATTTGGAGGACACTCACCCACTCTCTCTCACTCTTTCCTTTCTCTTAAAGTACATTAGTATACGTATATTTATAGTTCTCTCTTTCCCTCTCTTCTTATCTTTGAAGTTCAATCCTTCTCTTGAGTATATGTTGTCTCACTCTCTCTCATATAATGACTATATTTTGTATTTTTTTATGTGAATGATATTGATCTCACTGCACATTGATCAGCTATGTGAATTCTATGATCCTTTGCCAGCATTTAGGGGGATATAGTTTGTGGTCAAATTTGGATTATCTGTATGATCATATTCCCACCCAGTTATTAATGAGTTGGGTATCAGTGACTTGTGTGCTTTGTGTACTGTGTACATTATAATGCTTACAGTAATGAATCTTTTTTGTTTTTCTAAAGTAACTGGGACAATAACATTTTGTTTTTATTTTATTTTGCAGGACTAGATCAAGCTTTATCAATGTTCTGTGAAAGAGAGGGTTTATGATGGAAGAATCACAGATGAAACAGTTTGAGTGGTTTTGCGGGGTGAATGCTTCCTCAACGGACAGCCTTTACTCCTTCACTTGGGACCTGGCCCATACTATCTACAATGGCTGCTTCACTGATCTTCTAGCAACCTGTGTTCATGCTTTCTTTATCCTCCTCTTCTGTTTGGTCCTCATCTTCGTCCGATGCTGCAATGCAAGAACAACAACCAAGCATCCCTACATCACCCGCTATCCTGGCCATGTGTTCCGCTGGTTCATCTACGTGACATACATGACAGTATGTCTGTGTAAGATTGGGGAAGGTTTGCTCACAGACATCGAGACACTAAGTGATCAACCGACCTCACCAAGGTTATACGTTGCGCCCATTGCTGCAATGGTTGGATCCATCTTAGCAGCAGTGTACTATCACCACATGGAGTACTGGGATGTTCCTTCTATGGTTATTCCTCAGGTCCTATACTGGTTCTTACTCCTTGCCGCTGAGTGTGTGAGGTTTGTGACCTTCTACCACTACTATCCTGATGAGATCACATTTGGAACTCTCCGATGGGATCTTAACATTGCATCTATTGCTCTAGTGGCGTTGATTTGCCTCACTGAACTCCACGTCATCAGAGTCAGGGTATGTATATTTTCCTTCAAATAAAATACAAAGTTTATTAAGGCATCTTATACTAAAGATGTACCCTTCGTCCACTGCGGGCAGCCTGCTTTGCAGTATTACAATAAGCTGGATGTAATATAACCCCCATCCTACATGGTTTTGTCCATTTACTTCATTTGATGGGGGTTAGATCATCAAATTCTTTCATTTATAATCCAGTAAAGCAGGCCTCCAGCAGCATGTTATCAAATTTGAAATCCTACAATAATGACCATTGTTGCTTGGTGCACATGTAGTTTCTCAGAAGATGTGTTATAGATCAAGGTATCCCATACCAGATTAACCTGGGTGTGATAGTTTTGGTAAAACACATAAGGATAACCGATTAAAGATATGTCTATGTATAGAATATTAGAGAGATAGATGTTAGAGAGATATATATGTGATATCTTCACTACGATTTCGCGCGAATTTCAGTGGAAAGTGTTTGCAATCCCAAACACATCTTTGTAACGAGTTAGGTTTTAGACCTTGCTAGAGCGTTAAGTACGCCTGTCCCGAACTTCCCGCAGGAAATGACTCACCGTTAGCAGATCTGTGTGTATCACCCTATCACAAGCAGATATCCCCACTAGGGTTTTTCGATGTTGAACGCCTAGTGCACACCACAGCTGGTGTCGAGGCTCCACAGTCTTACATTATTTTTATCGATATAACAATATCGTGAAATAATCAAAGTACGTTAAAACGATGCATTCACATGTAATATCAGACTTGTCTTTGTATACAGTGTACCAAGGATTCGGCAGCTATTCATATTATCTAACTGTGAATCGCGAAGTTAAATTTTTCTCTTCTCCCAACACTATAACACACGCACACAGAGTAGGGTCCACACGTAGGTCACTTTACTAATCTATCATCAAGATTGAGTAATAATTCCATACCCCCATCATTGTCCTCTCTAGTTCTAGTTTTATATAAACAATATCAGGTGACAATTCACTCTCTTTATTTGACAGGTACTGGAAGTGGTGTATAATTGAAGAAGGTATCCAGAAGATCTCAAGGATCCTCAGATCATTACTATACGCCGGCTACTGTACGCTCCTTCCTCTGTGTTCTTCTGGTGGCACTCTCAAGCGCTTTGGGATATGATAGCTTCCTGGAGATAAAGTCATCTTAGGAAACCTGAACAGCACCACACCCCACTGATCAAGTACAACGGTGGCAAGTTTACCAGAGTACTTGCAGAAGAACAGGTCAGACGATGCTCTCATTTTTTTTTAAATAACAAAAATTACAAATATCTTAGTTGTATATTTGATATCTATGATGACAGCCTACAAAAACATACAACTACATTGATATGTTTTGAAGATGTCTCACTATAGATCTGATATTATTCTAATGACTATAAACCTGATGAGAATGTAGTGTAGGACTATATATTTAAAATAACGTATATCAACATATAATCACAAAGAATCTGTATGTCCATCATTATATTTCATGTTGAATTATGTAAGAACAAAGTTAGTTCGATAAGTTGGAAGCTGTTCAATCAGTGCAATCAAACCGCATACACTACTGGTTTGACCATGGTATTAATCTTCTTTAATCAAAATGATATTTCCTTCATTAGGCAGCCAAGAGTAACACGGAGCGATATGCCTGTACTGGGATATTACTACTGAAGTTTATACAGGAGTAGAGGAGGAATCATCAAGTTCTTCGGAGACAGCTTCCTTTTGATCACCGATACTATATCAGGAACATTGCATATGCTACAGCGTCAACTACTCCTCTACTGGGCACGGGAGATAAGTATGTTACAGGGTTTATAGGCAATACCTTTGTTGTAAGTGCTCCTGTGCTCTGGAAGCCTTCCTTTCCAATGTGCCAATGCATAGGTCTTTAGAATCATAATATATTTGAAGTCTGGTCTTAAAATACATTGTTGACATCCCATTTTAAAACCCTCACCCATTTTGATGCTTCCTCAGTCTGACTCTGAATAGGAAACTAGACCAGAGGGCATACTTTAAATGCTTCTTATAGAACCATTTGTTCTGATCAGGCGCAGTGGCTTCCCCCACAGGAGCAAGGACAGCCAAAAGTAGTTGTTTACAGGATTCCTATTACGGTACAAGACCGCCTGCCCCGCCATATCAGAATGTTATAACATTTTATCATGGTTTAGAGTTATGGGCCTTGATACTAAAAATCCACAACGAATTGAAAATCCAAATCTGTTGCAATACACTTTCATAGCTGAAATAAAGACATCCATTTAATATACATGTGTATATGTGGGCTTAGCCGACAATGGGTGTTTTCATTAAATTTTTTATCAATCATTTGTCTTTGTATTATTTTTCCTGCAGCCATCAAATGACAAGTACGTAGACTGGTACGACTTCTTCACCAACGGTTTTGTCCTTGTGGTAGTCCTCTTCATACAGTCTATCTTCCAGCGTCTATGTAACCAGCATCACTATCATAACGTCATCATGGAGTCTGCTCATTCTAAGGCTGCTCTTCAGGTATGGGAAGATGAACTTTGGATTTCTTAACCATTTGACTGCTGAATCTTGTATTATATGTTGCAGTAGGCAGTGGGTTAATAAAAAATATGTTTTGTAGATTGTATTTCAATGCACCCCTTGTTGTGTCAAAGGCTTCCTTTTGTGCCAAGGTCCTATTAAATAGCACCCAGCCATCCAAAATCAAGCACGTCCTTTTCTCTATTACCACCTACCTGTACATGTATTGTGGGTACTTGTGTGGAGGGATATGTGTGTCAAAATCCAACTCCTAATCGAATATTTTATGAGGTTAAAAACTAATTCATATTTCAGGGAGATAGTTGTGTATGGAGTGAATGTTGTTAAATTTCATTATCAACAACCACAAAATCTTGCTTGATTTTTTTTATTAATGTAGAATGGGAGGCTTTTTATCATATTTAAATGAAAAATTAATTCATTTTAAAATCCCATGAGTGTATAATTTAACTGATATACTCAAAACCTTCAACTATCTGTTTCTCCTGAATTTTCTTTCAAATCAGCCTTCTTTTAGCCATGAATTTGAATGTGATTTCTTTTCCAATTTTTCCTTTATGATTTCAGGCGGCTGTATACAACAAGGCCCTTCGTCTCTCTAGCTATTCAATGACTGGTGGCTCTATGACAATGGGACAGATCACCAATCACATGTCTGTGGATGCTACTAATATCCTGAACTCATTTCAATGGATTCATTACGTATGGTCTATTCCATATCTGGTAAGGCTATTTCAACTGTTACATTTATTTGACAAACCAACAAAGTCAGTGGTAATATTCCCCTAATGGAGATTGAAATTGTATTTTTTTTGTAATTATTTTGAAAAAATAAAACTTAAAAAAATATCTGTTCAACCTCAATATTTATGAAGGAAATAAATGTGATTTTCAATCAATCAATCAAAACCTTCACTACTGAGAGCATTAGGATTCTGCTTCCTTGTAATATCAAAATTTATCAGTTTGAATCTGTGATAACCACAGGCTCATTCAATGTTGAGGTGAATAAAAGTTCAGTTGCACATAAAATCCACTGTATATTTCTTGTGTTACACTTGTAAATATTATAATGCATGACTAGTTCAGATGACATTGTGTGCACCATGGGAATCTTCAGACCATGGAGGATGCTCTTAATACACTGAAGAAAAAACTTGTTCCTCTTTCTTGATATCTTCCGTAGGTGACTGGATACCTCATCATCCTGTACTTTCAGCTAGGTGCTGCATCGTTGATAGGATCATCTATCTTCATCTTGTCGATACCACTCCAGACATTGATTGCCAAGAAGCAAGCAGTCTACCAGAAAGGAGCCATGGTAAGATAAATTCATTATATCCCTGTTTTCTGACAAAGGCATAAGTCCGGAATTCTCATTTTCTGACTTTTGCCATAATTATCTAACCTCTTTTAGTTTTTTTGTTGAAAGTTCTCTTTACTTTAAGCCCCATAGGGTGCTACCCCTTATTCCCATTAATTTCTATTGGCCCCCTCCACCCCCACTGCCTCTACAGGGTGTATCAATAAAAACGGGACAGTTTTGAAAAGTCTGTCAAAATTTCGTTTAAAATTATGATGTCTATATTTTTATGTTAACAGATGCTCTGAAGTCTTATCTTTTAAATGCCATTTAAGATAATAAGTTTCGTTCATGCTTGAGCGTACACAGAACGTTTTTGTCGGGGGCTCAAAAAAAGGCTTGCGCACAAAATGGAAGAAAACGAGAAATACGATCATCAGACTTCTTGCTAATCAGTAGACTTCCTCTTAACCTTTTCATTATTTTGGCACTTATTTTCGAATTATGCTTTCAAAATTCATTTACAAAGTTATTTATAAACTTGAATTGTTCTTTGTTTTGTTCTGTGTTTGTTTTTTTTCACATGTTAACATGTTATCTTTTAGCACTGAATATTCCTTTAAACTTTAAAAAAAAAAATTATAAAACAAATGTTGTCAACCCAAGAAAGGGGATTTGATTGGCTGGTTGATTATTTGATTGATTGATAGCTTTGTTTGTTCGTTTGTTTGTTTGTTTGATTGATTGATTGATTGTTTGATTGGTGCATTGATTTATTAATTGATAGATTGATGGATTGAATGAAGGATTGACAGATTGACCATTTTGAATGATTGATCGTTTGATTAATTCATTGTTTCTTTGAATGATTGATTGATTGATTGATCGATTACTTTTTTGAATGATTGTCAAATGATAATTGATTAAGATTCGTTGGAAAAGATCTTGGAAATAGGACTCAAAAGACTGACATAATCATTGATCAGTGTAAAGTTACAATCTAAATCGAAATGGGAGTACCTTGATTCAGAATCAGGAATAATTATTGCCTTGATTGAACGAAAGTTTTTTTTTTTTTTTTTTTTTGACCCCTGATAAAAACTGTTCCGTGTTCGCTCAATGCATTGAAAAAACAAACCAATAGCAATCGTCAATCAATCAAATCAGTTAAAAAACCAACCCATTCGCTTTTCTTGGGGTGACAAAAAAAAATTAAATTGTGAAGATATTTATATGCAAAAAATAACAATTAAAATGAAAAAACAAAACAAAACAATGGTAAAGTAATAGTAGCATTTGTAAGTGATTTCAAAAGCATTTTAATTGAAAATTAATTATAAGATAAAGAAAAGGTTAGAAGAAAGAAGCTGATTAGCAAGAAGTATTGATGTTCATAATTTCTCATTTCCTTTTTGTGCGCAAGCTGTTTTTAGCCCCCGATAAAATGTTCTGTGTGTTGCTCAAGCATGAACGGAAACTTATTTTTTTTGAATTGCATTTGAAAGACTTCAGAGCACCATTTTAACATTAAAAATATAGACATCAAAATTGAAACAAATTTTGACAGGACTTTTCAAAATGTCCCGTTTTTAATTGATACGCACTGTAGATCAATTGGTATATCCTCCTCTTTCTAAGAGTCGCCGTCATCCCTGACTGGTACTTTTTCTTTGAATCCTTTCATATGTCTTTTTGCTGCTCATTTTATGCAAAATGGGTGTACCTTATTCATTAATCATATGATCAGATTGAGAAAATGAACAAATTTAGATGTTGAAGTAGTGAAAGTTAAGCAATACAATTTAATAAACGTTGTATTATTCTGTCCACAACTCAAGATTATAATTTTGTAGATTATATCTGGAAAGGATTTGCCAACAAGAATATTAATTCTGTTTAATAGATGTGTTTATATATGAAGGAATTACACTTTATCAACTCATTATTTATTCCTTTTAATAGCGTTGTGCAGACGTCGTCTGAACAACTCAATGGAGAGTTACAAGGAATAAGCTCATCAAGCTCTATGCATGGAAGATATCTTTCTGCTGCAATTGGGGAGCTCGTGCAGATGAGATATGGCAGCTTATTACTCAAAATATCTGGAAAGTCATTCTCAGTAAGTAATCATATTTAATTTTTAGATTTGAAGTATTCTGTTAGAGAAATCTTGAATAAGAAGTCATGTCATGTTATACATGTATATTAGAAGTCGAGTATATACATTATAAAAGTATAGACGTAAAAAATTGTGTAGACTCATAATAATTGATTAGCATTATGATAAAATGATAATTGTTGATATTTAAACATTTTTAACAACCGATATGTTGGTTCAGTGGATAGGGCATCTGCCTCATAATCGGGAGGTCATGGTTCGATATCTGGCTACGTCATACCAAAAAGTGTAAAGATGGGAGTTGTGGCCTACTGTTTGGCGTTCAAACAATAAGGGATAGAGCAACGTCGATCTGCGCACGCACTGTGGCTACCTTGCCCATGATCAAATGGCACAAAGAATTTCTGTTTCACCTTTGTCTTGGACAATGAATATTGGATTTTTTTTTATTAAAAAAAAAAAAAAAATATTTTGAATACAGGAATTCATATTCAAGCAAATCATCAGTCATGAATGTTATTTTCTAGGCTAGGATCATTGTAATCTGGTATTGAGACATTGATCATCTTGTGATAATAGTCATGATGAGGATTAGCATTTCTACATATTAAACCGTTATTGTCTTTAAAAAAATTTTTTTTAGCTTGATGGTCTGTGGCCCCATAATTTGCCGTTTTGTAAATATCAAAGCTCTGATTAATCTATCAAATTGTCCTTTGTATTCCTTGCAGATGGTGTTTCAAATGCCTGCTCCATTGCTGGTCATGTTGACAGTGAGTAAAAATAGGATTAATGCTTACCATTGTACATTATAACATCCAACTAATAGTAATAGTGGCAGGAAGTAGTAATTTAATCATTTAAATACTTGTGGTAGTTTAGCAGTACTAGTGTAAAAGCAGTTGTAGATATAGTAGGATGTAGCTGGAGGGGGAGCTAACAAATGCTGTAGCCACAAGATTTCCTGGCTTAATTTGTATAAGATGTAAGGTTTTGGGCAGTTTTTCGTTAGGGTTCTATGTTAGTTTAGGGGTTAGGGGAAGAAGGATTAGTAGTATGATGTATAAAATAGAGTACTGTAATCGTCAGAACCCCCCCCCCAAAAAAAAACAAAACAAAAAAAAAAACATCCAAATTATCATCTTTGAATACCTATTCTCTTTTAATGTAGTCCTACAGCTTATACACGGTCCTGACAGGCCTGCCGTTGACGCCTGACATCACGTTTGCTGCCCTCTCAGTCTTCAACCAGCTCAGTCTGCCTCTGTTCCTTCTCCCTATGATCTTCACATTCCATGTGAATGCTGTAGTGAGTACCCGTCGTCTGACAGCATTCTTCATGGCTCCTGAAGTAGAGGATAAAGACGATGGACGCAGGAAGGAAGGTGGGGATGATCTTCAGGCGAATGGAACAGCCAGCATGGATGCTAACGGTTCAGAGGTAAGGAGAACAGGACTATAACAATCTTCATAAGTACATTTCACATGATGTATAATAGAAGAAAAGATATTTAACAATAGATGGGATGAAGATGACATAAAGAAATAGGAAGAAGAAAAAGATATAGAAAATCAAAAGTCAGAAGATAAGGAGAGAGAAGAAGAAGAGAGGGGAGAAGAGAGATACATGTAGAAGAGAAAGAGAGAAATGTAGTAATTTGTACAGTCTACTTCTGTTAAAAGGAGCATGGATACAAGTACGAGTATGTTGTTAAAGACTTATGTTTGTTCTTTGACATGAGGGCCCGTTGCATAAAGAGTTACTATTATAGTTACTTTGCCATCAGTGGTAACTACCATGGTAACGATGCACAGCAGTTAATTAAAATGCAGTAATTTGTTACCATTGATGGCAAAGTTACTATAATAGTAACTCTACATGCAATTGGGCCCAGGACGGATGTTTAGTCTCCATCTTTAGGAATGACATTAGTTTCTAATTACAACATCCTTATACAGGTTCCACACACGAAGGTCATTGACCCCCGAGGAAAGGTCAGCAGGTCATCTCACAAAGAGAACTTGACGAGTAGTGATACGTATCGTCTCCTGAGCGAGAGTGATGATGATCACACAGGTAGTTATACATCACCGTATCAAGTCAGTACTCAGTCTAGTCATTCTCCAGCACCAAGACTACACACCCCACATGAAGATCTACTACCAAGTGATGTTATTCTGAAGGTAAGTCTATAGTTCTCATTCCCATTGCTCAGTACTCGGTCTAGTCTGCTCAAAGACTACATGGCACTCATTAAGATCTTTTACCAAGTGATGTCATGCTAAGTTAAGTCTTGTTCTGATTCCCTTAGTCCCAATATCAAGCCAGTATTCAGTTTAGTCATCTTCTCGACTTCACAGGCCTGAAGAAGAAGATATGATATCAAGTGATGTCATTCTTAGTGTAAGGCTAGTCTAGATTCCCTCATTAGCCATATTACATTCATACCTGATCTATTTCCATTTAGGTGACAGATGGAGGATTCACTTGGGACAATACTTCAACCACACCTATCCTGTCAGATGTTCAACTGGAACTTCATTCTGGTGAGTATTGTTATTTTCACTTCATACTCATTGTATTTCATATATGTCATTGGTCATTAAATATCGTAAACTTTTGCTACATTCATGTCTTTTAATTTTGGGAATGCATTCAAATCAATAGATTTCTATCTGTGTTGTTAAAATACATATTTTTATTTCTATATTTTCATTATACTGAAGGGTTGGAATCACTAAATATGTGCAGTTCTGGGGGGCACTTCGTCAAATGACTTGTCAGACATTTTATCCGACAAATTTGCTCTCAGCCAATCAGATGCAAGCATTTCAGTAGCTTATAACAGTTTGTCGGATAAAACGTCCAACAAGTCCTTTCATGAAATGCCCCCAGTTTTTTGACAGCTCTTTGTGGCCCACAACCATTCTTTATGAACCTGAGTAGCACAATCTTTTACGTCTCTCTGCAGGTCAGCTGACGATGATCGTAGGTCAGGTGGGGTCAGGGAAGTCATCATTGCTCTCTGCTATTCTAGGTGAGATGACTACATTACATGGTGAAGTCAGATGGAATAGGTAAGAGGTTCACTGGTAATCACTTGAAAGTTTAATTTTTTGGAGCATCCACGTTCATACAGCTTAATGGCACTTGCATTTTTTTTTTCTTTTTGTATCTAATCAAGTTTCAGGATATTATTAATCTTGCAATGATCCATATGGTGTTCACATCACAAAATCTAAAACTGAACCCTTTTGGCCTGGGTCTTCACTGATAAAGTGTCTACACTGAACTGACATGGGATGGGGTGGGGGGGGGTGTCATGTATGACTCTAAACTTGCAATATATTATATAAAAATATATTACCAATGGTGAAGGGATTCAATCTAAGTCGAAAATATATTTACCAAATCATTATTTTATCATGAAAAACAAGTTACATGTTTTTAATAGGTACGATATACTTTCAATTAATGATGTAAATTTAGGAGTCATCATAATCTGTATATTGCATTGAACTATGAGCTGTAAATTCTCATATAAGTGTTATATACTCACTTTAAGAATGTTGAATAATCCTGTCCTCTGAATTGGTCAAAAGTCCTGGTAATAGTTTTAGCCAGGCCTGCCAGGGAGGCAGTGAGCGGTCAATAGTCGTTTTTAATAGTCATTTTCAACGGCAGTCAATTGTTGATACGTCCGTGATTTGTGCGAGCGCAGACACCGTATATTCGCAATGCAACGGTACGACTTTCAGAGGCGGTTGATTTGGATTTGTTTACCTTTATACGTGAACTTAATGCAACAATGGCACAGGACAGCGTTCCGCAATTCGAACTTTGGATGATGATCAATTGCTTGATATTAATTCATGCATCAGATAGTAAGAACACTAAAAATCCGTGAAATTTGCTGTGAATGTTTTTGAAGAATAGGCCACCTAGACGGTCTAGACCTTCTACATCAGTGACATGAAATAGCGTGAACGAACTGCCAAATTCGGAGCTGGATAATGTTCTGCAGATGTTCTACGCTGGTGCTAGGCAAAAAAATTGTGAGTTTTTTCTTCGGTATATAAAATATATAGTGACTGCCTATAATATTCGGGGCATAGTTGTTTCTAAAGGCTCTCGGCCTTCCATCCAGCTATGACCCCTCGGCAAGCCTCCGGGTCATGGCTTGGATGGAAGGCCCCCTCGAGCTTTAGAAACAACTATTGCCCCTCATGGCAGTCACTATATCTATACTACAATGCTGATAGAAACTAGTATTTTTATTATTACTACACACTAGTTAATACAATTTACAATTCATGTTTATTTTCAACAGAGATTTGAGTACCATTGCCTATGCAGCTCAGAAAGCTTGGTTGATTAATGCAAGCCTCAAGGATAATATCATCTTTGGAAACCAATTTTTACCGGACAGGTGAGTGTAACAATGAATGAGTGTCTCCTGTGATAAAGGAAACACCATTTATTTTATTTTGGAATGTCTGTATTCTCTGTTGAATAATGGATTTTGGGGGTATCACTTTTAAAATGTTTTACACTTGTATTTTTCAACCCATTGCATATTGGAACCAGGTAGTTCCTGTGTTAAGGATATTTTAAAAGTGTAATCTTTAGCTGACTAAAATTTTAACTATTCACAAAAGTGTAGGTTTGTCTAGTCTAGTATATTTAACTAAAAATCTTATTCTTTACTTATTTCTATTAATACAAGAATAAGACATTCAGTATGAAAACGTAATATGGATTTTCAAAGGATTGATGAATAGCTGGCATTATCCTGGAAAAAGTCACCAGTCCATTCACTGCAGTTCATTTCGTCAGTGGCGGAGACATCCTTCCACTCCCATTGACTTTCTACACAGTGAGCACACATATGAAAAGAGTGATGACTTATTTCCTGATATGGCCGAATGGCTGATGACTAATCTTTGTGTCAATATTTTTATCCACGTATGGTTAGGTATGAGAAGGTGCTCAAAGCATGCTGTCTACAGCCTGATATTGATATCTTACCGGCTGGAGATGCAACAGAGATTGGTGAGAAAGGTATTAACTTGAGCGGAGGACAGAAACAGAGGGTCAGTGTGGCTAGGGCCATGTACAGCTTCAACAATGTGGTGATTCTGGTAAGCAATGACTTGCACTTAGTCGTCCTCTGGATAGAGTATTGTCATACTTTTGTGCGGTGCTGTAAACTAGTGTGCCGTGTTGCATATGTGATTCTCTAAACAATTGTAGTCTATTCCTGATTAGACTCGTACTAAAAATTGTTTTTGTGCACTGATAGCTAAGAAAGCAATTACATGATTGTACATGTAGTTAAGCTACCTATGAATCTTTGAGACTAGGCTTCAACTAATTGGAGGCTACAAGTAGAGGTTTTTTTAAACATCATGTTGTAGCTAATTAAGCAACATTTTATCCACCCCAAACTGACCTATTGCATTTGAGTCAGGATATACAGTTGAGGCCAGAAGTTTACATACACCCAGGGAATCCAATGAAAATTTGCTAACCTGCCAAACATTATAAAATCCACTGTATCTTCAGAAACACCAATACTATCATGACAAATTTGGTATCAAACAAAAGAGTGTACTAAGCTCTTTCTTGTGATTGGGATGCCGATGGGATTAAAATATATTTTAAGTGGAATCTTCTTTGTAGAAAGAAGTCATATTTGTGCCAAATGTATTCTATTGTTAGTCATTATATTCTCAAAAATTGTTTCATATTAATATATAACTGTCAAATCTATGATTGATATTACATTTATATCATTATATGTCACCACTGAACAAAAAAGTGTCATCTGAAATGTTTGTGTTGAGAAGTAACGAGCACAAAATATGAAATGTTTTGATCAAGTTTTTTTTCTTCTTTTTTTTCTAAAATATGAAGATTTTTTTGGGGAAAATGACATCTAAATATTTCCCAGCTCCTGATGACAAACCAATGTGATGAAAGAGCATGACACACTCATTTGTTTGACACCAAACCCGTCATGACGGCACCGATATTTTATAAGACACAGCAAATTGTATGATGCTCGGCAAGTGTCCAATTTTCATTGAATTTCCCGGGGTGTATGCAAACTTCCGGCCTCGACTGTATATCAATGATTAAATTCATGGAAATTAACACTATCTTTGAGGTAAGAAATATATCTTCATTTTTAAATTTGTCATTTTAGGATGGGCCAGAGGCCAACTTGGGTTGGTTGTGACCAGGCGTTGTTCTTGGGACGATTGGCCGTTTTGTTACTCTGCCACGTAGGTAGTCTGTCCGTCACTCTGCGGCGAATTCCCAAGGGATAGGAGCGTTATCCCCTTGGTTGAGGCTCCGGAAGGCATCCACCAGTAGGATCGGGATTATCGGCAGCTCTCGGGACCTGCCAGGCAGGTCGAAGCAGTCGTGCATTGCTGAGGGATACGAATATCCCTGCGCGTAGATGGAACTCTTCTGGTGGGGTCGGAGATTCGGTGGTTCGTTTGAATCGTAACTCTCCGGGCGGGGCTTGGTGTCGTTCCAGGGATGCCGTAATAGCCGCTGTCGGGCCTGGCCGGAAACGATACAAGGTTGGACGGGGTGGGCATTCCGTGGCTGGAAGCGGAGCCCTCCTTGGGGTTCCCTATGTGGAGGTGGTTCCGCCAGATGTAGAACTGTATGGCCACGATGGTCTCACCGTCTTTTGCCTACCCACGGGGTATGCTTCTGATCGAGAAGGGCTGTGGTGCGCCACGACTCTCATCCCTGTGCAGTGAAGACAGATAACCGCAATTTCCTTTGCTACACTCGTGTGGGGCCTGGGGTGGCAAGACGTCTTGAAGCGAACTTCGCTCGCTCCCTTGCCAAGACAACCGTTAGACGACACGTTTATGCACCGTTGGATACGGGGACGTTTTTGCTTTTGGGTGCTCTTGAGGCTATCAAGACCTTTTTTCTTAGTGTGGACTAGATGAGTGGAGCAGCGTGTGACACAGGTATTGGCGTGCTCCCTCTTTCTTTGGCACGGGTGTTTGTGTGCGTGCGCTTGGGCCTCCTGTTGCGGTCAGAGGGCTCTTCTCCCGTCGGGGCAGTTCCTTGTTCCTGGCACACCTTCTGAAGAGGCCTCTTGCCCCGCTGTCTTGGTCTTCGGCCTCTCGCTCTCTCGCTCTCGCTGCCTTTTTTGAAGTAAGGAAACATATTTTTTTGTCGCGTTAACGTAAACTTCTTTAGAAGTAAGGTCAAGACAAGCTGAGCCGGCTACTTTGCTGGCTTCACGGGTAGTAACTCCAAAAAAAAAAAAGGAAAACCCCGTCTTAACAGGCTAGACGAAGAAATAAATTTTTTTTTTTTTTTTTTTTTTTTCTTGGCGATATATTGGTGGACGAACTTCCCGTAATCCGCAGCCAATAAAACGGAGGATATGCCAGTGAGAGCGACTACAAAGAGTGCGCTTCGACACACATATCACACATCACTTGGCACAAAAATGTGATTTTTTGGTATAAAGCCGGAAGTCCAGGTACTCCGGATGATCACCGTGAATAAAGGCCACGTGGGGCGGTCGAAAAGTATTATTAATCATATAATAAGCGATATTTTAGATGTTCAAATTGTTCTAGAGAAGATATGGAAATCCTCCTAAAGGAGAACAACCAAAGGGAGAGTTTCCCGGAGATAGGGAGCAGGATTGGTTCAAAGAAATGTGTGCCTTAAAAACCGATGCCGACCACAACAACCACGTTGAAAATATGATTGACGAGTGGGCTGGTTTGGAACAGAAGAAAACGCCTGAAATGAAGGATCGTAATTCTTTGCCAAAAGGAAGGGGCGCGAGTAAATCTTACAAGCACCATTTTTGAGTAGCGATTAATAGGAGGCTTTTTGGAGCTGCAATATTTGATATTCTAATTTCAAATTCGTAATTTGTGGGCGGATTTCTCACTCCGAAAGGAGATACGTGTCCTGTGTCAGAATGGCAGACTCGACGGGGAAAAATTCATGGATGAAGATGATCCTTTGGTGGTCGTTCTTCTAGGGCGCAACTGTGTTCTGTGGGGTTGAGGAGTGGTATTTATGGGAGGGGCAGTGGATTAGTAGTGAAGAATGGTTTGTATTTGTTCTATTATTGGTTCGGGTTCTTCCGCTTGTTCTCTGGAACGAAAAGCAGTGGTAAGGAGGTTGTCATGTGTTATTGAAGTAAATTTGTAGTTGATCTCGTGTTCTTGATGATGATTGTGATAATTCAATTACAATATTCACATTTCTTGAACTCTTGCCTTGCCTGTTGATGCCTATAGCTTCCAAATCTATGTCAGATCATTTTCCTATGGTTTGAGCCGCATGATCTTATATCTAAGTTTAGTCGAATCAAATGTTTCTTGAGATATCGCTAATAACTCACCAAATGCAATTGAAATTTTACCTTTTTGACCTCTTGCCTTGTTACTTTTGAACCTCTACTCAAATTCTAATCGACTCTTCTGTGTAGTTGCTTCCACAGTTGAGTTTGTATTAATAGTTTTTGAGATATGCGCTTGTGGATACGAACATATACATGAATTTCACTTTTTGACCTGTACCCTTGACTTTGGCTGCTCATACTCAATATCTAATCAGATCTCTTTATTGGATTGGGTGGATTGTTTACATCTACAAGTTTGAGTTATATCTCAAATAGTTCTTGAGATTATCTGCGTAACGAACAACGCGTGTGACGTAGTACGGTTACGTTACACCTGACTGTATTGCCTCCGGCATCATCACAGTATCTTCATCTCTCATATATTTCGTCACCGATCTACCTCATTCTCATATCTCTCGATATTCATATCAATCTTTTTTTTACCTTCGTTTTATGTTTCCTGTGGATTAGCTCCTGCATCTGGACAATTCAGGGCTCGAAGTTTGTGTCGCTTTGCGCTGGATTTGATTATGGTATGATGAAGTTTATTGAATACGTTGGTGGACCAAGATGATGTAATTACGAGTAAATATTTCTTATGTGTACTTTGATCGAATCCTTCCTCTTTCTCAATGATCTTTCCTGATCCTTTTCCTTGCTGGATCTTACAAATCACAAAGAAATGATTGGAAGAATTGTTCCTTCATTAACTTCAAGGGGCAAGGTCAAGATGTGTGATTGTTATCGAGTTAGCTTATAATAGTGATTTACAGCAAGAACAAATTATATAATGTATTATCCATTTACAAATTATTCTCCACTTGTTTCAATACTACGAGCCTCTTATTAATTTCTCAAGAGTCTTTAATAGCAAGATATTTTGACATATGAAGGAAGATAAAAAAATCGGAAGATTCTAGAGGGTCATAAACATGAGGGTAGAGAGAAATAAACATTAAAGAAATAGTGTATTTTGTAAAATGGTGAGTTGTGTGAGGGAAGAGAGAAATAAGTCAAGGAAGAATGAGTAATCGTATTATGCATTGACGTCCATCGGCACTATCTGACAAGCTGGGATCTCTCACACTGTTTACACTTTTATTGATGGGTGAGGGTTCTGAGCTTTGTTATGACGTTGTTGCATTAAGGTCTATGAGATAATGAGATAGGTAGGAGAAAGAGAGTGAGGGAGATAGAGGAGAGGGAAGGAGAAGAGGACTAATTGGACAGAGAAGAAAGAGACAATTTGGCGAGAGGAGGCCTCATGAATTAAAAAAACTTAATGTATCTATTATGACACTATTAATGTCTTTATGTTTTCTTTTGACTTATTCGTGTCTGAGATCACTGATTATGTAATTTCTTGTCGTTTCTGCCAGTCTTGTCTCATCTTCAGCTCTGGTTCTAGATTCAGTGATCTCTTTTGATAGAGACATTCCTGATAATGATATTAGCTTAGAATCTTGGATCGGATCCTCTTTCATTGGTTCCCTGGTGTTCCAATCAACATCTTTATGTATCACTATCAACAACAAAGGGGAAATAAAAACAATATCTTTAGGCACTTGAAGTAGGTCATATTAAAAAGTTTGTAACAATATTCAATTGACTGAAAGTAAGATGATACCCAAGTAAAACTCAAAACGAGTGTAAATTTCAATGTTTTGGGACATCAAATGTTCTTATTGAAATAATGTTTTTGACTCTGCCATGAATATTTTAATCATGGCTTTGTTTCTCACCAGAGACATCAATGCAACAGAATTTAGGTAATATGGATTCATTTAGGCTTGTTACATCCATTAGAAAAGTCATAGACAGGAAGATGGAAGAAATCGATGTGAGTCAAAATGCAACAAAACCCATTGTAATAATATAAATAAGAAAACATAATAACGAGAGGCACCTTATCTGCATGTTTAGATGGTTACTTTTTCTGATTGTTACATTGCAGATTACAGTTTTGATTCTGCAATAGCAATCTCCATTCGGTATATCCTTGTAGATACATTATCACTATCCATATGGAAGCATCTAGAGAGTAATGGTAT
>CALNVZ010002100.1:62650491-62724650 GCA_940671915.1 Paracentrotus lividus | reverse complement strand
AGTATACATGATAAAGGGAATCCCCATAGAAGGTCAATATGGCATTGCTATATCAATTCTTCAATTAAAGATACTTTGGGCAAAAACTTCTGTAATAATGAAATTGCATTGCACCAGTTTGAAATACTGTTTCTTAGAAAATGCTTCACCACTTGTTACTGACCAACCTAATTGCTTACAGCATACTACAGAAATCAAATTCTTCAATATATTCTTAACATCTTGAAGCTAATGTGATAAATATTTAATACTATGTTGAATAAGGACCCCTTTATTTTATAAACAATAAATTGGAAATAAATTAATTTCAGGCAAGTTTGAAAACTATCATTTAGTATCAGTTAAACATTTTAACGCAGGTGTACAGAGATTGTACCAACAAAATTTAAAGATATCATTGCTGAGGTTAAAAGACCTTGTATTTCAATTTTGCTGAAATTACTACTTTAAAAGCCATGTCCAGATAACAATGTCCTGTCCAATCCTAGCTCTGTTACCCCAAAAATGAAGCTACCACAGAAGTCAAAAGGAAGATAATGCTTATGGGTTACACAGCTTTGGCTGCCATGATTTGATGCTTCTGAAATAATAAGAAAACTGAAATTCTCCAAAGAGGTTTGAGATGATGTGAAAAACTTAAAGTCACCTCAATGGAGCATGTATGACACGTTTCAGCATGACGTTATGAACAGAGCGAGCTGTGTAGATGTGCATTGAGTAGTAAGAACGTATCGACCAGAGAGAACTGAGTATGGACAATATATAGCAACGCTTTAAACCGCATATCCACCAGGTATGTATCAAGGATTGCCTGAGATTGGTTCTGTAAAGCAACAAAGGAATGAATTTTGAATGATGGAGACGCTAGATTTTGTTTTGTTTTTGTTTTTGCTTCTATTCCTTTTGCAGTATCACTATGGCTATCACAATATTAACAGATGTTATTACCTTATCTTTGAATGAGATTTATAAAACACAAAATATATTTAAACAAAATCAAAGAAAGTCTTCTTGATTAGTCAAGTCAGAATTGTTAGAATATGATAGAATCATAATATGATGAATTATTCCAACCAATATGTTAGATAGATAGATAGATAGATAGATAGATAGATAGATAGATAGATAGATAAATGGTTTATTAATAAAAACAAGATGACCTCGACCGCGCGCGTCGAAATATATGCCTCCGCCATTGCCAGATCAGAAAATTATGGCACATTCTCCCTTTTCTTCTTTCCTCCAAAATTTTCCTTTGTGACCCTTGACCTTTGACCTATATAATCATAATCTAATTAGACCATCTTTCTATGGTGATACGTACTACCCTTAAGTTTGAAGCTCATATCTCAACTGGTTCTAGAAGATATCGCCATGATGAACTCAATACATGAAATTATACACTTTGACCCTTTTGGCACTTGACCTTTGACACTAAAATCTTAATCAGATCATCTCCCTTTGGTGAAACATACTACCCCAAAATAGTAAAATTAGCACTAATTTTATTATTACGAGATAATCAATGACCCTCTCTACCTTGCTTTTGTTCCCGAGAACATATGGCTCAACCGAACCAATAATAGATACCAAACATTTTCCTACTTCCTGCTCCTCCCTAATACCCTGTCACGCCTGCCTGACACGAGGTGGCGGCTAGACCACTAAGGATATATCTTCATTCTGAACCAACCAAATCAACACTCGTCAGAGAGACAAGGTTGGGGGCCGGAGGGAGGGGCGTAGAGAGGGTCATGTGATTATCTCGTAAATAAAAATTAGTGCTAGATTTTTACTAATTTACTTCAATAATCACATGACCCTCTCTTACCTTGCTTAGTCCGAACAGACAGCACCAGCACCGCTGGCTAGGTGGACAAAAGAGAGGCAGGGGGGGGGGCTAAGAGGACTTTGATAGTCTCGGCGGTGGCCGCTGACAACGCGAGACACCAAAACGCTCCTCACGCTCATGCAAACGTCACGTAGGTAAAATGAAATGAAGGAATTACTAGAGCGGCCCGTACGCTGCCTTCAAACATCCTCAGTGGGAACGCCTGCAAAAGAGCGCCCAGAAGCGCTGATACCTCTGATATCGTGAGCTTTGGGGGCCTTTCCTGACATCAAGGCGTCAGGAACGCCGCCGCTGTTTAATTCCTCCACGATCCATCTGGAGATGGAGTCGGGGGAAGCGGCAGAAAGGGATCTCGAGTGGATTGATGAAGAGTTTATCAGCTCTTACGACGAGATTCGGATCTGGAGAGGGTACCATTTAAGGGCCCTACCGGACACACACCTTGCCTCCGGGACCGAAGAGAAGGAGGAGAGCTTGTTGAGAAGATCTCCACCGTCGCGAAGAGGCAGTCTGGTTCTTTGCAATGAAACGAGGTTCAGGGCGAAGACGCACTCCCGAGGTTCGAACCTGATGTGAGCCCTCAGCTACACTAAGGCATGAAGCGACTTCGTCTGTGGCCTGAGCCCGCCACTAAGAAGACAGTCTTAACTGCAAGTGGTGAACGACGCTTCCGACAGCGGCTGCGAAGGAGGGTTAGCTAACGCCTCCAAAACCTTAGGCAAACTTCAAGAGGAGCTAAGGGAGTAGACTGAGTTCTTCGCAGAAAGAAAGACGCTAAGCAAGCCGGCCTAACTCGGAGAGTTGGAACATTAGAACCCGTCATGAAAACGATCGTGAGATAGCCCGCAATGGCAGAACGATAGCCTCGTAAGGTCGAAAGAGAACGGCCTTGTCAAAAAGGTGGATTAAAAAATCCGTAAGAACTGGGCAGGGGCCCCTCTGGGGAAGCAAACCTTTCTCTTCGCACCACTCCGAAAAGGCAGCTAGACGGGAGTTAATACATCGTGTAGCGTCGACTCCTCCGGCTCCCGGCCATGAGAGCCAAGGCCCTCTCCGAGAGCCAGCACGCGATAGCCTGCGACCTGACAATGGCCCATGCAGTCAAGCGAAGCCGAGTCGCGGTGCTCTGGAAGAGCGCCGGAGGAATCGGCTGACTCACAACGTCCGGTCCATCGAGGGGAGGGGCACAGGACGTGGCGGACCACAAGCCTCGGCGAAAGGCGGGAATGACCATGGTCTGCCCGGCAGTGCGGACGGCTATTAGACATCATCCAAGCCCGCGTCCCTATCCTAGGCTGGCTACGTGACTTGGGGGGATAGCAGGAAAGGGGGAGAAATGCATAAATTCGCAATTCCCTGCTCAACTGAACGAGAACTGCGTCTTGAGTGTAGCATCTCGGGTGTCGCGAGCCTCCCGAGAGGACGGCATGGAACGGTGATTGCAACTGCCATTCGCGGATAAGATCGCAACGATGTCGAACGGGGCCGCCAACCGTCGCCAGTCGCAGCGCCGCTCGGAAGAGGAATCTGTATGGAGAGACCATTCCGAAGGGAAGGAGATTTGCCGCGGGACAGAAGCTCCGCTATAACAATTCTTGTCCGCGACCCGTAGATAGCGAGGCAGACTTTTATTGTTGATTATAGATTCTTTGATACAACTCCCATTGGACGGGTGCTGAATAGATTTGCATCAGATATACAGGTCATGGATCAGGTTAGTGCTTAAAGTGTTTCATTGATGGAAAGGAATCTATATTGTAAATGTAATGCAGTATGTTGGGTATAATATTGGTAGTTTAAACAAATATAGTAAATAGACCCCTGGATCTGTGGCATATCCCTAAGAATGATAAATTTCCTTGTTTAGAAATTTAATTGTAAATATTGCTTATTTGGCATTGTTAGAAACATTTCAACCATTTAGTAGGCAGGATTAGTAAAGATTCCTTAAATTGAAGTATATATTCTCTGACCATTTCAGAGGATGGGTCAGCTTTTAGTCCAATTCATGAAGTTTACGCTGGCAGCTCTTGCAGGAGTGGTAGTCAACACCATCATCTCCTGGTACTTTGTGGTAGCTATCTTACCAGTAGCTGTCTTCTATGTGCTGCTCATGAAGCTTTTCATTCAGACATCAAGGTAAGGACAATGATGAGGATGAGGGTGATGTGATGGTTGTTGTGATGAATATGGAGATGATGGTGGCGGTGATGGGATGATGATGATGATGATGATGATAAGAGGGGCAACATCAAACCCATGAAAGCATCAGTTAAGTTTACCAAAATATTCAAGAGGTCAGTAGGGAGTTAGATAAGGAATAAAGGAGGATATTGACCATGGCAATCATGGTAATAATGATGAAGATTATGATGATGATGATGATGATAGTGGTGGTGGTGGTGGTGATCGTGATGGTACTTTGTGGGATCTTCTATGGGCTACTTCTAAAGCTTTTCATAAGGACATAAAAATATAGACGATGATGATGTCAAAGAATGTTGGGATTGTACTTTGTGGTAACCATCTGCTATGAGCTGCTTTTGAAGCTCAAGGTAAAGAGGAGAAAAAATGCTGATGATGTTGGTGTATGATAAATATTCAGAAGTGTACTGAGGATGACGTTGATTAATTTTTCTTTTCAATGAGGAAGAGAAGAAAAAGAGGGAGGATGACTAACTCTGTGTGTAACTGCTTCATATGTTTCATTTCTATTTCCAGAGAGTTACAGAGACTCGAAAGCATCAGTCGTTCACCAATCTTTGCTTATTTCTCAGAGACTCTTGGAGGTTTGCCAACCATCAGAGCTTACAGGTAAAATAAACAGCAACGTCGCAGTATATATGGATGACAGATGTAATGTAATAAAAGCACATTTAGTTGCATTATACAAGCCCAAAGATCAATTATTTAATTGTAAATAGTGCTGTAATAGGAATGATTTTAGTTTTACTTTGTTTCTTTACTAATTTAATTTCTTTACTGCTTCTTTCAGCTTGAATAACCGATTTCAGAGGAATATTTTGACTAAGATCGAGACAAACAACACAGCCTTCATTTATCTCCAGACTAGTAACAGATGGTTAGGTGTAAGACTGGTGAGTTAATAAGAAGAATGATGATGATGCAGGCATGATTTTTCTCCGCGGATCCGCCGATTTCCGCCGATTTTGAAATTCTAAAAAAAAAAAAAAAAAAAAAAAAATTGTTTTTTGCATGTACATAGCGGAGGTGTTTTCGGCGGTGTTTTCATTGTGTATTCTGGAAATATTTTCCACTCTCACTGTGTGTAGACTTGGAACACGAGATTGATTTGACGAAGTTGCAGCCAAAGAAATAGTTAATTTTCTATACCTAAAATTGCAAAATTTTCCCAAACCCACCCCCAGGAAGTTTGGTCGCTACGCTCCCTCACTGGTAGCAATTTTCCTCTTTTTTTGAAATTTTCTGTCTCATGCCTGATGATTATGATGATGATGATGATGATTATTACGGGTCAGGTTACTCCTCAGAACTCCCTGCTAGAATGCTGCATTTTACAATAAAAATAAAATTGATAAACTGTAAGTGGATAGGACTGATCATTCACTAACATCCTCAAAGCCACTAATTTTTACATTTTTATTTGTTTGGGGCCTTCTTGAATTGATGCAGTCAAAAACCTTCTATAAATCAGTATATGACTATAGTATGTTCTTATTTATATGATGCTTTTGTAGATACAGTTCAGTATGAATCTATTTTCATCTTTGAATATTATATTATATGCCAAGAATTTTTCAAATATTTTTTCCTTGAAGGATACCATTGGAGCTATTGTTGTATTCGTAGCTGGTATGTCTAGTCTTGGTGCTTCAGCTATTAGTCCTAAAGACTTTGGACCTAGTCTTGTTGGATTGGCTATTACATATGCCATGTCTGTAAGTATTCGTATAATCTTATGTTCTGTTCCATCATTAGGCGTTCTGTCATTATAATAGGCACTTACATGTATATAATACCATCTACAATCTATAGCCCCCATTCCCAGGCACGCAATGGACCAAGGGGTCCAAACTATAGTGAGAGTTTAATTTCCTCAAGTTTTGTTGGTAATTACTCTGTCATTACTCAATTTCTAGGAGATCCTTTTCCAGAGGCCACAAGTAATTATACATAAACACTCAGTTGTGGTAATTTTTTTGTTAGAATTCATGTTCAAGAGTTACTAGAACTTGTGGTTATATCGAAAAACAAACAGATTTTATTAGATTACTTTGACTTGACTTTGATTTTAAATCTCACTTTATTATTGATAGATTGCTGGACTACTGAATTGGGTGATTAGATCAGCTGCTGATCTAGAGATGGCAATGAATGCTGTAGAAAGAATAAATTTCTATTCAGAAGTTGATACCGAGGAATATGAAGGTAAATTATTAATTTTCTTTCCTTTCCAATCAATCGTTTGTATAGCAACCAAACAATTTTGTGCATGCTCAAAGTTTCTCCGTCCCTTTGACAGATAACAGCTGATGATGGACATCAATCTTACTTATATATCAGACATGAACGGCATATTTGACATTAAAAAAAACCGGCTTGCATTTCTCAAGTGTAAGATCTGCATAACAGATGTAGTGCCATTCTTGTCTTGTACATTTGGCCATCCAGCCATGTTTAGAAGCGGCATTCAATGTAGGTCTCTGTGTCAGCGTTAATGATGTTTCGAGTGTTTGTAATCATTCTTGTATTCTATAGGTTCTGTGATGTTTCAAGTGTTTGTAATCATTCTTGTTTTCTATAGGTTCTGTGATGTTTCAAGTGTTTGTAATCATTCTTGTTTTCTATAGGTTCTGTGATGTTTTGAGTGTTTGTAATCGTTCTTGTTTTCTCTAGGTTCTGTGATTCCCGCTGCTGCATGGCCTGAGAATGGACACATAGTGTATGATAATGTCTCAGCTCGATACGCTAGGGAGCTTGATCCTGTCCTGAAGAAAGTCTCTGTGCACTTCAAAGCTGGTGAAAAGGCAAGATCTCTTTCTCTTATGTACATGTATTAAAGGGGAAGTTCACCCTGGGTTTAAATTGGTTTTAAAAAATGCAGAAAAATAAAATTAAAATATGGGTGAAAGTTTGAAGAAAATCAAACAAAAAGCAATGAAGTTATGAATATTTAAAGTTTTGATTCCGTGACGTCACGTGCGAGCAGCTCTCCTATGGTCATATTCAGACTAAGTGGGACATTTAGCTGAAATTTCAATGTGGCGCTGTGCCTTTGAAAATGCAAATTAGGATCTGAAATCAACACAAAGCTTCTTTACAATACAAACAATTATTTAAGTTCAAACATTATGTGATCCAGTTTCTTACGCTGAATAATTAAGCAAACAGGAATTTGCACGTATGGGACTATGGTGCTTTAAATGCCTCTTTTTCTTATAACTAATCACTTTTGTAAGGTTTTTTTTGCTTAAATTAATTTTCATGGACTACTCTAACATGGCATATAAATACAGGTAATTTGGATTTAGTTATTTACTTGAAATGTTGATTTAAGGCACTGGTCGTGTCACTCACATTTGGGATGTCGTGTCACTCACGACACATAGAGGTGGACCATTTTCCACAGAGAGGGAATGATTGATAAACATAATAAATGTCGGAGAGGTACACTATTCATACACATATACCAGCACCTATGCTACCCTTAGAGATCTACCTGAGCACAAATCCAACCATAACCAATGATGGTCAGAAACCCATGTCTTTTTTCTGTCGTGTCACTCACGCACTGTTTTTTAATCATAATTTCCAGGACCAATTGTAAAATTCAAATCCAACTGGTAATGACACATGCCACTCCTACATTATACATAATATGGTAGTCATGATCGCAGATCATAACCTACAAGTGCAAAGATATGCGCCCTTCTATCAGTCCAAATGTCGTGTCACTCACGTTTGAATATGACCATATGTGTTATGTAATGTAAATTCCATAAAATGTCATTGTTTCAAAAAAAATATTATTTATTTCACCTGTGCGGTCGATATATCATGAAACTTATGTTTATATACATGCCTCTATCAAATCAACCCATTCCTTTATCAAAAACGATGAAAAATGACAATTTTATGGAATTTACATACACAACACATTGGGAGCTGCTCGCACGTGACGTCACAGAATCAAAACTTTAAAAATTCATAACTTCACTATTTTTGGGTCAATTTTCTTCAAACTTTCACTAATATTTTTTTCATATTTTTCTGCATTTTTTAAAACCAATAAAATTCCAGGGTGAACTTCCCCTTTAAGAAAGCTCTAAATATTAAGTAACTTCTTATCATGAGCATTCCTGCCCATTGAATCATTTATACAAAATTTGAGTGTTATGATTTAGTCGCAGACTGTCGACCACGGGATATGCGATTAGAATCCTGACTTATTCACAAATGTTCATTGGCAAGACACTAATTGACACCTGCCACAGTCAACCCATGTGAAGGTAATGGGTAACTTGCAGAAATTAATTCATAGGAGTGTCAAATCTGATATACAGTCTGTGTCAAATAAAATGGTACAAGTGGAAACCATTTTTATGCCTCCGCCCACCGAAGGTGGTGCCGGAGGCATCATGTTTTCGGGTTGTCCGTCCGTCCGTCCATCCATCCGTCTGTCCGTCCGTCCGTCCGTCCCGTTTGCTCGGTACCACGATATCTCAAGAACCACTTGAGATATTAACTTCAAACTTGGGGATAGTATGTATCACCATAAGAAGATGATCTGATTAGATTTTGGAGTATGTAGGTCAAAGGTCAAGGGTCACAGAGGTCAAATTGTGAAATTCCATGTATAGAGATCGTTACCACAATATCTCAAGAACCACTTAAGATATCAAATTCAAACTTGGGGATAGTATGTATCACCATAAGAAGATGATCTGATTAGATTTTGGAGTATGTAGGTCAACGGTCATGGGTCACAGAGGTCAAATTGTGAAATTCTGTGTATTGAGTTCGTTACCGCGATATTTCAAGAACCACTTGAGATATCAACTTCAAACTTGGGGACAGTATGTATCACTATAAGAAGATGATCTTATTAGATTTTGGATTCTGTAGGTCAAAGGTCAAGGGTCACAGAGGTCAAATTGTCAAATTCCATGTATTGAGTTAGATATTGCCATATGAAGACAATCTTATTAGATTCTGGAATATGTAGGTCAAAAATTTAGGAGGGACCATGATTTAAAAATGTTTGGGGTCACAAGGTCAAAGGTCAACGTCAAAGATGTTTTGGTTTGAAGGAAAATGGAATGAAGAAACTGCTATATATTTCTGATCTGGCAATGGCAGAGGCATATATTTTGACCGTGCGCGGTCGAGGATTCATCTTGTTTTTTATAGTATATGAATATTGATCACAACATGGTATTGTTTGGTATTTTCATAAAGCAGGAAAATCAGACTTTCTTCTGCAAATTTTTCATCACAATTGGTGCTGTAATTTTTGAGATATGACTAGTTTTCTACAATCAAGCAAAAAATACATTTTTCGCACACCGTTCCGTGCCTTTGTGTAGGTTTCGCGTAAAGGCCATCAATTCAGCGCTCCAGAACAATAGAAGTGCGTAATTTCGATTTGTTCCTCGCAGCACAAAATTTAGCATAACTTTTGTTTTACGAAAGCAAATTATACAGAATGAAGCGCATCAGCAAGAAAAATGTTTTGGCTTTAATTTGGTACCACATACACATATCATTTGAAAAGATTTCACACCTAAATTATTTTTTTCCCGACTGTACCATTTTTTTTGACACAGACTGTATACATGTATGGCATGGTGTAAATGGCAGCCATTATTGAACAAGTTACCTTTGATTGGTTTTGACATTTGCCTCCCCAACAATTACTCCACTATACACTAATCAAGTGACTACATGTAACTTAAACCCTGAACTTAACACCATACCCTACCATACCCCTATCCCTACATATTGGGTGAAATAAAGCTCAGAGCAATGATACCGGAGCAAATGTTGGTTCATTTGGTTCATATCCATTTTGCAACATCTATTCTATGCATTGTGCAATGGAAGTTTAACAAACATTTCTTTCATCTTGACCTTTGACCTAACAGATTGGAATATGTGGAAGAACTGGCAGTGGGAAGTCCTCTCTTACACTCACTCTGTTCCGTATCATAGATATGTTTCATGGTGAGTGGAATTTTCACATGTACTACTGGTTTACTTGACAATATATTGAATTGATATTGATATTAATGCTTGAGCACTCAAAAACTGTGTTTAACAAGTCGGCTTACTCCTCAAAGCTAAATGTACCTGCCAAAATGATTTATTTCAGACTAAAAATCACTTGAGGATGGAGGGATTGGTTCAGGGAGTAGGCTTGTAGCTCTATGAAGAGGTTGTTCAGTGCTAAAACCGGAAGAGCGGTTTCAGACGCCTTAAGGAGTAAGATAGAGGGCAGTTTCAACCAGGAATGGTCCTCTGAAATCATTGATTGTAGGCCTAGCAATATGTTGGAAAATAAGGTGAAATTGATGTCAAAATCCATTTCAAACGTGATCATGCAATTAAACTCTTTTGAATTCTCAAAACAGTAATAAAAATGATGTTTTTTATGCCTTTACCGTAGGGGAGATTGTTATTGATGGGATCAACATCACGAGACTACCATTGAAAGAGCTCAGGAAACGTCTGGCTATCATCCCACAAGATCCGGTCCTTTTCACTGGTACTATTAGGTAAGATATTTTCCAGCGAGTCATTGAGAAAGATTTGTGGAAATCTGTGTTTATTTTTTATATGAAAACTGAAGTCTACTTTAACCTGAGATCACAGTATTGCGATTGTGAATTCTGAATCTTCAATTGTCATTCAAGAGGCTGTCCATGGTCTACATCTAGGACATGTGACCTCTCTCATATATTAAAAAAAAAAAAAGAATAAATTCTGTGAATCAATCATTATCTTGTCTTGTTAAAGTAGTCCATTCTTTTGACTTTTGATTAATTGGTCTTAAATTGAATCCCATCCCAACATAATGTCCTTCCTACGTAAATTGGAATCTGATATGCTTCAGGTTTTCGTATTGGATTCCCCCCTTCAAAGAAAAAAAAATTAATTTAACAAAAAGTTTGTAATCATCCACATGTGTATTGATTGTTTTTGTCCCGATGCAGGTTCAATCTAGATCCAATGGGGGACAGGACAGATGATGAGATCTGGCAATCATTAGAGATTGCTCAACTCAAGACAGTAGTAACTGAACTACATCTGGGACTAGGTGAATATGTTCAGTTAATTTGCATATATCAGTGGTGATATTCCTCCAATTTAAATCGGAATTCAGCTTTTTTTTTTTTTTTTCAATTTTTTTTTTTTCTCCAGTTATGCACAAAATTGCACAATTTAAAGTCCCAAAATGCAAAAAGTTTCTACCGTGTGAGCGGGGACACCCCCTCCCACACCCTTCCCACCTTGGTCGCTTCGCTCCTTTGCTAATAAGTATATTTTTTTATTTTTCAAGAGTGAATATCATCCCTGATATATAGAGTAAACAGTAATTCAATGAATTCTATGTTTATATATTTGGTAAATTTTGTATGGTTGTTATGATAAACATAAGAAAGCTATTTTGACGCTAAACATACAGAATAAATCAGGACCCCGATGCCTTTGCACAAAACTTGGTATTGTTATTATTTCTTTATCATTATTGGTAACTCTAAATAATGGATTTTGATTGGTTGTTGAGCATTTTTACTATATATCGTCGTTTGAGGGAGAGAAAGGCGTGAACCTGTTTTTGCGTTTGCGAGATAATCTCGTTTAAAGTTTTTGAGGGGGGGGGGTTTAAAACAAGTTTTTAGTACCGTTTCGGGAGCTCACGAGAAGTAAAAGTTTAGTTGATGAATGAATAATACATCTTTTACAACATATCTAAACAAAAATTAGAAATAATGACCAATTCCAATTTTAGAACGAGAAAATTACTTAACGCCCTTCTCACTCTGAGGAAATAAAAAATGGCAAAAAAATTACGTTAACGACCTTTTCTTTCTCAACCAACGATATACAACTTTTGATGCAATGGCTACCTGGATAACCATGTTATCCATCATTTCAGAAAAATTTTCTTATTCTCATTATTTTGTTGTTGTCTAGACTCGAACATTTCTGAAGGAGGAGAGAACTTCAGCGTTGGTCAGAGACAGTTGTTCTGCCTTGCAAGGGCTTTCCTTCGGAAGACCAAGATCTTGGTGATGGATGAAGCAACTGCATCTATAGACTTTGAAACTGTGAGCATATTACTCTAAATATGTTCACTTTTAGCCACTTTATAGTGATGGAGATATATTTCAAGAAGATTTTTTTTTTTGGTACTATAACTGAACAGATTCCTGTTACTCTGTATATAAAGATTAATTATTATGTTTATAAATAACATACCTTGTTTGATACACCTTATAAGCACATATAATTCACAATAGCCACATAGCATGACTTGGCTATATTGATATACCATTATGATGATATTATTTTACATCTTGCAGAAGAACTGAATGAATAGTTGTAATGTTAATGGCAAAGTTTCTAATTTAATAAAAATTTAATGTTAACCCGTTGTATATTTTTGTATACTAATGAAGAAACATAGAACATCCCTCTTGTCGACCGTTTATTTCGCTCATGATTGCATGAACATATAAAGACCTTATATAATTTAAATTATATGACATTGATCTATTTAAAGCTGTCTTTGTTTCACCTTCATATGAAAAGAATTTCTTTTAAGAATGCTTGACAACCACGGTTCATTCAGCTTTGTAAAAAGTTCTCAGTATACAACGGGTTAATTAACTCTTTTTAGAAGGATTTTGCAAGAACTTTTTTTCCTTCAATTTTATCTTTAATTAGGATCGCATCTTGCAAGATGTTGTAGCAACAGCCTTCCAAGATAGAACTGTTCTTACGATAGCTGTAAGTATATTCATATTTACTTCATTTTGTCTCTCTTAGCTTTGCTTTCTCTTCTCTCCTACATGTAGGCCTCTTTTAGGTCTCTCTATTTTGTTTCTCTCTTTCTATTTTGTTCTCTTCTCCTAGATAATGTATTAATTATTTCAGTTGCCATCTTTCCCTATTTTTTGTTGCCTTTCCTTCTCTTTCTCCATTTTAATTAGTCTTTCTTGCTCTCTCACTGTCATCTTGTTTGCTCTCTTGCTCTCTTTCCTCACATTTTGTAACCCTCTCTATACTTCAAATATATACTACAAATTAAATCATTCATTTAACGGTACATATGTAGCTATAATGTAATAATTATTTGATTTGGTGTAATTTATTTCATTTTATTCAACATCAGTAACATCATAAAATGGTACCAAAATGAACATTATTGATCATATATGATAAAAAGGTGCATGTACGTCTTCACAAAGAATATAGAAAGTGATGAAAAGGAGTCGAATAATAGCACATGTGCTAGTTGTGTGTGGCCCCTATTCTTAGCATGCGCAAGGCAAACATAAATGTATCAATATTAAGAAATAAAAGTAAACTAATAAAACTTTTCTTGATTCTTCTTTACCTTCTTGCTTTTACTTTTGACTATATAAACATCATCCTCAATCATGTACCCCTGTGAAAAGTAAAAATTAATATTAAATTGAACCATGTTTACTTTATACAGCACCGTGTGGCTACGATCATGGACGCAGACCGAATCCTGGTCCTCTCTGAGGGAGTGATAGAAGAATATGGAACACCTGAAGCCCTTCTAGCCAAGGAGAATGGAATCTTTGCTTCACTGGTACAGAGTGGTAAATGAGGTGTGTCCCCATTGACTTCTTCTAAATAAGTTTTGCCCCTATTGACTTTAGCTAATTGAGAAGTGTTCCCATTGACTTCTTCTACAATGGGCCATAATATTATACATCATAAGGTGTGTCCCCACTGACTTCTTCTAAAATATGCCATAATATTATACATCATAAGGAATGTCCCCATTGACTTCTTCTAAAATGGGCCATAATATTATACATCATAAGGAATGTCCCCATTGACTTCTTCTAAAATGGGCCATAATATTATACATTATAAGGTGTGTCCCCATTGACTTCTTCTAAAATATGCCATAATATTATACATCATAAGGTGTGTCCCCATTGACTTCTTATGAAATGTGCCATGATATTATACATCATCATTTGCTGCTAATCTGAAGAGTAAATTCAAGTTATAAATTGTCCAAAATTTATTCTCTCATACTGTAACCTGCTGGTTCAAAACCACCATAACTCGCCAGAGTTAATCTGTCGACTTACTTAAAGATTCTAAGCTTTCCAATTATATGAAACACGTGTAGTTTACTGAAGTATATAAAGTTAATTACTTCTTCAGAGGGAGATTGATCAATGATATCTTCTGCAGAAAAAAAATTAGCTTCTGTTACGATTTTTGTCACAATAATTATTTTAAATGATAATACCATTTTGTCACAACAATTATTTTAAATGATAATACCATTTTGTCACAATAATTATTTTAAATGATAACTAAAAATCAAGGTACATTATGTATGGATTGTCAAAAGAATCTGGGTTTATAAAGGAACAAGGGTCTAAGGGGGAAAAATTATATTTTTTAGAACCAAAAGAATGTATAAAGTATACTTTAACAATCATAATCATGAACATTGATATCTGTAAATATGGATGTGAAATGAAAATATTCTGCTAGTATTTGATAAATGGTAATTATTTCTGTATCATCCGATTTAAAATGAAGCTACCGGTATGTTGAAGTTAGTTTCGAATGTGATTGTCTTTGAATAACCTGTGAAAAGTTTGCGATATATTTATTATGAATGGTAATTATTTTTGTATCAAATGATGTAAAATCGAGCAATGTTGGTATTAAATTTTGTGTGATTTTTTTTTTGAGTAATCTTTTGCAAAGTTTGAATATGATCATTCTAAAGGTAATTCACAGTTGCAAAACATGATTTATATGTGAAACGTAGTTATTTTTGTATCAAATGGTGTAAAATCAACTAATGTTGATGTTAATAGTTTTAAGTGTGATTATCTAAATAACATAACTTCCGCGATCAAATATTATTAATGCTTACTTAATAATCAGTTAGGTCTTTGAACATCTACAATATAGATGCACCTGCACATTTTCAGCAAACAATTGACCTTTGATGAAAATTCTGTATCACCTTGGATATTTATTGTTTTGCACTTCTCCTTCTTCTTCGTAATAAGCCCACATCCTTCACTCGAACTGAAGATTATTGTAGGCTGTGTGCTGCTGTGCAGGTCAGGTGCTCATATTGCATTAAAAAAGATCAGCCAGTAAACTAAATTGAAGTGAATTGGTGCTTCCATGTGCAAGTAAAAATACATGATGGCTTCTGCTATGCTGCCAGCCTTACTGCCAGATGGTGGCGTAAGGCTTCTACTGCTTTCATTTATGATAATTTCTCTTTAATTTCTTGCACACTATTAAATCTGGAAATAAATAAATTGTTTTGGTAAATGCATCTTAAAGGTTATCAGAAAGAAATAAACATTTAAAATGTGTACGTTTCGATACATTTAACAGAAAAGTTTAAGTATATGCACATTTAAAGATTTTTAACTGAATCTATAGGCATTATCTTAACCCTAAGATGAAAGGAAAAGACTTTTAATTACATTCATTTTATTTTGTTGCATTTTGTTTAAACTAGCATGTTTCTTAAGAATTAAAAATATTATCTAGTGGACCTAAGGACCGAGTGTTATTCAATACAATTTTCTGCTTTCAAGCAATTGAATTATTGTTAATAATCAATAAGTAACAATCAGCAATTTTTTTGCAGAAGTATTGAAAATCAAGTCCATTTTCATTTGTTTTTATTAGGATGAATATAATTACAGTTGTCATTTGCATAGCTTCTCTGTTGTGAAATGCTTATTTCTGTTGTCCCCATGTTTGTAAGTAAGCAGATTGTCAAATGATATCGAGTGCAATTTAATGCTATTTTGGCATTAAACAAACTAATCAGGAAAAAAATAAAAGCCAAATTCTGCTCCACCCCATCAGTGAATGTTATATTTGAGTATAATCCACTGCAATTGTAACAAAATATAAATATTTATGTTATATTGTTATTGTATAGTTATATACTGAAATGGGGACTGGATGAAATGCCTGGTTATAATGGAATTTCATTGTATTTGTCCTGGTTATAACAGGAGTAGACTGTACTTGTATTGTGAGGGGTCGTTGTTATTGTCAAAGAATGGAAGACAGGGAACGGATTTATTACAAATGAGTCGACAATCATGTAAATGTACATGTAATGGAGATGAAATGTTCAAGTACCATTGTTCTGGTTTCACAGATCATTTGTTTTAAGTATAATCTTTACAGTTTATTTTTGCTCCCATTATTGATTGTGGTTACCAAGTGTTTTCACCATGTGATGCATTTATGGATTAGCAAATCTTGAGCAGCTTAGCATTTGAAATAATTATTTCTATAAGACATTAGATTTTTAAATATATTTGATAAAACAGTGACTATATTAAATTTAATATAAACAAATATAAATATGATTATTCTGGTAATGAAATTGAATTTCAAATTGATATTAAATTAATTACCTGTATATTTTTCATGGTATGGAGACTTCTATACATATCTTTAGAATATTCAAATTGGAACATGTGTTGATTTGTAGTATGCATTGGTGGTTGAGCAGTACTGATGTTGTACAATGACGATTATGTAAATTGACATATTTGTACAAATAAACTGGTAAATGTGCAAAGCACATCTACATGAATGTTGAACACAAACGTTAATAGTTCCATCTTTTAATATGGCTTGAGTTTTGGGTATAATGAGAAATATGGGTCTTTTTAAAATTTGCAAGGAATATCTAAGTCGCTACAAATATTTGCAAGTATTCTCCTAATTGAAAACATATTTGCTCTCCCTCTGACCTGTTTATACTTACTTGGAGAGCAAATCACAATTACATCTTACTGTTGTGTTTGTGTTTGTGTGTTTTATGTGAAGCACCTTGAGCAAATTTATTTGGAAAGGCGCTATATAAGAATATGTTATTATTATTATTATTAATTGGATTACAGTTAACCTTTGCCGAAGTCAAACTCGCTAAAGTCAAATAATAACTGAAGTCAAAAACATTTCAAGTCATCTTATGTTTAACAATTTGTTAAAAGTCTTAAGTCAAAGCTATTTCTTCAGTACCAACATATTTTTTTTTGGCAAGGTTGACTGTATGGGTATTTCCACAGGTAACCGGGCATTCAAATTCCCGTATGTAGTTAACACATTGATGAAATAAAACTGATAATTCATCTAAATTCAAATATCGTTATGCACATTACCTCTGTGATCGCCCAAATGAAGATTTTAGTGTTTCCCAGTATAAATTAAGTTTTTATTATTTTATTATTGTTTATTATCCAAGTGGTTACGACCAAAAGAAATAATAACATGGGTACATGTACCTTCTTGCTGTTTTATTTTTGATATATAAATGCCCTTGCTTCACAATTAAAACTCAAAGGCCCATATTCTGCTATGAAGACTAAGTTACGTTATTGTGCCTGGTTGTGCGATCCTTTGTCTGATGCGGATTGCACTTTAGCTTTGTACGAATTTGCGATGCATACAAACTCAGTCTTCATAGTAGAATACAGGCAACAACCTTTATGTTATTTTCCATTTTTCTTTTTCCTTTTTTTTTTTTTCTTCTTTTTTTTTAACGACTATTCAAGTATAAGGCCACATGTCATGAGTTGGGTGGAAAATGCGTTACATGTCCAAAAAATTGTAGAAATGTACATTGTCACAATCAAACGTCTCTAGTTTCTTAGTAGTAAGTCAGACATGTATAAAAGTATATATATATTGAAAGCAGAGATTGAAAGGAGGATAATTAATATATTTTTGTGCCTGTATAAGGTGTGTCATAAAAGCTATACAGAGTGTTACACGAAAAAATGGTTTGAAAAACTTTACAATTTTACTGGCGAATAATTTCGTAATCTTTTCACCAAATGAGATGTATTGTCGTGGATTGTGTACATAAGACGCCATGCTTCTAAAAAATATAAACTTGTAATACAAAAATATTTTTTTCTAACCGTGCTACAGGGTGTCAAAAAAGAAGAAAAAATAGTGCAAAAAGGGCAGAAATCCTGTCTTTTACACTTGGATTACAACTCAAACAAACTTTATTGCAAGTAATATGTTTCCACTTAATTGTGTTTTTACATGCATGCAAAGAAAATGGCGAAAAAATGACAATTATTGTTATAAAATTGCATGTGCCAATTTTTGATGCCTGCAATGCATTGTCTATGAGGATGTGTGCATTAAGTTTGTTTTAATTGAGTAATTAATTGATTAAATTACTTTTGAAAAATCTTCTTCGCATTTATCTAGAACCACATAAATTCCTAAGCGAATGATATATCACTCAACCCATTAGACCAATTGGCTGCAAAGATATAACGCAGCAAACAATAAGAAAGTAACAAAAATGGGAATTCCCTATGCTTTAACACGTGCCTCCACCGTAGGATCCTCCACCCCTTACCCTACTCCACTAAAAGTATCTTTGTATTAAAACTATGAGCATAACGAAGCTGAAACTTCACAGACATGTAGTCTGATAAATTATCTACAATATGAATTATTGCACAGCTTATGACTGTACATCATTTTCATGTTATGTGAAAAAATATGATAATTTTCCCTCCAAAATGTAACGCCTCCACCCTTTTACAATACCCCAACTTGTGACACATGGCCATAATCAAAGTATTTTGAGGATGTTTTTGCTCCATCATAAGAACCTTTTACAAAGTCTACAAAAGTGATAGTGAAATCCGTACATTTCATATCATTATCTATTCTACTCAGGAATTGCCTTTTTACAGTATTATACACATGTTTGAACAGATTGAAAATTGGTTAAAAATAAGAAGTCCATATCTCCATAGCTTGACCTACTCAGATGTAGCTTTTTTGCTTACCTTCACAATTTTGATGTCCATGGTTGTGTGGCGAGAGAGTTCAAGCTCAGAGATAATAGACAGGGGGATACTATTTTCCCGCTATAATTCTGAGAAAGAATAATGGAGGGAAAATAGTATCCCCACAGTCTTTTATATTGACAACTCTTTGCCGCTAAACCATAGACACCAAACTCGTCATGATGGTGAAAACTTGTTGGAGGCCTAATTTGCGTACTTCCTGGTACATACATGAAGTTCCTTAAGTGCATTTTCCATATTTACATGAGATATTCACTAAATTATTAGAAATAATTGTCATCTTTATCCCAACTTCTTAATGTTCTTGTTTTGCGTCATAGTCATTGCATTGTTTAATTTGCCATTACTCAGGAGGAATAGCATTGTTGCAACGCAGATTTATCGTCAACATTTTGATCAGTTTGTGCCAGAAATACTCCAGAAACATTTCATCATCCTCATCTTCCCAGCTCAGATATGGCTTACGATCGCTGAGGTACAGCCTGACCAAGAATGGAAGTTCATCATCTGGAATGTCCTCTAGGAAAATGACCACTATGTTCTCGATCTGTGTGTCGTTGACGAGATCCGCAGCCGTCCGAAATTTAATGACAAACCAGTTATCTTGGATAGCAACCCTGCTGACCAATATGATGGTCTTGTAGCTCCTATCTACCACGTAATGAACTGCATCACAGTAATGCATACCCAAAGGGAGGTTATTGTCACCGTAGACGTTTCTGTTGTAATCTGGTAAATGTTCCTCTAAGGCCGGACGCAGATGATCTCTTACCCACGCTTCATCTTCCTCAGCAAAAATAACGTTGAAATGGAACTCATAATCATCAAAATTTCGAGCATCTTGGATTTCATTGTATCCGATGACGGCCAATTTCAGGAGAAACAGTTTGTACTTCAAGAACCATCGATGGCGGTAGGCAATCATAAGTATGACTGAAGTACACATAACAAGAAGAGGTAGTGAAACATACAGAGCGATGTTTGGGCCGCACAATTCTGCTGGTTTAAATGACATGAGTGCGTCTTCACGTAGTTCTTCTAATGATGCATAAGAACACCTGGTATCATTTTCATTCTGGACTGTGATGGAGCCGGCCAGCCACAAAGGAAGCCATTTTAAATTGCAGGTACAACCAAACTCATTGCCCGAGATATCAATGGTAGCTAGAGTTTTGAATATTGGCTCAAAAGTACTACGGTTGAAGCCAGTAAATTTGTTACCAGCAAGTGTCAGATTACGAAGTTTTGAGGAATTCACAAATAAATCCTGTTCAAGATGCTTCAATGGGTTTCTACCCAAGTGGAGTGTTGCCAACCGCCCCATATTCTGCAGTACTCCATTGGGAAGTTCGCGTAACCGGTTACCTTGTAGGTACAGTATCTGAAGACGTTGTAGACTCTCAAATGCTTTATCTTTAATCATTAAGAGTTCACAATCTCTCAAATCCAACACCTGAAGAAACAAAAGATCTGCAAGTTGTCCTGACTGCATTATTTCTAATGGATTTTTGCTCAGGTTCAGGCTTCTAAGATTTTGCATTCCTTCGAACAAAGATGTTTTGTTTTCTTCATATGGCATCCACATTGTGCTCCAACTAGCATTATTCATTATCACATGTTCAATCGATTTGGTGTTATTGAAAATTTGTTTAATTTGTTCTGGATTTTCGGTTTCTCTGCAATTCCTGAAGACAAACGTTTTAAGATTTGGAAGAACTATTGATACAGAATAAAGCCAACAGTCTGATAAATCCAAGTACTGGAGGTTTGTTAAGTTAGTAAAAGCTGTAATCTTCAAAAATGTTAGCTCCTTATTCGCCCTCAAGACCAATTTTGTCAAATTTGTTAGTCCCTGAAATGTATTTTCACGGATATCTTCTAATAAGTTTGAAGCAAGGTGTAATTCATGAAGGTCTGTATGCCAAACAGAATCATAGTCAATATTTGTGATATCCTTGATCTTGTTAAAATTTAGATGAAGTATATGTAAACCTTTCATTCTGGCAAAATCATTAGGATCTACATTGTCACTAATATCACATTGGTCTAGAATAAGAGTAGACACAAGTGGTAAAGCTAAGAATCCCATTTCTGCAAGGTCTTTAATAGTGCTACCAGTTAGATCAAGAACCTGCAGTGGTTTGTTCTTCAAAGGTTTAAAAGATATTCGATTTAAATCCGATGCCATTGTGTTGTGTAAAACTATCTCTTCGATTTCAGATTTCTTAATTCCCTTGCAGAAGTGTTTCCACAGTTCTTGGCTCAGGTAAAAGTTTGGAAAAGAGAGGGCTCTGGTGTTGATTCGTGCGATTGCTTGTGGGTCAATCAATTTGTAACCCATTGCCATATGATTCAGCTTATCTAACCTGCAATCGATTCTGAATCTGTTTGTTGTAAACTCATGAATTTCAGTGGAATGCATAACGATATTCAGTTTTTCAGTTGGAGAACTACAAGAAGTGAAGTTTATGTGAGTAATTTTGGTAAAACTCAGATCTAACAGCTGTAGGTTAGGGAGCCTCCCCAACGTGTCATTAGAGATTGATGTTATATGTGTGCCGGAAAGAATGAGATGCAACAATCTTGGAGAATACTTGAACATCTGAGAAGATATAAATGTTATCCCTGTATTGAGGCCCAAGTCAATGTACTGGAGCTTTCGTAAGGAATAAAAACTACCAACATCTATCTCCTCCAACAAGTTTTCGTAAAGCGACAAATTGGTAATATGGCGATAGTTGGTGAACGATGAGTTGAAAAGAAATCTGATTGAATTTGACGAAAGATCAAGCTCTTCTACTCCTGGATATAAATCCTGTGGAACGCTCTTAAGCCACATTCCTGTGCATGAGATTTGCTTCATGTTAGGGCTTTGGTAACAGTGAGTGGGCGATAGAGGCGGAGGATGAAGAACATGGACGTCTTGAGATCTTAAGATATTTCTTGGTGGAAGGATTTCTGCTGAAGTCCAAACAGTCAGATACAGACATACTAATAGCTGGTTCAATCCGATGCGGGCCATGATGGATGAAATGTAGAGCTGAAAGGACACATAAGTGGCATAATTGGAGTCATTATGTAATCAACTAAACTCATAAGTCTCCTAAAAAACCTGTAAATCTTTTGATTTGTTTGTTTATTTATATGCATGATGTTTGCCTGCTCAGTGATTTAAAGCTAAATGTATAGGGGAGACCGGGGATGGAAGTTACACAGGTCAGTTGTTACAGTTCTCAGTGTGCTAAGCTGGAAGAAGAGAGGGTGTGCTAACTGGCATCCTTCTACAGCTTACACATAGCTGTGATGAGCTGCCGGTCGTGAGGTTTCTCCGTTGTTTTATCAAAAAGAAAATCAACAAAAACCATTTTTTTACAGTTCAAAGTAAATTTTTGACAAATATTTAAGTTTGTAATAGCTCTTACAACTGAAGGCATATGATGATAGTCTGGTATTGTAAATATAGTACATGTATGTCACTAATATACCCTCAAGCCATGCCCTGTAATTCTGCCTAATGGCTGTGCTACAGTTGATTTTGTGTGTAAAATCACCCCTTGGGTAGGTTTTTACAACAACCTACCCATGTCCGTAAAACTTACCCCAATTTACATTTCATATGTAAAATTACATTTTGTCTCAATTTTCAGGTGTTAATATTTTTATGTTTCTATTATTACTTTTGTCTATTCTAGAGCTTTACTTGATCTACTGTTAACGATGCCAAGAAACTGGGAAGTTGAAACAAAAGTATGGTATTTAGATTTACACATTGTCAACTTACCCCGTATATTTAACATATTGTAACAATTTTACCCCGTATTGGTGTAACAACTTACCCCGTATACGGGTAGGTTGTTACAAAAAAATGGTCTTCATTAATGAAGCTGTAGCTAATTGTGTTTACACGTTTTCAAGTTTTGTATGCCTCAGGTTTTAGCAAACATAATAGGCTACTACAGACCCAAGATGGAGTGTGTGAGTTCTTTCATTAGAATTATTGGCCAAAATGTGAATTTTGTACCTTCCGTCCCCGGTCTCCCCTATGTCTAAATATACAAGTGTGCCATTATAAAACAGTTAAAGTCCCAGACCGGACCGAGAAATGAAAACCAAAATTACATATAAACGCAAGCTAATATTTCATCATAATACACAATCCCATTTAAGCATTTTTATCTTCCATCTAGAAAGTATTTCATTAAAAAGGTGATCGAACCTCAACCAGGCCATCCCTCCCAAGTACTCGAAAAAGTACCCTATTATAGTGGCGCTGCTGATGACGTCAAAGAAGTTTAGGAATGCTACTGCCAGGCATGATTGGTTTCGCCTTTTAGAAAACACGTTTGTATTGCTATGTCAGAACAATAGACCCCATGTGTGCTAGAATTTTATTGTTCTGACATAGCAATACCAAACGTGTTTTCTAAAGGCGAAACCCAATCATGCTTGGCAGTAGCATTCCTTAAACTTCTTTGACGTCATCAACCGCGCCATTGAAATAGGGGTAACTTTTCGAGTATTTGGGAGGGATGGCCTGGTTGAGGTTCGATCATCTTTTTATGAATACTGTTATGAAATTTTAATTTATTTTGGGGGTATTTATGTTATACGCCTACTTAGCTTTCAATCGATGTAAGGTTGTATTTACTCCGTCAACGGTCTTTAAGCGGCTGATATGGGCTTTTAATGTGACTAAATGAATTAATCAAATCAAATCAATTTTCTTGATCATTATCATTTTTATTATTTCGATCAAGAAATATATAGAATGGAATACATAGTGAAATAGGAAAAATACAAAGTAAGTTAAAGAAAGAATTGTTTTCTCGTTTACATAATAGAGAGTAAATAATAGATCCATGTCTTGGATGTGGTAAGGATAAAAAATATTGCTGTACAGGAGATAAGGACTTTCATTCCGATTCAATACTTTTCTTTTTTTCTCACTATCGGGAATACAGTAAACCCTTCATGTATCAATTTCTTTTTGAGTCAAGTTTATGGAGACATTTTACGAAAACAAAATTAACAGTCCTAAATTATCATTGGGACAAGCCCAGTTGACATTAATGTATAATTAAATAGCAGTGTATATGAATAAATTCGATAAATATGGGCTGTGATAAATGAAGAATATGAAGAATAACAGAAAGCCTACCTTCAATCTGGAATCAAAGACGTGGTACACGCAGGTCTATGAATCTTGAATTATTTTGATAACATACAGCATCATGTTAACAGATAAATATGAAAGTGCTACACTAGAAATTCCTGTCATCTCCAAATTAGCAGTAGACAGCGGTTACAAACCATACGAATAGAGTGAGAGCTCCTTGCAAAGGAAGACCAAAGAGAGTGACTAGAAAGATTGCGTTATAGTCACTATCATCGAACAAACAGAACAAATTTATAATACCATACTTTGTGGGAGTCAGTAAGTTAAAGAAGACTAGGGCGGGTAATAGTGATAGTACACATGTATAAAGGAAACTAAGAAATGTACTGACAAACGAAGATAATGAATGGAGGTTTCAATTTAGGTTTTGGTGAATTAGCTGACCTGGATGGAGTGTGTGATTCTCTTTATTTGTTGAACTATTTCATGACATTAATTGAGATATTGCAAAGAGATAAACATATGCACCATTCAGTCTAATTGAGAGAAATGAAAGAAAATACATGATTATATGCCACTTGAAAATGAAATAATATAGATAATCAAAATTTTTGCACACACAGTAACCTAATGACAAAAAGCCTTTCGAAAATGCATGATAGTTTCTGTTTATGCAGATTGATGATAATCGTTCTCATATCAATTCTACTCTATGTAAAATGTAAAATAAGCTGATATACCAATGTGCTGCCATTAAATCGTAATTAAACAAGGCGCGTCCATTATCTAAGAGGCCAGACGCAACGAAGTGACGTTGAAATACGGCTGAGAAGCTCAGAAATCTATACAGCTGGCCAAAATAAATAGCTCACAAAAACTCGCTTAAGAAGACTTCCCTGCAGCTGGAATGTATTGCCCGTTCGGTTGAGCAATCTACTCGTACGTGAGATGAAAGAAATTATTAACTTTATCATTTGTTAGTTAATAGATTCTCCAGACCAGATGGAGAAATACAGATTTGGGCAAGCCATAGCATTATTGTGATGAAGTTGTAATCAGAATCTTTATTTCACATAGATTGATGTTCCAAACGATTATGATATAATGTGATCTTGTCACCTCTTGCGAAGACGCCTCCACATGCATATGCATGTGATATGCCGGAATATCGACCCATCGAGTAAAGATTCTATTGTGTAATGTTCAAATGACCCGACTTTTCTTAACCAATCGAAATGAATGTACCATCTTTGAAAGTGAGAATTCAAGCTTTAAAAACTGCTTGATCTATAAGCTGTAATATTAATTATGCGTTTCCTAGGAAGATGATTATGTGGCGTATAGCTATTTTGAGAGCAAAATTTGCCATATTGTACAGGAATTTGATTCTGACTAGGATTTCGAATTGACACAATGACAGGACTTTTTTTTTCCCCTTTGCAATAAGTTATTCCTATTTTTGAAAAATCAGACTCTTAGCGTAATTATATTCAAGTTGATCATTTCTTTGAAAAAGGTAGTTGCTCGCCATAATCAAAAAACAAAGTGAAAAAACTGTGCAAAATACAAAATGTCTATGGCAGCGTTCGCTTTGCGTAGAGATAGCGCCCTCTTCCTCTTAAGTTTACAACTAGAATTGATATGCAACGTGTTAAAAGAAAAACGACTTTGATAAAATTGAATAATACCTAACACGAATCTTTCAATAAGAATAACACCCAAATGTAAAATAAGATGCTCGATCCGCCTATTGAATGAAAACAAATCTTGGATTCAAGATGGCTGTACCTGTCAACATTTTGATATAACGACCAGGTTAGCTCATTATTCATTCCGCTGTGTTATGATCTTATCATTATCACTTCTTTCAGAAACACGTTACAATCAAACCAAAAGTAATATCAAATAATTGCAATACTAGTAAGGTTCTTTTAATGTTCTTCTTCATCCATAGTGCAATGGTTCTTCTTCAAGATAAGTGAAAGATGTGCGTCAGCGTTGCCTTAGAGACCATTTCGCAACCCCAGAACTGAAATCACGTTACCCGTTAAATACCGTCCTAAGTAACTAGCTGTATATTTTTATGATCCATGACAAAATATATACATGTATCAATCATTGTGTACACAAGTCATAATTTTTAGAAAAAGAGTGAAGATGAATCCAAAGTGAGATAATGGATACAATCTGAGGAGAAGTGCCTTGAAATGAAAACAACCCCCCCCCACAAAAAAAAAAAAAAAGAAAAAAGAAAGAAAAAAAAGAAAAAAGAAAGACACTACCACCCCTGATTCTAAAAAGAAAGAATCCCCCGCCAATAAAACCCGGGTCCAAACGGTGGCATCACTCCAGATTTTGTTCGGTATTGAACTTACTACTTATTTCATCCATTTGTTAGAAAATTATCTTTTTGATGATCATCACTTTTCATTTATCTCTTATCAGTCCTCCTCTCTTTTTCTTCACTCTCTCGTCCTTCGATTCCCGCTCATGTTTTTCCTCTAATTGTCCTGTGGAGACCTTTACTCTCTCGCATATTATTTGTCAGGTATATCCCGTTTAACCTTCCCTCTCATTCTATTTAGTAGGACTTGAACTGTCTTGGGTCATGAACATAGCGATGGTATTTCATTTAAACTTTCTGATAGTATCAATTCCATGTACATGAATAATAAACATAATACCAATTTAGTGCCACCATTGTCACATGGTTGTATCACTTGTAATATATGATCGAACAAATCATTATTCCTTTCATGAAATCTTTCTATGAACACTGAAGGACGTAACTCGGTAACTTTGTTTAAACTTCAAACAAAGTTAATGACCTTCGTACTTCGTACAAATTGTATCGCTTTCAATAATTTCAATCAATTACATTAATGCACGATCGAGATCTAGGATTACACAGATGGCCTTACATGATCACCCTCAGATGTAGTGTATGAACTGATTTATCAATGGCTAATTCGTTCTTGCTTGAATCTCGTCATATATCATGACCTCTTTCTGATTTTGGAAATACGAAAATAAAACCGTCGATACGTTATAGCTGTGTTTTATCCCTCTAAAACTGATGTAGTTTTCGTAATTCTAAAAATACTAACGGTCCAGGGATTATAGCAAATGACATTGACCATTACCTAACGGTTCCTTCGAAGTTTACACTGAAATTCCCTGAAATCATGAAAAGATAATAGCAATCTCACAACTTTTAAAGCAATATGGACTACATTAGACTATAGTTGATCAACTTCATTCCAATTCCAAAACTAAACCCCAGCTTTAACACAGTAATAGTGACGTCACAAAGTCGTCTCCAGCGAGCAGGAGCAGCAACTGCTTGATTTTCCACAAGCCCCTCTTCATGCTCTTGCTTTATCTTATGTTTGGTGGACCTTAGGGTAAATTACAAGGCTTCGGAGAAAATGCATAATTATACAAAAAAGCATAATTATACAACTGGCTCCTTGTATTCATGATTATGATATATGAGTTGATAAACTATGTCTAAGATGTGCTTTCAAGATGTCATGTCTGGAGCTACTTTCTTGTCACTGTGATGATAAGTCAATTAACTTACAAAATATATATGAGGAAGATAGAGATGCTAACCATGAGATTTGAGAAAGGACTTGATCTAGATAATATTATATTAGGGTTGGGCAAATAATAACTTTTCTGAAAAGTTATGTCAAACAAGTTATTTCTATAGTCAAATTTGATGTAGAATCCAAAAATGACACTATTTTTGTGTACGATGAAGTCTGACGTTGCAAAGTGCAAAAACCAAAATAGTATATTTTGCCCATTCATCACACACTATAATTTATAAACCGGTTTATTTTGTTTCTTTATGGATTTTGATGGTTTAAAAGCTCAAATCTTGACAATTTATCATGACCAAATGTACCTAGTATGGTTTAGTGTTAATTAGTGATTTTTTGCTCGATATTGACTGAAACTAACTACCAACTACACTAACAGTCAACTTAGGTAGATAATCATGTTGGATTAATCATGTTGGGTTCCTGACACCCAAAAAAGACATATAAAAACGCAATAAAAGTGGTTTTACGTATAAAAAGTTGATAATTGAGGCATAATAGCGCTATTTTGGCGGCCATTTTTGGTTTTTGCACTTTAGCACGAAGACGTATCTATGCAAAAAATAATTGTCATTTTCAGTTTCTACGTCGAATTTTACTATAGAAACAACTTGTTTGAAAAAAAAGTTGAGATTCGCCCAACCCTAATTATATGAGATTCAATGAAATGAGATTCAATGAAATAAGACAAATATGAGATTCAATGAAATAAGACAATTTTGTTCGGATGCCAGGTAGAAGGGGAAGAACGTAATTTCTTATATTTTGTCTTTATTGGACAGACGCATTGGCGAGATTTTTAACAATATACCAGGTAATGTCTTTGTCACTGTGAGAATAAGACAATTATCTTACCAGCGTGGAAGATAACCATAGGGAGTATTTAGAAATGACTTGATCTAGATGATATTATATGAGATTCAATGAAATGCTGAACCAATTTTGTTCGGATGCCAATAGAAGGGGAATGATTTTTTTTTTATTGCGTCTTTATGGACATGCGGGGAGGGGGTGTGGGATGAGTTTGGAATGTTCATGGATCTTGAGCTGATGAAAAACGTAAACGTATTTCAAGCTTACCAATGCATTGACATCTCTCTGTCATTTAGTAGTTTTTATCCTCATCGCATCTCTCTCTGTATTTTTTTTTTTTTTTAATGTACATTTTTTGCTCTTCATGACAGGACATGTGGGTCTCCTTACTTCATTATTTAAAGATATCTTTGAAGTTTCGTTCATGCTTTAAATAATTAAAAAAATAAATATCGAATTACATAGAGATTAAATTTAACTTCTAATAATAATTAGCTATAAAAAAAAACACGAAAACAAAATTAAAGGGGAATCCAACCCAAGGAGAGAATCAACCTTACAGCAAAGAGGAAAATGAGAGGAGCAATCTAAAAAAAAAAGTTTCATCAAAATCGGTTATAAAATAAGAGAGTTATGGAAGTTTGAAAAGTCTAGTTGTTCCTTCTATGGGGATCCTCGAATTGGCATCATCGGCTTCAAAATGGCTGATCTTATGGACAACTCTCCTTTCGTTTTGTACACAAATTTTCAGATTTTCCCCATTTTCTTTCGAAATATATCTTACCTCCTTCTGAGCTCAACATATGTTGTGTGAAATATATTTTCCCATGACATATTTTGAGCTCAGATGTAAAGAAGACATATTTCGAAAGAAAATGGGGGAAAATCTGAAAATTTGTGTACAAAACGAATGGAGAGTTCTCCATAAGATCGGCCATATTGAATCCGATGATGCCAATTTGAGGATCCCCATAGAAGAAACAACTAGACTTTTCAAACTTCCATAACTCTCTTATTTTATAACCGATTTTGATGAACTTTTTTTAGATTGCTCCTCTCATTTTCCTCTTTCCTGTAAGGTTGATTCTCTCCTTGGGTTGGATTCCCCTTTAAGCTTTACTGCTATAATATCACATTTATAAAAATGTGTACCTTATGCATGTTATATATATATATATATATATATATATATATATATATATATATATATGGGGCACAGACGATGGTTTTTACCGCTCTTCTTATTATGAATGATATCAGCATACGCCTAATAATATAAGTACCTTTATTAAAAGATTATTATACGCTCAGGAAAAAATGAAACGAGGGAGAAAAAAAAAAACTGGAGAAATGTTTTGGTTTTTCTCTTACCATTGGTCATATTCAAACTAAGTGGGACATTGAGCTGAAATTTTAATGTGGCGCTGTGCCTTTGAAAATGCAAATTTAGGATCTGAAATCAACACAAAGGCTTCTTTACAATACAACCAATAATTTAAGTTAAAAAATTATGTGATCCAGTTTTCTTACGCTGAGTAATTGATCAAACAGGAATTTGCACATATGGGACTATGGTGCTTTAAATGCCTCTAATTCTAATACCTAGTCACTTTTTTCATTTTTTCCCCTAAAAGTAATTATCATGGACTACTCTAACATGGCAGATACACACAGGTAATTTCAATCTGGTTATTTACTTGAATTGTTGCGTTTAAGGCACTGGTCGTGTCACTCACGTTTTGGATGTCGTGTCACTCACGACACATAGAGGCGGACCATTTTCCACGGAGAGGGAATGATTGATAAGAACAATAAATGTCAGAGAGGTACACTATTCAAGTACATATACCTGCACTTATGGTATCCTTATAGATCTACTTGGGAAGTAATCCAACCATAACCAATGATGGTCAGAAACCCATGTCTTTTTTCTGTCGTGTCACTCACGCTCTGTTTTTTAATCATAATTTCCAGGACCAATTGCAAAATTCAAATCCAACTGGTAATGGCACATGCCACTCCTACATTATACATAATATGGTAGTCATGATCCATTCATAACCTACAAGTGCAAAGATATGCGCCCTTGGCTTCTATCAGTCCAAATGTCGTGTCACTCACGTTTGAATATGACCCATTATAAGATTTTGGCGTAGGAGACGAAATGACGGAAATGCCTCACCAATTATTTACACATAAATTTTCATAATACCTTTTAATCTGATTATGCAATTTAGATTTCAAGAAAAGTTTTTTTTTTTTTTAAAGGTATACTAACCCATAAGATCATGTATGTGAAAATATATTTTCTCTCTTTATTCAAGATTTATATGTCAAGATTCTGTTTTACACATGAAACTGATAAGATTTAGAGATTTTTTCAATTCTCTTCATGAGTGCGTTCAACCTAAATATCCCATTGAGACCACTTTATGCTAGGCGTGACTCAAATACATAAAACACGCAAGATATTTGCACAATGTTTAGGTGAATCTACAAATCAGTGTCTTAAGGTGCTGTCACACTTGGAGAGAGAAGAGTAGGTACAAGAGACGAATTATACTAGTGTATGTCCATTATTAGGGTTGGGCGAATCTCAACTTTTTTTTTCAAACGAGTTGTTTCTATAGTAAAATTCGATGTAGAAACTGAAAATGACAATTATTTTTGCGTACGATGACGTCTTACGTCGCTAAAGTGCAAAAAACCAAAACGGCCGCCGAAATGGCATATTTTGCCCAATTATCACAATTTTTATTGGTATAAACCACTTTTATTACGTTTTTATATGGATTTTGGGTGTCCGGGAACCCAACATGATTAATCCAACATGATTAATCCTACATAAGTGTACTAATAGTGTAGTTTGGTAGTTAGTTTCAGTCAATATCGAGCAAAAATCACCTCATATCAAAATCACTAAATAACACCAATAACACATACTAGGTACCTTAGGTCATGATAAAATTGTCAGATTTGAGCTTCTAGACCATCAAAATCCATGAAGAAACAAAATAAAACAGGTTTATACCTATGAAGTGTGTTATGAATGGGCAAAATACACTATTTCGGTTTTTTGCACTTTAGCGACGTCAGACATCATCGTACACAAAAATAATTGTCATTTTCGGATTCTACATCAAATTTGACTATAGAAACAACTTGTTTGAAATAACTTCTCAGAAAAAAGTAATTATTTGCCCAACCCTACCATTATGTTGCTCTCACATTTACAGAATGGATGTCAATTTTGGGTTTCAAGCTTGTAGATTTATAAGGGTTACAGTAAGGGTGGTATCTCACGTCGCGGAAACTACTATTTAAACAAATTTGAGACGGATTTGTCAGCATGGATTTGCCATAGCTCAAGTCTCCTAAGTTTCCGAAGTTTCGGAGACGTCTCTAATACTTTTTATACGTGGCGCAAACGATTCCGTCGCAGAGATGTCTCCGCAAAGTGAGATTACCACCCTTAGTAGCATTTTTCACACCAAACGATATGACTGGACTTGGTTTTGTTTCATGTCCAAGCAATATGAAAAGCATTCTTTGAATACGTAGCTCCCTGGCTCCGGCTCCTTAAACATAGGCTTTGGTAAATACCTTTGCTCGTATATATTTGTGTAAAAAGAAATTGGTCACTTGGGAAGAAAATGCATGCCTCGAATCGTAGGTTGAAACGACGCATTGTATCGGTCCATTTTGATGTTTTTAGTTAAACTACCGACTTCTGGGAACAATTCTTGGTAATTGCACAGCAGCATGTTCCGCACTCTGCTGGATAAATTGTCACATTAGATCCACCAGAGATCGAACATTATCCGGGATGAATCAAAGAAACTGGTTCAAACAATATTGACATGTCTTATATTTTGGAAAGTGACATTTCCAAGTACAGTTTCACTTACGCCCGGACTCATACAACAAGGGAAAAATTTGAGGTTCAGGACTATTACACGAAAACAAATTCTATAAATAGGAAGGTAAATAGGGAACGGCGCCCATGATTTTACCTGTGCTCTTTAGTTTGTTTATGCGTATTCCAGTTTCCTGGGAGACGTCGCCCTCGACTTGCTCGCGACTGGAAGAATCTCCAAAAATAATACATGTCCGATTTGCCAGCGACACTGTGACTCCAAGGACTTGGAATTGCGAATAATTGCGAACTCGTCTCATCGCCAGTGATAGGCCCTTTATGAGCTTTTTAACAATAGGGGAGACCGGGGATGGAAGTTACACGGGTCAGTTGTTACAGTTCTCAGTGTGCTAAGCTGGAACAAGAGAGGATGTGCTAACTGGCATCTATATACAGCCTACACATAGCTGTGATGAACTGCCGGTCGTGAGGGTTCTCTGTTGTTTTATTAAAAAGTAAATCAACAAAAAACATTTTTGACAGTTCAAAGTAAATTTTTGACAAAAATTGAAATTTGTAATAGCTCTTACAACTGAAGGCACATGATGATAGTCTGGTATTGTAAATATAGTGCATGTATGTCACTAATATACCCCCTAGCCATGCCCTGTAATTCTGCCTAATGGCTGTACTACAGTTGATTTCTGTGTGTAAAATCACCCATGGGGTAGGTTGTTACGACAACCTACCCCATGTTGATGTAACAACTTACCCCAATTACATTACATATGTAAAATTACATTTTGTCTCAATTTTCAGGTGTTAATATTTTTATGTTTCTATTATTACTTTTGTCTATTCTAGAGCTCTACTTGATCTACTGTTAACGATGTCAAGAAACTGGAAAGTTGAAATAAAAGTATGGTATAAAAGATTTACACATTGTCAACTTACCCCGTATGATTACATAATAGGGTGCTTTCGCTGGACTACGGAGGAGATAATCTAGAACGTTAGCATTATGAAAGGCTTTATTTTCAAAATAGCTCAACCCCCAAACTCCTGCATACTGTTAGTACAGGAAAAGGAGTGTGTAAAACTGGTATTTGCTAGAAACGGCTGGCAAGCGTTTAAATTACAAGTTTTCGTGTGCACAAACGAGGGTTTCCCCTAGCTACAAGAGATAGCTCCCCGTTGTCAAAATCTACAACGCTATTTTGGGGAAATGTACGTTCCCCCAAAACGTAGAACGTATAGGTTCTCAGCGGAGAGTCAGTTATAAGCCAATAAGCGAGCGCTTTGATAGGAATGTATACAGGCATTTTCCCCTTTGCTAAAACATAAAAGAAGCATACTTTGAGTTGACTAATCATAATGGCAGGGCGGTAGGTTATTTCTTTTCATATCAGCAATGTTTTATGTCAGCTGTTATACGCATAGACGCATTTGACACAATAAAACCTTGGTATGAAAAAAAAGAAAGAACTAGGTATCCCCAGTAAAGTAGCCTTTTGATTGAATTCGTATTGCAACAATAGACGTTACAATATCTCACAAGCCAAAGGGAACATGTGCGGTTACCATTGGAAACTTTTATTCAAAGTTATTGAAGAAGATAGAAAACGAGGATTTGCAGGCATTTTGAAAATAGTGCCCTCTTTTATGCTAACGTTCTAGATAAGCTCCCCGTAGTCCAGCGAAAGCTCACTATTGTAACAATTTACCCCGTATGGTGTAACAACCTACCCCGTATATGGGGTAGGTTGTTACAAAAAAAAATGTCTTCACTAATTAAGCTGTAGTTAATGAGTGTTTACATGTTTTCAAGTTTTATATCCCTCAGGTTTTAGCCAACATAATAGGCTAACTACAGACCCAAGATGGAGTGCGTGAGTTCTTTCATTAGAATTATCTGGCCCAAAATGTGAATTTTGTAACGTCCATACCCGGTCTCCCCTATTCAATGCTTTAAAAAAAAGTTAAAATAAAAAAGGGGAATGGGTCGCCCCTCCCCCTTGATGGATTTTGAGTTTTGTTTATATATTCCAGCTGGCAATGCAAGATATTTTACGCCTCAAGGTGGCAGGCTACTCAAATATTTGAAATGGAAGCGTAGAAAGCCTTTACCATTTACAGAGCAATGTTTTAACCACTTGAAGTAAACAGGTCAATATTCGTACGTTTACTCCTAGGACGTGTATGTGTATCGTGTTCAACATTTAGTTTTACCTGAGCTCGGAGCCTATACGTTTTTATCTGCCCAATTGTATTTTTATCTACCTTATTTTATCCTTACTATTAATTGGTATTGCAACAAAACTAATTGCGTGCATTTTTAAAAATAATTATTGTTATTTTAGAAGCATTTTTGTATATTTTTATATTTCATTCATAACCATACATAGTGTTTTTATGTATTCAGAAAGCATATGCTTGTCTCTTTTCATTCCGAAAGCGTTTAGCCATGTTGCAATACTTCTGAACAAGAATGGTACATCTAAATGTTGTCTTCCTTCACACTTTTTCAGTATATCAAGTCAGGAAGAAAGAATTCGTTACGTGAGAAAGTTCACTGTGCAAGATAAAATGTGCAGGAATTCGTGTTGGCGTACAATGTGTGTGATTGTTACAAATCTCTGTATCTATTCGTATGACCTTTGGGATGGGCAAATATTCTAACGTTATGAGCATTTTGATTATTGTTTGTGTTCTAGTTAATATGTATAGAATAATCATTATTATTGCTGGAAAATCCAGCTGTAAAAATTATAACCATAACCGATTCCTTTTTTAACCTTCAAGACGTGTGACGGTTCTATAGCATTAGTTTCGTAATAATGCCTAACAAACCATCGTACAATAATTTAGGAAAAATGATATGTTCTTTCGATATTTACAACTTTTTGCCTTCAATGCGTAAGCTTATACGGTATATATTCAATATGAAAATGCATACTCTCTAAATATGATGATCTTAATTCATCACTTTTCATTCAGAGAGAGTGAACTGGTAAGGCGCTCGTGTTTGAGTAACAGAGAAAATATGATTCACCGAGCGAAGGTTCGATTGGCGAACTTAATTCCTAAGGGTAACAGTGACGGCTCCTGTTTTTCACTGAAAAAAAAAAGATTATTCAGTATTTTACTACTTTTTAGTATGGGATTTAACTCATTTTTATTTATTTTTTTAACTCTAGAAAATGATTTTTCCCTATTTTGCTTTCTGTACTTTCATGATGTTTTGTCTGCATAAATTCATAGACATTAAAACACGTTAAAAATGCCAAACCTTCCTTAGTTCCCCCTAGTAATACTCGTAGCAATACATTTTACAAAATGGTAGCATTAGGGCTGAAGGGCGACTCTAGGACAGAGAAGATATCCCATACCATCTTGAAAAGTAAGTACTCTAAATTTGGATGTTTCCTTGAATTCCGTTCGTCTCTTCATCCAGATAAATGTGAACAATACAGGTTTTAGTTCTGTCTCCAGGGCTCGAATTGCAATTATTACCAACCAAAAGTAAAAATAATTCATCCAACGGCAACCGTTTTCCCATTAACGACAGGAAATCTACATTGTGCAAACGAGCATACCATGCCTGAATGATACCAAAAATAGACTCTAACGTCTCTTTTTTCAGCGCAGATTAGAATATAAAAGAAATGGAAGACAAGGAACGTTTTGTTTGTGTATTACGTGTGAAGAAAGATTGACCATTTTAGTTTATGGTTCAAGGAGTTACGGCTCATTAGTGTTTACATAATCACCAATTAGTTGGACCTGTAACAAAAAATAAGTCTAATTGTTTCTTCACAATTAAGCGAGACGGTGTTTAATCACGTTCCCTTTGTCCTAATTTTCACTCATTAAGGTTTATGTTATTCAAGTTCCAGATTTTAAAAAATAAATAAATTTCTGAAAATAAATCACCTTCACATTTTTATCAAAGAGGGAGACAGATCTTTTACTATTTTTCATTTACTCTTTGATACACAAAACTGTTCGGAATTTTCATGAAAGAAATATCAAGTATATTTAACTCCCCCCCCCCTCTTAAAAGAGGAAAATAATTTACTTACCCTTTATATTGGCATACATATTAATTAGGGATTTTCACACTATTTTCATCGCCGCAATAAAATTTTGCTTCAGTCACATTTTAGATTTAAATTTCAAGTATTTTCAAACATTACTTTTGATTTCTCTCTATTTTTTTCTTCTATTTTTTGATTGCCTGCGTACGGTAACCTTCATTAGAATAATTAATAATGCTCAATTAAGAATAAGTGTAAAGGTGTTGAGATACATTTTAAAAGGCTGAATATATTCAGCCTTATATATTCAGCCTTATAAAATACCGAGGAGGAAAAAAAACTACTTCACAGCTCCGAAAATAGAATGTAATGCAAATGTTAAAACACTTATAAGCCCAGATTTCGGGGATACTTGATAAAGCCTTGCAGAATACAGTATGGGTAGTTAAGGTATAAGTGTAGTCTTTCAGCATGTATAAAGAGTGGTAAAAACAAACTTAAATTCATAATGAGAGCAAATTGCAATATTTTACCATTGATATATCACAATTTCTTTCATTTATCAAACATTACTTAATGATTTTATCATGGATGTATTTCAAGCGTTTTCGGTTTACAGCTCGTTAGGCTGAAGGTTCGACAATCGTAATAATTATGAAGTATGATCCCTAATCTGGATGGGATGTTCTTTAATGAGGAAGAAGGGTTTGTCAGACCAAAACAAAAAGACGTTTAAAAAAAAATACAATCAAATAAAGTTCTTTAATCTAAAATGTGATAGAGTTATAGTGTTAAGGGTTTTTCATGTTAAAAAAAAAAATTATTAACGGATCCTATTTCATTTTTTAATTAAAGAACACTACTACATTTTCGGATTAACAAATTTTATTTAAGAATAACAAACCCTAAAAATGAGTTACCTTCGGACTATTGCATCAAAAATTCTGATAACGAACTTTTATTTCATTTTTGGATAAACGAACTTTTAGGTATATGAAATAATGCGTGTTCAAACTAACAGATGTTCGGACTACCGAATCATCGGAACTTGACAACGAGAAACCCCCGCTTTTTCGTGCCACTAGCTTTGCGAAGATGCACTTTAGTTGAATAACGCGTAAACTGTCCTTTACTCCTCCGTCCCAGTGAGTGCTTGTAAAGACACTCTTACACTTCAATAATATGCAGTAAATCCCTTTGGAATTCCTAATAAAAGCTTTTTGGATTGAGCTAATGCAGGGATGGCTTGGCGCTAAGTGAGGGAAGAGTCCAATTGTATAGACAAACATACAAATAAAACAAAATTAAGTGAGCAATGCTGTTTATCCTTTGACTAAAATAAGAATTATTTATCCTATAAATCTCCCTCGGAATCCCATTGGCATGATAGGAAAAATCAAGCAAAATTCTCTAAAAAGGGCATACTTTCTAATTGAAATGTCCATCGTCACATTAAAAAAAATAATCTATATGGGTATTAATTTGGGAGCTGTAGGCTGAATTCACTAGAAGAAACAGTAATACAGATTTTGGTAATTAAATTTAGATCCTTGCTTCAGATATCACCCTTAGCTACGTAAAGCAACATATTCAATTCAACTCATCTTTATTAGTTAAAAAATGGAAATTCATATATTATACATTTTCCCCCTTGAAATATATGTATATCAATATATTTGATTATTGATTAAATACATATTTCCCGTACTACACTGTAAAAAATATTTGTATTTTACAGCAAATCTGCTGTCAGCAGGGTAGCCATAAACAAAAAATGTAATTTAAAAAACATTTTTGTTGTAAATTTCTTTTGCAAATAATTACTTTAGAAATACAAAATATACATCAGGAGTAACACATTTGTTCCGTTTTAACCAAATACATAAGCTATAGAACTTTAATGATGTTTCCCCTTCACTTTCATAAATTCTTAGAGAAGAGATTTACAACAAAACAAAACATTATTATGATCTACATGTACATGTTAACATGGTTAGAAAAAAATTACTGGTCAGAAACATGAAACAGCGGTATACAGTGCGTCCCAGAAAAAAAGGTAAACCCAACTTTGAGAGCCTCATATAAAATTTTGTAGCTTGTGTGATTTGGATATTTATTTCATGATAAAGAGTAACTCATATTTAATGATACCAAATTAATACCTATGCTGTAACAGACGACTGAGCACTTGGTCTTTAAAAAACAAGCGTCAAAATTGAAAAGTTCCAAGTTTGGGCAAAAGAAACCCTTGTATTTCAAAACGCCAAGTAAACCTTTGTCCCTTATGAATGGATTCAGGAAGGCTGACCTCAAACAATGAATGAATGATCAGAAAGCCAGGTTGCTTCTGAAGAAACTTGGTACAATATGATTTCGACGAAGTTTTTAAAAACACGAGTGCTAAGTTATCCATGACCTGATAACAGTACAGGTATAATTTTGGTATCACTGGATAGAATATGAGTTACGACAGATAAGTTATATAATTTTAATATGAGGCTCTCAAAGTTGGGTTGACTTTTATTTGGGACGCACTGTATACATGTGCATTCATCTGCTTCTCATAACTAATTCGTTTCAGCGAGCGGTATTAAAGGTCGTGTTTTCTCATCGAATTACTAACAATCTCCGCTTCTTTGAAAAGTAATAGGGTGGAATGAGATTATATATCGAAAAAGATGATTTTGTTTTTCTTCGAATAACAAGTAGGTGTGACCTGCAAACAATATAGTGTCATTATGAATCAGAAGTGAATATAATGTAAGATGACTTGCCCGCGTAATACTCTTTTTACTTTTATTTGGTATTGCCTGCTCCCTACCTCTTTTTAGCTTTTAATTTTATTCGTTCTCCATATATCCTTTAATATAAATGTAACATTCTCAAGAATAAGATACTTTATAAATCACGATAATGACCTCCTCTCTTTCTTTTTTGTTTAATTATGTTTTTCTTCTCGCTCTCTCTCTTTATAATCCTTCCTATAAATATATTTATTTAAAGAATTGTATAGTCTATAAATTAAAAAAATGATCAAAATAGCTACACCCTCCTTCTCCTCTATCCCACAAATCAGTCTCTTTTGCTATATCCTTGCTATAAGTGTGTATTTTCCCTCTGACACCATCAAACTCTTTGAACACCCGATTTCGACGTTTCAGTTAATCGATCCGAATATGATAATATTTTCCAAACAGATGGAAGGGAACGTTACCCCAGCAGGGCCCGCAGTCAAACATCCAAACAAATAATGATTATCAGACAACACTCTGACATATAAAAAACGGTAACAGAATGAGAAAGCGACAAAATTAAAGGACGTGAAATTAAAACGTTAAACAAAATTCAATATGGGGGGAAACGGCTATGTTTCACAAAAAGGTACTTAGTACTGAGTACTTTATCCCCCAAAATACTCCTGCTGGCATTTTAACTGGAGGTTGTGGTGAATATGATGTATACTAATCTCATTGTTTGAATCTGTTAAAAAGAGAAATCCCTTTATCCTATCTTTATTTTGGAATATGATGGATCACACAGATCTTAAAAAGAATCATGATTCTTTTCTCGAACAAGCAGTATTTCTTTCTGTTGATAAACATATGAAATGGATACGAATATAGAAATTTATTTTCATCGCCGCAGTAGTATATTTATATATATTAATTACTTATGATAAATTATTACAACTTAATTTAAAGGAACTTTAAAGACTAAGTATACAACAGGTTCTCGAACCAAATGTTACTTTTAGAGTGCATGCATATTCAAAATACCATTAAGCATAAAAATATTACTTGAATAAAACCCGATTGTTTTTTAATAAATAAAGCACACACACACACACACACACACACACACACACACACACACACACACACACACACACACACAACACAAATCGTATTTAAGCTGTTGATTCTGTTTCATTTCCAAAGTAGGAAAATTGGAAGTCATATTCTCATATACACGATGTATCCAAGACACGAATAAATATATTTTGTAATTATTAATCAGGTGGAGGATTCTCCAGGAAAGCAAGGTGAAGCCTCACATAATATTCGTGTTACGAAGTGATGTATTTAAAGATCATACAAAAACAGATGAATGAGGAATATGTAGGTATACCATAGGGGGAAATACAATTAGCTGCCGGTAAGTAAGATATGCCATACGCGTACTAGTTTTTCTTATATATCAGGTTTCAAATCACTGGCCCGCTCTCTTTTATAAATGGAAAGATAATAAGCCTCTACTACTGTATGAATAAGGCGCCATTGTCCCAGAAATGAAGCCAATTTTAGTAGGAGTATCGCTGACAAAAACAAGACTCTTACCCTTTAATGAGCTTTCTTTTAACAACGGGTATGTCCGCACGGCTGATAAAAACCGTCTGTCCACATGTAGCCTAACAGAAAGGCAAACGCATTGTATACACACTCTCACCCACACACGCACCCTCGCGCACCCTCATCATCTGAATGCGGAGATTATGTAGTATATGTGTATAAGGGTGTGCTGTGAAAGTGGATTTTGGTGCAATGGAAATAATACTGTTGATAGATTCAGAGAATGCTGGGAATGGAGCAAGTAAGAGGGTATTTTACTCTTTTTGCATTCATAAGTGAACTCTTAACCGACATATTAATGAGTAATAGGCCTACATACAACAAAAGGAAAAATACTGCAGCCTATATTAGCCTTATAAGAGACGTATTTTCGCTTTTCAAACTGTAGTATAATGTGATCGTAAACGGCCTCAAACTATTGCTTCTCAGAATGTGTGTGATCCACGTACTATCACTATCATGATATCCTATGGTTCGAATATATTAATATTCGTATTCCACCGACATGATTTGTTCCATCGCCAAACAAGCCACGTAAAAAATTTCAATTCAGGTAAAACAGTGGAGACATTTTGTATAATCATGATAATCATGATAGGTAAAATGAAGATATATTGGGTTAGGGTATGGGTTAGGGATATATTGCAAACACACACACACACAAACATACAAACATTTTTATATCGATGAGTCGCATATGCATGATCAACTCCTTGAAATTATATGTCACAATCAATTTTATGAAATTATGTTCCTTCGAATTATTTCAAAGTGTTGCCAAGACAATTTTACAACAGCTTTCATTTTATTCAATATTTTAGTATCTAAAACATTTGTGAAGTAGTAGGAATCAAATGGTTTTTCCCTTGCATTTTTGCCCTACCAATGCATAATATGCGAGCAATGTATTTCCAATTCTCTTTTAATATTCAACTTCCCAAAAAGTTCGAGGCACTGAGCCAGCTCGAAAAAAAATAGATATACACCCTCCAACAGGTATATGAATATTCACATCTTATACGCCGATGCGAATGTGACGTCACCGATACGCCAGAGATGCTCAAGTTGGTTGTATTATTGATGCAGGAGCAATACAGAGTCGAATAAAGTGGAGCAACTCGCGGACTTGTCTCTCACTCATTCATACCTCCTCTCTCTAATAACAGGTGGCATTCTCTTTCTGCTAAATTTGAAGAAAGTAAAATCTGATTTGGAACGACAGGAAATTTCTTTGTCATCATCTCAGCCATCTGATATAAAGTTTGGACACATGGAATATTTCAGAGGCAGATATTGAAATAAGGAGGGGATCGTCAGAATTTAAATGATTGTTTTTTGTTTTTGTTTTAATATTGTGTTATTCGGCAGAAGGTAGCTCTTGACAACAGCATCATTTATGGTGGAGCTGAGGCCTTAAAACTAGAAACTAATACTTCAGAGAAATCGCAGTTGTATTGATTATTTAATGGCCAGCGGGAATGTGTTCTCAATCATTTACTCTTTACTGCAGCTTTTGTTTTGAGGAAAGGAGAATACATAAGCAACCAAAAGAGAGGTATCTCTACTTGGCGCTTTGCCTGTGTTTCATTTTCATCTTCTCCGGACAATTATTGATTGGGGTCGAGAAACGAGAAAGTGCGGAGCGTTCATAAAAAAGAATAGGGTCCGAAATGACTGCATATATCAGGCGGTGAAAACACAAAGTGTTCTGATTTCTCATCAGCTATTCCAAATTGGTGTTTTAAACTGGCATTCTTGAGCACCGTTATTTACCTTTTCGCAATTCGAAATTAAGCAAGGCTCATGGATTCCCTCCAGAAGTTGCAACTACGTTCACGTGATCTATTTGTTGATATTCACATCAATATTTTCATGCGTCATCTATGCTCCAATGGTTTCTAAACCTGGTAATAACTGGTGCTTATTGTGAAGCCATATACTATAAATAATTACTAATTAAAAGAATTATTGTCCCGATTTCAGTCTAAGTAATTTTTATGGTATCACAGTGATTTCAAGGACTTGTGAACATACAACAATGATCGTTGTTTCAATATATGATTAATATATTACGCCAATCGCCAAACTAATCCATGAGATCAGGAAGATTTTGTGGCTTCAGGAGCGTTGAACTCTCATCTTTCTATTGATTATCCATCTGAAAGCGAGCTTCATTTCAACCGCGCTGGACATTTTGTTTCGCTCTTTTGATCTTGAGATTTGGTATTCAGTGATGTGCACCGAACTCTTAATTTAGAATGCTCTTGAAGGATGCACTTGATTAGAATCAGGATTAACTTCTCTCTGCACTCCATCCTGACTGTCCCTCATCCCTGTCCTCCTCCCTACCGTGCTGGTTACAGATGATAATTCAGCTAGGGTTATCGTACTTGTCTATTGCAAAGCTGTCAACAACTCCATCGGATTGTATGAACCACTTTTATAAATTATGTTAACTTTGTATTAGATGTATCTCATATAAAGAAACATGATGCCACCTATGTAAGATTTGCATGATACTCATAACCCTGCAGGAATAAAAATGGCGGCCAATATAACTGATTCTGATTCTGTTTTGTCCCCCTCTGTTGGATTAATTTTTGAACTTTTAATCATGAGCATTATCAACTTGGCAGCAATCATCGCAAATAGCCTTGTCATTTTGATTTTGGTAAAGACACCGGCCCTTCACACCCTCACCCATTTCTTTGTCGCTAATCTCTGCACTCTAGATCTCCTCTGTTCAATCACCGTTATCCCATTCTCCATCGCGTCCTATGCCATGGGAGAATGGCACCTTGGCCAGGCCTACTGCGAGATTAACGGCTTCAGCAACACATTCTTCGCAATTGCCTCAATACTAACATTAAGCGTTATCAGTGTTGAAAGGTATTACTCTATTGCGCATCCGATGGCATATGCAGCCAAGATGACTATTAATCGGACGATCCTGCTCATTGTGTACATCTGGGTACAATCAGCTGTTCTGTCGGTTCCACCACTGATCGGCCTCAACTCTTACGACTTCAACACCAACAGAGGACACTGTACGTTTGTCTGGGAGAAGTCTGTCAGACATATCGTCTATGTGGTCATGTTGGCGTTATTATGTTTTATTATTCCTGGGTTGATAGTGATTGTGACGTATGTTAATGTGTTTCACATAGCAAGGGAAGCAGCACGTCAGGTGTGTCCTGCGCCATCCGTTGAGAACTATGGTTCGACCACCCGCAGAGATGTACCAACAGTTAGTCAAGCAAGAGGTGCAGCAGGAAGAGCTGATGGAGGGTCTAAAGCAAATGACAAACAAGGGGATGTTACCCCAACTTCGCCTGGGAAAAAATCTTGCTTTTCTCTGAAGCGATTCAGGAGACGAAAATCAAAGCATTCGGATTCCTCGCAGAGCGGAGATCTGAAAGCTACAAAAACCATTCTCTTGATCGTTGGAGCGTTCTTTTTACTGTGGACGCCATACTTTGTCCTGCATGTATTCGGTGTGATTCATGGTGCCTTTCATCGTCAAGATCTGTGGGAGCGAATCACAACATGGTTCGCCTATTCCTCTTGCGTAGTCAACCCCATACTCTATGGCATGCTTAATCGTCACATCCGAGAGGAGTTGTCCCGAATGTTGGAAACCTGCAGGAATTTCATCATGCGGAAGAAACCACAGGATGAGGATGACTTCCCTGGAGGTGCTGAGGACTTCTTCCAATTCCTAGAAAGAACCACAACAACCACCACCACGGGTAGCTCTCGAAATACAGGAGCTAAAATGGCGGAGTTGGAGGCAAATCGGATCCCTGGACAGATCGACGAAATATCGGAAAGCTAGAGATTGTTATTAAATCAATGGTATATGATTATGGAGTTTGTGACATGGAGAAGACCACATGCGGTGTTTATCTTCTCCACAAGCGTACGTATGTGACTTATAGGCTGACGTCGCTGCCTTTGCGCGGTGACTCAAGATAATGCTTGCGTAATAGTAGGGGGATGATTATACAGTCTGTGTCAAATAAAATGGTACAAGTGGAAACCATTTTTTTTATAGTATGAATATTGATCACAACCTGATATTGTTTGGTATTTTCATAAAACAGGAAAATCAGACTTTCTTCTGCAATTTTTTTCATCACAATTGGTGTTGTAATTTTTGAGATATGACTAGTTTTCTGCAATCAAGAAAAATCCATTTTTCGCACGATGTCCCATGCCTTTGGGTAGGTTTCGCATAAAGGCGATGAATTCAGCGCTCCAGAACAATAGAAGTGCGTAATTTCGATTTGTTCCTCGCCGCACGAATTTTAGCATAACTTTTGTTTTACGAAAGCAAATTATACAGAACAAAGCGCATCAGCAAGAAAATCTTTTGGCTTTAATTTGGTACCACATACATACATAATGTGAAAAGAATTCACACCTAAATTATTTTTTCCCCGACTGTACCATTTTTTTTTTACACAGACTGTATATGAATACAAATAACGTAGTCTATGCGTCGCAAAGTCTACAACCGTATCCCTTTTACTTGTATTTTGTTTTACGTTCACTGTCAATGGGAAGTAGTTTTTTGGTTGAAATAATTTTGTTAATGACATTCCTCTGGACAAACGTATAAGCATGTGCAATCACTGGGTGATTTAAAACATTATTTTAATGTATGGATTACGACGAATGATATTTAATATCTGATATTTTAGATTATATCATGCGAATATATTGAATGTAAAAAACAATAATGAATAAATAAAAAGGATTAGAAAATAGATTCATAGGGGTCCGAATCCAATTGAACAGTTTTCGCTTATTTAGGTGACGTATCGTTTTGTACAATTTGTTTTTATTTGGAAATGAAATATGTCCGGTTCTGCCTGAAATGTATCTTCATCCAACCACGATTTTACCACAAACCGAAATTAAATTGTTTCAGAATATGATTATAGAACATGTACGTTAATGATATCGTTATCATTTTCTGAAGTCTGGTTAAACTATCAAATTAATAGTTTAACAAGAGTTTATTAACGGGTGTACAAGAATAATACGAATAAGCGGGGAATATTACTTATATGTTTATACGTTAATAAGAAAATAATCAAATTCATTAAAAAGAAATGCTAAGGAAGCGCATTTCAAGTTTGCAAGAAAAAATACAGGCAATCGAAAAGTGTATGCCATGACAACTTTTATTTTATAATGTGCATGTACATTCATGAAGAAGAGTAATATAGGCCTTGTGATTTAATTCACACTATAATTTATTTCCTAACAAAAGGAACATTGAAAAAAAAATGAAACCGCTTACAATATGTGAAAAGCCCAGTAGAAGCGTTTACTAATTAAACATTCTGAATGTATTGATAAGCAGGTGGTGCTGCTTTAGTAATACATGATCCCAATTCCTCTGCCGCGGATGATATCAACGATAACAAAGATACACAACTACGTTGCCATGGAAATGTAGATTAAGAAAAGGAGTATAATAGGATATCAATTTATTGATTGGTACTGCCTGAAACGGGCTTTTAGTTGTAATTTATTAAATTAAAGGTAGTCTCAAAGTGTTCTTGTACAAGTTATTATTGTGTGTATTGTTAGGAGGAAGGAAATCGCCAATTAAAACCATACCGAGAGTCAGGTAATCCAAACTATTCATTCCAGCAAAGTTGAGTGAAGTGTATTATAAATGATTATTGCTCGTTGTTCGTAAGGTTCGTTTGTCCGAAAATGAAATAAGGCTCGTTATTCCAAATGTTGTTTATCCGAGAACACAAATTACATATACATGTAGCTTAATGTTCATATGTCCGAAGATGAAATGAGGTTCGTTTATCCTAACATTTGATGCATTAGTCCGAAGTTTCGTGTTCTGTTTTGTTTTATTCATTTATTTATTCTTTTTTTTTTAAATTAACGAACGTATTCATTTTCGGAAAATCGCAGCTTCATACTAATTGTTTACTATCATAGTTGAAATGAAGAAATTATGTAAATCATAAGAGTTATTTTGAGCTATTTCTGTGGATTATATTCAAGTTGGATATAATGTGGAATAAAGTGAAATGACATGCAATGTATTATGACTGTTAATTGTTAGTATACACATACAACGCCTCTGTAAACCGCAATTATAATAATTTCAGTTGCGTTGTATTAATTTGGGAATTTGAGTTATATTTCAAGCTGGAAAAATATCGTCAACAAACGCAGATAAACATTTCATTGTAAATATATATAAGCTATGGCAAATTAAATTCTTCCAATAATCTTTGAATGGCCATGACTAAATATTGGCAATCTAGTATTCATTAAGATAAAATAAGATTATATTTTTTAGCTGCTCCAAATGGCCCGAGGGTAGGAAAAGAAACTGAGCAGGAAGATAACGATTGAGCTATTTTTGGTTGGATCCATTGAGTCGAGGACGCCATATGCAGTCTCAACAAATTACTATCTGGGACAGATCAGATTAATAATATTATTCCTGCAGGCTATGTTTTCTTCTTTTATACAAATATTCACATATTGAATGTCCAACTTCTAATGCATCCACCAGGGCAACGGCACCCTTTTCTTTTATATATCTATCTTAATACAAAGTTTCTTTATAATCCGATTGACAAACATAAAGTTAAAATTGTGCTTTACTAAATATAAATCCTTTAATTGTAAGGGAATTGGATCGTCAAGAAAAATGCATTATCAAAATTAATATTCAAGATGCGAGATGAGATCATTATTTAAAGGGGAAGCGTTTAGCACCTGTCGCGCGTAAATTTAGCGAATCTCAATATGCTTAATTTCTTTTGATGTTTATATTGTCGAAATTTGAAATCTACTATCATAGATTTTAAAGTGAGACGGATAGGATCCCCATTGTGACATCGTGTCTTTTTTAATATAGGTTTTCCATATAAACAATATACGCAAAAATATGGAATTAAAATTAAAGAAAATGACGCACATGCATAACTATCAAGTTGTGATGAACCATATGTTCAAAATGCACATCTGATCTGACATTTCAACTGCTATTCGTAACACCTCCTGCTTTCTGCACGTGTTTATCCCTAGGCTTTTCAAACAGTTGATCGATAAGTCATTAACGCTATTCACGAACATCACCCACCTATATCCCCTTTCTTTAAGGTTGTGAGTTGAAACAATGTTTTTCTATTTTTTTTATTACCAAGAATTGATTTAAAGGGATACATCAGGATTGGAAACGGTAAAGAAATGCTGCCGCAAGTATAGTCTCATTATGCTCTGCATGCCCTGATTCTCGCGTACTGTAGTGTTTATGACCGAAAGAAACCCAATGTAACGGTTAAACTCAGCGATAGGCTTATACCTCCAGCTGTATTTTTACAAGCCCCCCGAAAAAACCTGTTAATCTACAGTTATTTTTTAAAGTGTATGATTAGACAAATTTGACACCGGGTGATCAACATTTCAAATAAGTGAATTTTTTTGGGTATGATTACAGTTTCATTTGACGATTTTATTGAAGGCTTGTAGATTCATTTCATTTCATTTTATTTTATTTCAACACGGTACAACCTACTTCAGCCAAAGGCTGTTCTTCTGTAGGTCGTATATTTAAAATGTTTATAGTGTAGATCGAAAGCCGAAACTATGTTTGATTACATTTCTGTTCTGCACAAAAGCCTGTAAAGGGTAATAATGTCCTTGTTTGACATTTTGATTCAGGCTTCACTTGTAATTGTATGTGGAAAGCGGAAACAATTGAGTTTAGGCTTCGTAACAACATGTGAAGGAAACATCGCTAGTCGATATTTTCCAAACAGATTGATCCAGGGGTCTAAGTTACTTAAATATCAATTCTAACTTTTATAAGCCTGTATTAGAACAAAAAAGTTTTATTGAAGACTGTTCTTCACACATTCAAATACCGCCTGTCTCGGTACTTATACAGAATGAGTAAAAAAAAAAAAAAGTCCCTTCATTTTAAAGTTTAAGGCATGAACATTTACTCATAGGTATTATGGTATATCGTGGTAGAGTCATCCTCCAAGCATTTGTTGGTACCCTTTTCATTTGGATCTTTGCACGCATGACTGAGTAACAGACAATCTTCAGAAGACGGTAAAACCCACCTGCGCCAAATAGATGGATGAAGATTGAAAACAAATGTTGACAGAAAACACACACACACCCTCTCGCCACACACACACACACACACCCACACACTCACAGAGTAAACAATGCACAATAACATTTCCCCTTTGATGTTTTGTTTACCAAGACCATCACTGAATGTTTGGGACATAGTAATTCCCTAACAACTGTTTGTGAGTGTGAGTGAGTGAGGGTGTGTATGTGTGTGTGTGTGTGTGTATGTGTATGTATATGGGTATATTTATTGAGGTTGTGGGTGTGTATAATGTGCGTATATGCTGGTGTGGATGCGATAGGGTATGTGCGTGTTTGTGTGGAGGGTGTATGTGGGTGTGTGTGTGTGGTGAGAGTGTGGGTGTGTATGTGGTTTGTGTATGTGTAAATAAGGGTTTGTGGGTTTGTTTCTATGTGCGTGCACATAAGTAATAAATTCTCGATTTGTTTATTCTTCACCCAGACACTTGGCGCAGATGAGATTTTACCGTCTTCTGAAGAATGTCTGTTATTCAGTCTTGCGTGAAAAGATCCAAATGAAAAGAGTACAGCCATATGCTAAGAGGATGACTCTACCAAGACATGTCATAAAACCCACGATTAAATTTTAATGATTTGAACAAGACAACTTCAAAATAATGGGACATTTTAATTTACTCACTCTGTACAGAAATGTTTATGTTTATTTTAATGTTGTAACAATAATGAAAGTAAAAGTTTTCTTTATAAGGCGGGTATTAAATAATGAAGTAAGACTTTACTTTACGTGCATCTGTATTCACGTATTAGGCTTTAAAATGGTGAACGTAAATGCTCTGTTGAATATGCCTGCCTTAAAAAAAGTATGTAATTTTCAAAATTATCCGATGTGAATGATTTTTTAAAGGTTCTATAATTAATAGTCCATATACTATAATCTTTTTATTTGTCTTATTCAATCATTTCTTCAATTAAATTCAGCACTTCAAAAAATACTTGTTTGTATCATACACACATTCGTTTTTATCTAACTTTGAATGAGTTTGGTATTACACCTTTGTAAGGATCAATTTTTATTTTACAACTTTGACGACATGGCATTTGCTTCAACGACAATTATTCTTGTAAGACAGTGTATGATTAAAGTTAGAGTTGCAAAAGGGTTTGATGTTCAGAATAGTGTTTGGGCCAGTGTTGACGTAAGTCATTCGATTAGTGTATGGAATTTACTGATGAATAATTGCTGCCGAAGTAAATGTCATAGAATCATGTACTTTACACTGCATGAGCAGTTGTCATGTAAACATGTCAAGAACACCATGATATGCGTATACACGGCACCACTTGTCTCTGGTATCAGAAACCTAGTAAGGTAGCGAGAAAATGCTGATAATAGATACGACCTGAAGATTATAGGAAACGAAAGAGAACATAAGGATAACATTTGGTTTAGATGAAAGGTATACTGGACAAGAATTCTCTCTCAAAATGAGCTTGATACGTTTCGATTGCAACACGGTTCCTAATCTAAATGCGGGGGAAATACAAGCAAATTGAGGCCCCGAGAGGCAAGTTTCTAACGAAAGAAAAGAAAGAAAAACACTCAGCGCACCGATGAAATTTGAATTGTATACTCAATGGATTCTCTGTTCTTTGGATTTGAATCAATAGGTTTAGAATATTTATTAATTTAATATCATTATTACTTTTTTTTCCCTTTCTTTATTCATTTTCATTGCAAATAACACTTTCTTCGACAAAGATTATAATACCTTAATTTTAATTGATGATTTCGATATTTGTTATTAACAAATATACAACCTATAGACTTTCTAGTTTTTAGAATATATTTGAATAGAGCGATGTGCTTAAATTGTTAATCTTGCTGATTATTTATTATGTATATCACACATGTTGTTGGTTATTTGTTAGTTTTATGTATATATTGTATATGTATATATATATATGAAACTATATAAAGCTTTATCTGCGAATAAAATAACTGCCACTTTATGGAATGATGTGCATTTTTGTAGTACTCTTTACGTTAATTATTAAAGGTGGGGGGTTCAAAAGTTTGTTAATTTGTTAATTAAAACCGATTGAGAGGGAGGAGAGTTTTTACAGTCAGTTTATAGTCGCCTTAATTATCCTTTTCTCACTTCTTCTTCTTCTCTTTCGTTAGGTTTAATGGCCAATCAGTCATATTTGACTATTATCGCCAATTGCAAATTTGACATTTCTCTCATATATATATATAATATATATATTATATATATATATATATATATATAAGTCTATATATATATATTTTTTCCTTTATTTTATTAATATCTATTTGAAAATATTCCATGTTCATCTGCATAAATGCAAACCAGAAAAATTATTAAACAGATAATAATTATTTCTTCCTGCTGAATTGACAATGTCAATGGAGAGAGAGAAAAAAAAGTCTGATAAATAACCTCTATCTTTCAGCTCAGTTCCACCAGCACTTAGTAGGCCTATGGAGTCTTTAAATTCGAGAAGGTTTTTAATTTCGTTCAAGTGACCAAACGCATGTTTCAGTGTGGGATCTGCTTCAGGCTTAAATTGGATTCAAATAAGATTATTGTCAGCTATCATTGATGACATTAAATATTAGATTCCTCAAATACAAAGATGGGGAAATAATTATGAAATTGAATGGGGTACAAATAAACATCCAGTTATCTTTAAGTGATTATTAAACTTTGAGTCAAAATTCAAGTTTTAGAGGGTTTTAGGGAGCTCCATATTTCAGATGTCGATGAACCGCTAAAATTGGCGATATTTCTTGGCATTTTATTGTGCAACAAATGTTGTGAATCGTGACGCAAATGCGCGGTGGGACCCATCTGTGTAAAACTTCTAAGTCAATGCTCAAATTGCCTTGCTAAAGGGCCTGTCCACAGAAGGCGATCGTTGTGGCGACAACCTATGCATGTTAGAACCTGCCAGAATCGTGTCAGAAATCGTAGGTGACCGAAGATCATCTACGTATCTACGACTCTGTCCACGATATGCTACGACAACGACTTGCTTCCACGCAAACAATAGGCTAACAATAGTTGGATCCGATAATACAATAGCCTCGACCTTCGCGCATCTCGCGGCTCGACTTCTCTTGTCGCAGCTTAAAATCAACTAAAATATGAACTTGCGCACTGTGCGATCCTTACGACTGACACAGGCGATCGAGTGTTTTTCTCCTGATGGCGCCTGTCGCCTTAGGTTCGTGATAGTCCTCTCAGCCGCGCATCATAATTTGGGTCGTGAGAGATTTTTGAAAATTTCAAAAATCAGCAAGCGACTGTGCATTATCTTGAATGGGAGGCCGTCATTGATTTTGGTGAATGTAGGGCGACAAAGTCGTAGCGGCTTAAATTTCACTGGCCTTTCGCGTTCAGCGATGCGTGCAACGTACGCTGGAGCGCGGCAACCTACAACTGGCCGCCGTTCTCGCTTTGCTAAACATGTTCTATCTGGCGACATCTACTGATAGTACCTTGCCGCGACAAGAGAAGACAGGCTACGGTCATTGACGTCAACCCAACTGACGCCGGCTATTGGTTTAAACTTGTTGAGAAACCAGCGGCGAACAGAATTTTGCTACTTATTTGTTGGCGACAGACGCGATAATTCACGATCTTATAAGAGATTGGACCTTCTGTGGAACAGGCCCTTAAAGGGCCTGTCCCACAGAAGGTGATCGTTGTGGCGACAACCTGCGAACTACTTTTTAGTACCCATCGCCACCATTCGCAGGTCCAATCGCCTATAAGATCGTGAATTATCGCGTCTGTCGCCAACCAATACGTAGCAAAATTCTGTTCGCCGCTAGTTTCTCAACAAGTTAAACAATAACCGGCGTCAGTTGTGTTGACGTTAATGACCGTAGCCTGTCTTCTCTTGTCGCAACAAGGTGCTATCGTAGATTGTCGCCAGATAGAACATGTTTAGCAAAGCGGAACGGCGGCCAGTTGTAGGTTGCCGCGCTCCAGCGTACGTTGCACGCATCGCTGAACCTAACGGCTAGTGAAATTTAAGCCGCTACGGCCTTTGTCGCCACCTACATTCACCAAAATCAGGATCGGCCTCCCATTCAGATACTGTACAGTCGCCGCTAATTTTTGAAATTTTCAAAAATCACTCACGACCCAAATTATGATGCGCGACTGAGAGGACTATCACGAACCTAAAGGCGACAGGCCGCCATCAGGTAGAAAACACTCGATCGCCTGTGTCAGTCGCAAGGATCGCCACAGTGCGCAAGTTCATATTTTGGTTGATTTTAAGCTGCAACAAGAGAAGTCGAGCCGCGAGATGCGCGAAGATCGAGGCTGTTGTATCATGTGTATTATCGGATACAAGGTATTGTAAGTCTATTGTTTGCGTGGAAGCAAGTCGTTGTCGTAGCCTATCGTAGACAGAGTCGTAGATACGTATATGATCTTCGGTCACCTACGATTCTGACACGATTCTGGCAGGTTCTAACATGCATAGGTTGTCGCCACAACGATCGCCTTCTGTGGGACAGGCCCTTTACTGTGATCGTGTTTGAAGACTGCATAACGGATATTTTACACCAATAAGGCTTTATCGGGAGCAACAAACCCTTGTAGCCACTGACGACTGGGTTCACCAGTAGGCCTATTCATTGCAGGTATTTGAATGGAGAAAGACTGGGTGAAGCTTTCGGTCTCAAGACGGTGCAATATGAAGGTCAGAGGCGCTTCTAAAATTTCAACCGGCATTGGGATTTTTTCGCCAAATACCATTTTTTTTGGTGGTTGTTATGTTAACGGTTCTACAAAAGAAAAGAGAAGCTTATCAGTAAATATAAAAGTGTGTTTTAAATGTACATCTACAACCTTTGGAGGGGAAAAAAGAATAATTATTTTCATTACCACTTTCATAATATTCATCAAATAGTAATTATGATGATCTTCATCATCATCATCATCGTCGTCATCATTATCTGTCACCCTAAACGCCCGCCACCAGTCACCCGATACAAACGCATGTGCGTACGTTACATGCATATTGTACCGACATATCATCACAGTGTATATAAATTATCGCCTCAAATAACATCTTTTCCAAATAAATATTCCATTTTTCCTTATATTCATACCCCTTTGTACTAGCTTACCTGCCACCTCACGGGGAACTTAAATTTGCTCTGGGCTTTATTTTGTCTTAAAAAATGAAGAAAAAAGAAAGAAAAAAGGTCAAGGTTGAAATTTGGTTTTGTATTAGGTTTAGGGTAAGGTATAGTCCCTGTTTTCACGAAGTGACGGATGCGAGAAAATTTCATTATTTTTTTAATTTCGATTTAAAAAAAAAAAACTTTTTGGACCTCTTTCAATCACATCTTGACTTTCACCAAGTTTCAGATCACAAAAATGTTTACGTTACTATGGCGACAATGCAAGCAAGAAATCAAAGAGGTTGATATTAAGGTCTAAACCTTTGAAAGCGATTTACTCAAAACTAAGGCCCGTATTCTGTTACGGGGTTTAGAGGTGTACGGCAATTGACAATATATTCGAACAATAGACCGTACGAGAAAAAATTCCCAGCACGAAAAAAACCTCCCAAACGTGTACAACTTCCGTACAGCTGGAAGTTTCTAGTCCACTGAAACGCACAAGATAAAACCGGAAAATCATTGAAATAATGATCGCAACAATGGATTTGTTTGTAGCCGCTTTAATCCTTTGACTACCGAGTGTTGTGCATTGGTCGCTTGCATTGCACTTTTAAATATCACGTCCTATTCATTATCAATTCAGTGAACCTGGTTTATGGGAACAATCAACAGGCTTGGAAATTTCAGCTGAAAAAGGACAATGGTTTTATTCCCTCTGAATAAATTATATACCTTAAAGGCACATTATGATCCCTACGGTATGGGTTATCTCACTTAGCTCGAGAGGGAACACATTTGGGAGGTTTTGAGGGTAATTCGGCTGCAGTTTCTTTGAACTTATTCGTAAAACGAGGCCAATCCCTCCGAACTTTTCCCTCTTACATTGACTAAATTATATGATCCGGAGTCGATTTTCTCCCCAAATAATGATACGGGACAACGGCTAATTTTTTTTAATCGTTTGTTTTTGTTTTTTTTATTTTTTATTTTTCCTTATTCATCTTTATTTAAATGTATATTTATATATATTATTCTATTATTATTTTTTTTTGTCTGGAAAAGTTGGAACATTGCGAGAAAAATTGGACTGCTGGAGGTTAGACCTGTAGATTTGGGAGGTGTAGTTGCTTTGTTGTTGTTTGCTTGTTTCATTGTGTGTTGAGTGTTGCTTCGTTGTTGTGTTTTTCTGATCGAAACTTGCTCTTAATTAGGAAAGCTTGCCATAAATTTTAAGTGGTTGACCCTGCTCGTTTAACTTGACATGTACTAAAACGTAAAACAGATAAAAGATGATAGATTATATAATTATATGAAAATAATAAAATTATCTGTTCGCTCAGTTTTATTCTTTGAATTAATCTCCCTAAATAGGCAATCCCGCATAATTTTTCGATGTATTCACAAATGGTGTAAGCTTGTCCATATTTGGCCCAAAGAAGCGAAATGAAACGATTTGTAATTTGTATCTCGACATCCACGCTAGCATGCTTAAAATTCCGGCAATTTAAGTCTCACGTGCCTAGTGCTTTCATTGCGCATCAATCTTTTCTTATTTTTATGATATTCTCTTCAATTTTCTTTCCCCCTTCTTATTTGGGAGCAAAAGCTGTAATGTAATAATGGGGAGAAGGGGTTAAAATATAATTTCGCACACATTTAATATTCAAAACTCATTCACAGGAGGCTAGTACACTAACAATAAAACGTCAATGTTCATTAACAATATCCACTCGGCCTCGGAAATTCCCTACATTCTATCAAAATATATATTAAAAATAATAGAGGACCCGTTTTGGGAAGATTCGGGCGAATTTTGTTTCCAATTCTTGTGTTGTATTATTTTTTTCCTGTACATTGATTGTTATGCATGGTATGCTCGCTTATTTGAAATACAGGAGATCCTCTAAGGATTGAATTCTGTATGTGTGAATAACAGCCGATAATCCCACTTGTCCTATTAACCGAACGTGGGGGGTCTATTATATATCAAGAGCAACTCGATATCTTTTCTTTGAGAAGCCTTATAAGCCGAGTTCCAGGTTATGCGCGACATAGCACAATAGACTACGGACCAAATGTCTCAGTTCAGGGCGGAACCGAATTGGCGCTGATTCATGAACTTACATCCGTTTGTATGTGATTTGAATCCAATATTGCAATGAAACTAGTTCCGTTGCCTGATGACTGAAAACACGTTTCTTGTCTCACATAGCACACACTAATATATGCAAAAAAGGAAATCAGTGGGCCTATTTTATTTAAAACGTGCCATTAATAATTACAGTAGTCTTTTGATAAAGAAAATACAATTAGTTTACATTTCCTCAGCTTGAAAATGATAATGGTTTTTTCCCTATTATTATATGGACGTATAGGTGGTATCTGACGTCGGGAGATGTCTCTGAGACTCGAACCACTCGGACGACGTCTCCGATATTGTTTATGTCTTCCACGACAGAAAAAAAAACCACCCACACATCTTAAGCAATGTTCTATTTCTCTCGACTTCATGATGATGTCAGCGTGAGATTCATGAGACCGTCTGTGCGACCACTTATTAGATTTTTCCCCGATCAAAAATCAAAACCGTATCAAACCGCTTCCCAAATCAGTCTCAAATCAGTCTCATGGCAAATACCTTGAGATTACCACCATAAAGTGGTATCTAACTTTGTCCCCGCGACGGTCGAATACCTCCAGCTCTCCATATATATGTAATAATAATTTTTTTTCGCTGTCGCGAGCATTTGCGGCGATCCGGGGAGGACTGGGAGGGGGGGGGGGCGTGCCCCCCTCGGATTTTTTACGGGGGGATCGACCCCCTTCAATTTCAAAAAATGAACAATTTTTATGTAGTGATTAGCTTGTGAAGCTAATAAAGAGAAAATGTAGTCAAATATGATGCTAAATGTTATTATAAGGCAAAATTTCGGCTCGCGCTTCGGCGCTCACATCATTTTTCATTAGTTTCTGCATAATGTGCAAAGTATGCGAATTTTTAGTGTATTTTTTTTTTTCACTTTTGGGTGTTCCGCCCGCCTCCCCGTCGTGACAATTAAATCGCCGCGCTTGTGTCGTGGGAATATCTCGGAGACGATCTCTGAGACGTCTGCGCGGCAAAAAAAAAACATCCAAAACCATTTCAAACCAGTCTCAAATTAGTCTCAAACTAGTTCCAAATCCGTTTTTTTCCAGTGTTATGACAAGTGACTTGCCACCATTAGTTTATTGTTGGTTTTCGCGTCAGTTGTCCTTTCTTCAATATGCCAGGTCAAACTAATACTTCAATCGTGTCGGAAATGTCATTTTTGATGATTAACATGCAATTAATCTAATCGTTGTGGACAGTTCTATAATGCCCCTAATTCTTAAACAAAGTTTTAACAACCTTGAACTTCAAGTTAACGAGAAAATTGATAAATAAGCTTCATCCGACATAAAACTCGCAAAGCCATATCAAATTCTAAACCACCTATGCCCCTAGTTTAGAATTCTTTACAAACGCTTGTACAAGTCTGATCCCGAATGACGTCATCCGAATCTACTTTCGTATAACTAGACGCACGCTTCACTGACGCTTCATAGAGAAGCGTGCAAATCAGAGTTGCATTCTCGTTTCATTACCCTTACTATTTTCGTGCGACAGCACAACTCTAAACCCCGTAACAGAATACGGGCCTAACTGTTTTAAGTTGCGCGCCGTATCCATCACTTTGTGAAAACAGGGACGGACTTTGTTTAACGATTTAAGTTAGTAATTTGATTAGTGTAATAATCAACCGCAAAACAATTGTATCCAGAGCAAATTTCAGATCATCGCAATACCTCAGTCACCACAATCAGAGTCTACGCGTCATCATTTCTTGCGATATTGTTTTATCAAAACATGTATTATGCAACCAAGAAAAGAAAGGAAATGCATTGGCAAACACATTGTTTCGTTGTGGATAAACAACTAGTTTTTATTATCAAGACTATCACCTCAAAATCTCATAAATTATCCGGATGGATACAAACTTCATATACGTGACCTTGCCACATCCAAACTAGCGTCTTCCACAACTTATACTCGGGAATCTCAGCTACCAAAAAGTGTTACTATGGTTATACGATTGTAAGAAATGGTACACGATAATTATCTCAATTCATTCACAGATGCTATAGCAACACAAAGATGTACAATTTTATGGGAGAGAATACCCAAAGTAAATAACTTTCCACTATAGGATATAATTCACATAACTGAATGAACCATAAGCAAGACAATTATATTGATATATTTACATCATAAATGTATAAATACACAACAAAACTGAATCAATATGAACTGCAAACTGTAGTCACAAAGACAGTAAAAAAATACGACATAAAAGACGGCTATACACCTTTATTATTATTATTTTTTTTTAAATAATATCTAAATTTTTCGGTTTATCTGGAAACTTCAGTCTTAGTAAACTTGGTGATTTTGTGGCAACTTATGTTTGATGATAAATATATGTTTACTACTGATAAAAATAGTGAACATATATCCATCACAGGCAATTTTAAAAAGGTCCAAATTTACATTTAATCTTGACCGTTTTTCTTTAAAAAAAATCTATTTCTTGTTACCTTTTATCATAGTAGGCGAATATAAAGTATATATCTTTGTCATATGGTTCATTCAATCAAACTGAGGTAAATTATATTTATAATTCCTGGAGGACATTATAATTATCATAAGGAAAGCCTTTCAAAAATTGTCTTAAGCATCCAACATGCAATATTCGGTGTTATTTTCTTCCTCATTGTTTGTATTGTATCTTTTGCCAGAAAATCTAATTTATGAAACATAAAGAAATTATTCTTACAATTATCGTTATTGTTATGATTATTATTTTTTTTAAATACTATAATCGTATACATAGGGTACATGCAGGTAATATGGGCCAGCAGGTAATATGGGTCACCTGAAGCAAATCATGTCGTGACCGTCGACCGGTGACCAGTGTGAGCGCCATAATGTTGTTCATATGAACTATATCTGATGTCGAAATTTCTCTGAGAAAATTGCTGAAACCAACAAGGCAGGTAAAACGTAAGGCATTTTTTAACCCTGATGTAAAATTTGATATTTCACAGAATGTGATGGTGAAAGAGTGTTTGAGGGGGGTAACCTCAATTGTTTGTATATCTAGTAAGCTTATAGTTTCATTTTGATCATACTAGCGTGTACAGGTCAATTCGTTGTAGTGACGGGGTGCAATGTGGCATTGAATGCTCGCCTGACATAGCAACATTAGTGCAGGTAATATGGGCCGTCCAAAATGGCGGAAATGATTCTGGTACTTAGTATTGGGATGAGGCACCAATCTCTTTGCTACGATATTTTTTTAGGTATATACACAGTATATAATTAACATAAATAAATTATTGTAGGCCTATATTGATTTGTATAATGAAAATGATATTTAAATTATATTGAAAAATAAATAATATACAAAATACAAATCAATGAAATATATAGTCAAAGTATTTACTGAATGGTCTTATAATTTCAAATGATATTTAAAGTTTAATGATTTTCAAACATTTTAAAGCAAATTCCAAACGTAGTAGAGTCATTGTAGTTTTTAAATATACATTAAATACATGTGCCCATATTACCTGCACATGAAGGTAATATGGGCACTTTGGGTGATGACGTCAACATTTGTATACTGCAGTCAGGGGGGAGGGGGGGTTGGTGATAATTGTTTTTCTTCACAATAAAAGTTAGAGCAGTAGGTATTGATTTATATAAACAAAGTTTAGACTAGGTGTCATTTTGTAATTTTATGCAAATTAGGCGAATGAGCTTAGGGTGCCCATATTACCTGCATGTACCCTAATATAATTGTTATTGTTATTAATTCTATTATCATTGATCATTATCATAAATATGAATATCAAATATATCGCTCATCTGTATCATTCCCGCCCGTCTATATTCATAGCAGTTATTTCACCAGAAAACTTGAAACCACTATCAGAGATACGTGATTCCATTTTATCAAGCGGAATAATGCTTTTTCTTTTTTAAAAGAATCTCTATGGACACTTTCGTAAGCTTTAAAACATTTTGATATTATATTCTACTCTACAATATTCAACACTATTTACAGGTGTTAAATGTATCATACCATCAATCAACACACAATATAACACATAGGTCAGACCTGGGTCAGACAATAATAATATACACTCATCGTTTTCCTATACAGACACCACGTGATCATGCAATATACAAAAATGTTTTCACATTAACAATGCTACACTCGACCTTGAGTATGTTTATATCACTAAAAACCGTCTATCCAACAATATGTTATCATTATACGATACTGTATATAATGTACATATAACACGATGTGTGGTGTTATGTACGACTTATATTTCTACAAGAGATATACAAAAGTAGGAAAAACGGACGGGTTAAACTTGTTCACAAGATTACATAATATAGTTATATTATATTCAATTCAATACAAAATACGTTCATGTACAATTTTGTCACTGGTCTACTATATGTCTATGTTAAAACACTATACCTATTTTTTTTTTTTATTGCGTATACATCTCCGCAAAAAAACAATTTAAGCAATTTATTCATATATAATCCTCGAGCAAGTACATGCACGATACCTTTCAAATACACATTACATTACTTTAAACACACTAGAACCTTATACATTTTAGAAATGTATCAAGCCTTGCCTTGTAAATCGTTTAGGCCTATACCGTACCTGTCTCAGCAAGTATTGTCATAAAGATTCCAAACATTGGACAAATTCATTAAAATATCTTACATACAGACGTTATTCTACAAAACATGTATTTTACGAATAAGAAAATTACATAATCCAAAACATTTTTATTGTCAACTCTTAAAATTCCGAACATGAACAATATAGTAATTATTGAATCATCACATAACACGAATCTTTGAGGTTTTGTTGTAATAATACACAAGTCATATACATTTCGACTTAAAGGACATTACCTTCTTAAACACAGCCAAAGTGAATACAATTGTATCAATAATAAGCGGAAGTAAGAGAGAAGCCAAAAACAAACAAACAAAACTAACAATAAAAAAAAAAAATAATGATTTATAAAATGAATTTTAAAAAGTACATTGTACGATTGACAAATTTTATTTAAAAAGATTTAAAAATCTGGGATTAAAAATTAACATCTGTCGGGAGTGAAACTAGCTTTTTCAAGTCCTTAATTAAACTAATTCATATTGTCCGCTAACACATCCCCTACCACTAGTTTTTAAATATGGGCTTAATAAAACGAATAGAACATACATGTACAAGGTAAGTTCTGTACTTGCATTATTTGTGCTTCACTGTGCGTGAAATATTTCCCCAGGGTACGATGAAAATGAGTGGAGCGATATTGAAAAGAGAAACGTAAAAAGAGAATTTTGTCGTGCTGGAGAAACAAAGGAATGATGTACGCCCTTCATTAAAAAAAAAAAAAAAAAAAAACTACAACAAAAGAATAATCCCGTTTTTGTCGGCTTCTAAGTATATGCAAGATTTATTTCCCGCGTGCTTTATTGTGGTTCAATGACCGTCGTTGCCTAGGCAACAGCACTTCGCTGAACTTAGAAATTGTAACATTATATGATTACATCCCAATAATGGTACAAGTGGATTATCTTTTGTAATATAAAGAGACAAAATTAATGAAGCCTTCCAAGCGTCACATCGCCCACTGTTACTGTGTTATGTCTGGTCTCTTTGTCGATTCGGACCGATATTAGCAAGGTAGGCTAATAAGTCGAGTTATATAATATGACTTCTATGATTAATATTCATGAGGGATCTTTTATTAGAGGATACAAACAATGAAAGACATACCAAATGTCAAATGGAAGGGGAGTAAATATGCAAATCTAATGCAGCACCTACGGGGATTTTTACATAAATACTAAAAGTGTTTTCGAGAAGGCAAATGCATGTATGAGATATTAACCGAATGTGACGACTCTATGTCGATCTATATGGAACTTATGGCGACCCTGTCTTCATATATCTCAATTATTTCACTGGCATTTTCACTTTTCGTTGGTCTTTGTCAGTCTCAATTAACGTTTGAACCCTTTCTCCTTTTCTCTCTTCAAAGTGTTTTTCCTGTCTTTCTTTTTCCCCTCAGTACACTCTACTCTGAATTAGTCCTTTTTATATTCACTATTTGCTTCGTCTATTCCAATATTTCATACGGGGGCGGTGATAGGGTGAAAAGATAAGGAACATTTCAAACAGCAAACAAAAAAGTAGCCATAAAGATAATGAAGTTATAACTTTTCAAATATGCACAGTGGTAAATCTCCCTGCCATTTTTTTTCTTCCCCCCCTAGAAACTTACTTACCTTATAAAAAAAGAAAATGTACTTTTAATGCAATTCACAACTTTATCTTATTAAGAGTACTTCATGTAAAATTAAAAGCTTTATGAAGCTTTCAGTTTTCAACGGTCAATTACAGAAATTCACCGTTTCAGGGATAAAAATTCTAAGAAACAGAAATCCATTGTATTGAAATTTGGCACAAGTAAAGATTTTATTGAGTAGAACAATCTAACAGGGCCTTTTTATATCTTTATATAATACAATACAATATTTGCATTTATATAGCGCTCATTACTGAAGTATAAGTATCTTTCTGGGGTATGTTTCTCTAAATTTAGAAATATATATTATACAACCAAACCATTTTTTTATTTATATGATCATATTAATATGACTATATTGTTTTTGGGGGGTTGCAAACAACATAAACGAAAAAGGTAAATTTCCTCGGAGCCGTCATTTTTGTTCGATACTACCCCGCCTCCAACCTTATCCATAACAGAACCCTCAAGTTTCTACTTATCGTACAATATTTTGTGTGAGATATTTTCAGATGAACTATTAATAGCAACGCGACATTTAATATCAGACATGTTATTGTTTATCGAACAATAGAATTCTCGTGGTGGCTTAAAATATGTCAGGACAGTTTGCAGAGCTCTCCCTCATATACAATTTTGCGATTCGAGTGCGGTGTTTATTTGACATGGTTTGTCCCGATGGTCTACAGTAAGCGGTTCGCATAGCTGTTTGACTACCACATGACCTATCCAAAAATGAACAATGCCCTTCTTCTTCTTTTTTTTCTTTAATAAAACCGAGATACAAGGTTTTGAAAGGGGTTGAGCACTGGTGTGGTAGTGCACTTTTAGTCGAGGAAACGGGCCTCGGCATCCCAAGGATTGATGTGTAATGTTCTTGATTTATGGAACGACGATTGGTTTCCCGCTTATACTTGGTAATAAGCAAGCAGTCGACATAATTAATCTCATTAAAATCATTATATCTCGTGCCTCCTCCTCCTCCTCCTCTCTCTCTCTTTCTCTCTTTCTTTCTATCTACTAGTAATATATAATATTCTCTCTCACCTTCTTTATCTCCCTCTATTGTCCTTTGCCACTCATTCTCCCTCTTTTCTGTCGCTTCCAGAAATAATTAATTACTTGTCCAAAAATGCAAGGGCGAATCTATCTTTTGAAAATCACTTATTGAATGACAGTTTACATGTTTCGGCTGCCCCTCCTCCTTTTTACAATTTTCCGGGGTGTGCACCCCCTCATTCAAATCCAGGATCTCATACTGCTGTGTGTGTGTGTGTGTGTGTGTGTGTGTGTGTGTGTACCTGCCTGTTGACCTCAATCCTTTGTATGAATTCTTTATCAATTTTAATAGTCTGATTTAAGTAAATTAATTCATATTATTATACATTCTAGCCTAAATAGTATTATTTAATGTTAGCTTTCTTGTATGAATAGGGTATTCATTGGAACGCGGTGAATTTAATAGTATATATTTGTTTGCTTTAAGTATTATAGCTTACGTTAAATGCCGTCTTGATTCAATTAAAGATAAACAGCAAGAACTAAAGCTAGGATCCAAATGTCACAGCGATGTCATATACGTATATCCGTGCTTTTACATAACGGATTGATTTGAAATAAAATCACACATTTTCTGTCACGAAGCATCAACAAAACACCCAAAATAAGTTTTTGTAAACAACATTTTTTGACACAGATACATTTCTAACGTAATGTACATATTTGACCTCAATTACTCACGACATGATTTCCATTTTATCCGAAGAAACAATAAGAGGAATATATCACGCGCCATTCTATTTTGTCGCTCTTGTGCTCTCCTTTTGACACATCTCACTTTTTGTCTGCGTCATGTCATACCATATTGATGTGCAGTGCTTATTGACCCTTCAGATTTTTATCTTTTTAAAGACAAGACTCCTTACCCACCGTCATCATCAACACCCACGCCATGACTCCATCATACATAGACCTCTCAATCAAACACCTTATCAACATCTCTGTCTTCTTCTTATCATTCTTCTTACTTTTTTTCTTGTTCTTCATTCTCCTCTCTCTCTCTCTCTTTCTCTCTCTCTCTCTTCTCTCTCTCTCTCTCTCTCTCCTCCCGTTTCCACAATTATTTCATTTTCATATTTATTAACGACATTATACCCATGCTATGATGAAAGGCAAAGGAACTTGATTTAAAGGGATATATCAGTAGTGGGGACGGTGGCGCCTTGGATGTTTAACTTTTTTGTCACCTGGAAAAAATGAATACAGGTTACGATATTAATATTTTTTAGCGAATTTGATCCCAAAATGTCTAAATGAGCTATAAGAAACTACTTTTAAGCAGGATTTCTTAGTTTGATGTTACTCCTACCGATTAAACTTTGTGCTGTAGATATTTTATTATATACAAAATCTGAATTGTTAGATATTTTCTATGTCCTCCTAATGCCTTGGTCACAAGCCGCCGTACGTTTTTTTGGGGAGGCTACGGTCGCTACGTTTTTCTGAAAACGTGGAGGGAAGTGGCAAGCGCACGGTGCGAGTACGTCAACGCACGGACTGCGCAAGGTGTAAGTACGTGGCCGGTACACCATGTATGGTAATGGGTGGTTGTGTGCATAGTACGTTGCGCACGTTGTAAGTGGGATGTACGTGCTTGTAACGTACGATCTCCGTGCGTTTGAATCGTTATAGACGGAGGCCGTGCTTACAAGTGCACCTCACGTACGGTGTCAGTACTCACGCGCATGTTGTAAGTGCGTTCAAGTGCTATGAACGTAAGTTTTTGATCTCAAAATTTGTGGTGGATAATGTATATATATTTTTATTTATTTATATTTATTCATTTAGATTAATTTATTATATTATCATATTATGATATTATAATCAGTATACATAATAAACTGATATAAACCTATACCATCACAAGTATTGCATCATAGCTGATATACATGCTTTTTACTTTTTTACAAACAATTTATACATTTTGTTTGGTATATTATGAAATGAAAGTTTTGTCTTTTTCAAATGGCATAGTAAAAAACGAACACCTCTATAGAGAAGAAAGATTCTTTTACGCCGTTGCCATAGAAGATGTGCATCAAAATGATTGATTATACAGCAAAACCTAATGAAATTGCATTAAACCTGTTTTTTGCAATATAGGACTCAATTTAAGTAACGCTAGAAACAAATTTATCTTCTTTGAGTGTTGTTGTTTTTGTTTCTTTTTACTTTGACAGTTTCATTGTACATTTTGGCGAGTTTTCATTTTCAAAAATGTATAAGCGAAACATCAAAACAGTTTCCGGAGAAACTTGAAACTTGTATCACGATTTTGTTCAAACAAAAACGAACAAAAACAAGAAAGAAACATTTGAAGATGGAATTTATCAGTAAAAAGTAATAATAATCGTAAAATGAATATTTGTTTACGTTTATTCGAATGCTGTTAAGTACAACATAATTATGTTAATAAATTGACTATGATTTGGTGGAATAAAGTTGCATCCAACAGTATTTGCAATACAGGACTAAATTTGTCTTTGTCAACGTTAAAATTAAATTTCATCTGTTGGTAATGCTGTCTGCCGTATATGCTATCTCTTTTGTAAACATTTTTTGGGGAGAAGTATGAAGCATGTTTTAAGTTTTCATTTAATGATAATGCCCACCTCCCATAATTTTAATTTTTTTTTTTTTTTGGGGGGGGGGCAGTTGTTCTTTTTAAGAAATGACTTGTTCAAGTCATCTACTGTTCTCATGTTTGAAGATTTTCTTATTTCAGGGCATACAAAAATAGTCGACAATATTCAGGCCATCAAGGACATGTAATATCATAGAGACTCATAAAATTAAAAAAATGCAATGCTGCAATACTTTTTGACAGGTGAGGAGATTCTATGCAATATTGAGACATATATACAAACATGTACATACACACATATTATCATAATTATATTTTATATACATACTAGTATATTTTTTATATAAACATAAATATTGAATACGAAACGTACGTCGGCTCAGTAGAAATCAGTGCGCACAACGCGCGTTGTAAGTGCGGAGCACTGCTTAGTCCGTACGATCCACGCGAGTTCTGCGTGCTCAATCAACCGTTGAAATGGGCAAGAGCAAGGTAACCGTGGGCCACGCACTTATCCCGTGCGCAACACGCACGTGCCAAGTGCGCCGTGCTTTGACAGTACCGAGGGCGTGCTTGCGCGGCAAATCCGTAGCTCGAACGTAGCCCGCACGCAGCGAAAGTTCCTCCTGCACTAAAAGTTCTGCGTCGTGTCTGCGCACACCAAATTCCGTACCGAGTCGGTACTCACCACGTACGTGACGTACGATTTTTCAAAATTTTGCCCACGTTTTTGCACGTAGACAGCACGCACGTGCAAGTACGACGATATGTGACCAAGGCATAACCGAAAAGGAGCTATTGTCTAAAGAATGAAAAGAGTTATCCGTCTGGTAGCTCACTTGACCTTTAGTATTTCTGTTCATGCAAGGGTAGAATAGTTCATCACTCTTTCAAGGAGCTAGATCAATTTACCTGGTAAGGACATCTTCTGCTGGGCCATAGGAACACCACAGGTGTTTCGATGTAACCACCCCTAAACTACTCTCCCCTCTCTTCTTTCCCAGTCCCTCTCCATTCTTACCCGCATGGTCCCTTGCAATTTATTTTCAAATATTATCAATTAAATTCTGCTTCCCTTGACGTCGGCATTTTAACGTCTCTGGCATATTCCCTCACATCTCTCATAATTAACTCCGCAAATGTGTATTAATTAACTTAATTTGTAAGAGCCTGCGCCTTTGAATGTTTTCAACAGAACTATGGTGCAAAATAAATGTGGATCATTATCATTATCAGCATCATCATCATCCCTTCCCAGCCTACAAGAGCATCAGACAAAAGTTTGGGCGTTCATGTTTGATTTATTGTGACGTCACACCCGGGTGTAGCTATCTTCTTTAGATATGAAGCAAGTAGGTGTCAGACGACCGATACACCACTTGATACGTGGATAATATGCCATATTTATTTCGCGCCAAAGGCTAATCATCGAAATGTTCAAGTACCATCCAGTGCTCAGTTTCCACTCACTCTTTCTTCCTTACCCCGTCTCGTGTACTTCCCGTTCTCTAGTACTTCTTTGAAAGTGATAAATTATCTTTCAGACCCGCGCTTTGTTTGTGCATTGTTGTTGTTGTTTTTGTTGTTCGTCCTATGATTTCTTTTTTTCAATGATATGTTGTTGTTTTAGTGCTTTTTTTTTCAATTCCGCTCCCCTCGCTCCAGCTAAATTTCCACTCTCTCTACCTCTCCCTCCCTTTTCTCACCCGTGGCCGTTTATCTGTTTATTGACTACCCCCTTTTTCTCTATCTCTATAGAGCCTTTTGTCTCCCATTTTTCTTGCTCCCTCTTGTCTCTTTCCAAATCTATTGTTCTGTCTATCTCTCTCCATCCCTGCATCTCTCTGCCCCCTTTCCTGCTGCGTGTGATTTATAGGCAACACGACCCGTGACGTCAGTCAAACATCGTCAATTGTGCTACGATTTCATAAATATCAAACAGTCACATATATAAACCATCATAAATATGCAACTCTAACTTCGTGAGATTGTTTACCAAACCCCAAACAACTCAATCGCACTCGCACGAAACCTGTTATGAAAGACATTTATCAAAACAGTGATCGCAGTTTCTTTTTTTTTTTGTGGATGGAGACCTGTACCTGCATTTTGATGACGCAATGTGTATATGTTTTGTTTTCATGTATGTAGGGCCCATAAAAGTAGAAGTAATTTGTATTTGTACGCAGGTAGATTTTATCAACGTAAAATTCTTTAAATCATCCCTAAATATAAACCATTGACAGGAGATAGTAAGACTCTTGTGTGGATAAGGATAATAAAACACAAGTCTGACGCATGTCTGTATTTCTGCCTTAAACGTTCATCGTATGTTTTAGAAGTCAACACAATCTGTTCCCTCTCGTGAGCAGGAAAGTGCTAAAATAGCTCTGAATTCAAATTAATTCAAACGTCTAGAAACCATCAGGTCCTCAGTGTCTGTCATACTCTGAGGGATGGAGGATAGCTTCGATCCGACGGACCGGCGACTTTAAATAGCGATGAAAACAAGAGATGGAGAATGTGTAGGGAGTGCTATCGGCTGATCGGTATGCACGAACACGTCTCTACCGTGACTGCTGGTTCGTTATCACTGTCAGTCAATAACAAAAATAAAGACTTGGCCTAATATTTGGGCAGGGCAAACAGACCTTTCTTTGAAGTGTTATTGAATCTCTGTTTATATAGGCCTTAAAAAGTTGCCTATTTACATTTTTGCATGTTAATTGTAGACGATTCATGAACATTTATACATTTACTTTTAGCATGTTCAGTTCCATCCCGGACTAAACATTAGAGGAATCTTTAAGGAAAATTCCTGGAAAAACTTTTAATGACGGAGAATAGGTAGGCAAATGATTATCAAGTTATAACGAAAAAAAAGTTGTACCTATAAAGGAAAATAGTTTTAATTCTGGTGTTGACATAAAGTCGAGTTTGACATAAAGTCGAGCTATTAGAAGTAAATACGATTTCCTGACGCCATTGCAGACGTAGACTTAACACCAAGGAACCCCTAAATACACAAATATCCACCCGTGACACGTGGGTGAATAAAGACGTACTATCTCGCTCACTATGAATAATTTACTAGAAATTTCCCTCACGTCCACTACTTATCATATTTGATTTTACGTTAAAAGTCACGAAGTATTTCATTGTATATGACACTCTTACGTCATGTATAGGTGACGATAGTTCCTATTTTAATATGATCTTAGATGCTTTAGACTCCGGTGGATTCCCTGTCGCCTGAACATGTAAAAAGCTTACCTATCCCCTCAACTGGCTTGTAGCTCAGGGATGCTTCCTCATACACCATGAACATCAATGATCCAATATTTTGAAAAAGAGGGTGCAAGCGTTTAATTAGAACAATGTCATGTGTGATTATAACCAAAATAGAGGGGTGTGTGAATTTTGCGCCCCACCTAAATCCGCCACTAACACATTATGCCTCTCGGGGTATAATGACAGGAAAATAAAATGTCATTAGGTGGAGTATTTTGGAAAGTGTGGGAGGAGGCGGAATGTGACATAAAAGACAAAACAACTCTTCTCAAAATAGAAGGCTGTTCTAAATGTTTCTGCCCCTCTCTCTTTTAAAAAATACGTTACACTAGTAATTTTTAAAAATTAAAAGGAATAATATAAAGTAATTTAAAGAAAATTTGAAATTAAAAATATGGATTTTTTTTCTTTTTAATTTCCCCAAATAAGAAATAAAATAAAACATATATGAGACGTTTAAAAAGTGGACAAGATAAACCCTAGAGCAATTTATTTGATTGACAGGTTTATTATTTGAAGAATTTCGAATCTTTTATGACATCTAAAACAGGTGCTTTTTGGACTATTGATCCAAGTCAAATAACGCCTTGCAGCTTTCAAACATCAATGAATAATATATACCCTTTCTTTAAATTTCTGATTTATTAATGAAAACTAAACTATGGTGTGATCTTTCAAAAAGACTACTGCAAAATTCATGACGAATTTGTGATTTACAGTATTAAACCAGGCTTACGTTATTATTCTTTTATGCGTATTAAGTTTGTTTTAAAATATGACTGTACAAGTTCAGCAGATTCAGCAGACAAATAAAAAAAAAAAAAAAAAAACCTTTACAAACATTGTTATGAGATAGAATAATCAAATATACATGTACAACAAATGTAAAAATACACAGAATATCAATAAAAACGACTCGTAAGTATGACTATAGATATTTTTACGTTGAGATATACTCGTCAGTATTTTTTCATAACGTTTTTATATCTGCATTAAATTTATCCTCATTCTAATCCGTCGAGGTGAAATTAAACAGTGACACGCTTATTTGTATTTTTAATTATGTGATTACGGTGCTGATGAATTGATAACTAAATAATGAGCGCGCCAAACAACAAATGAAATCGTCGAAAAGTGAAAAATGTGCAAGTTTTTTAGCTTAATTTGCATATATTTGCCAAATTGTGTCTGTTCTAAAGTTTTTTTTTATTGTATGATCTGGCAAATTAAGAGACCGTCTGACAATGTGATACATATACTATCATCTGTATACAATAAACATCGAGATGTCACGTGATCTATACATGGTATATATATCATCATATCATCATGATGAGACGGTTTTTTATCTTACGAATCTCCATCATTATCACCAGTAGTACCAACGTATAGTCCCACCTATTCAAACCTGAGCTGGTCTTCCTTCCCCAGCAATAGCGTTAGCATAAGAAGGAGGTGGATAAGACTGGTAGGGGTACTGGTGCTGGGGTACAGCAATGCCCCTCTCATAATCCCGCTCCGTCCAGCGAGGAGCGATGCACTTCTGGAAACGCTGCAGATGAAAGAAAGACATAGAAATGAAAAATATGTTGTTGATGTTGGCTCTCATGGAGGGGGGGCGGGCATGGCAATGTTTGTCTCAATTAAATAATTTTATATTACAACATAAACGTTAATAAGACAACATTGTCTTATATTTTAATGATACTTAATCGTGGCGGAATATAAAAAGCAAAAATTGAGGCTTACTGAAAAAATCCATTAGTGTCATAGTTCTAAATCGCATACTTTTGATTTACGAATGATTAAACAACGCTCTCTGTAGTGACGTGATGTATACATTTTTATAGACAGCGATGTAATTACAAGAGATTACCTACCTCTTATTTCTCTTATATTCACCAAAATTATTTCTAAATTTATATTCCGTAACACTTTTCTCTTAAACCTGCAATGGATAATGAAAATATAAAAATTGGGGGGGAAAAAATAATTAGAAATTTATACATCGTGGATATTCCCTCACACTGTATATTTACTTCCCCACAATGTTATTATGTTCATGGGTTTAAACGCTCGGACTCGACAGAGTGTAAAGATGATGTTTTATACTGTGTTCAACATTATGAGACACTGTTTAGTGGCGGATCCAGGATTTAAATTACGGGGGGGGGGGGCGCATCCAGAAAATTTTGAAAAAATAGTGGCGCAGCCGAATTTTTTTGATCTGTAACATGTACAGTCAATGAGTGGCTTTGAAATATGAGGGAGTGCGCGGTCCCCTGTGGCCCCCCCCCCCTGGATCCGCCACTGCTGTTTTTCTCAGCATGTTCCCGTCTTACCGAATTTTATCTGACAAAATGTTTATTGTAGACACGTTTTGTAAATTATTAAGCAATGGGTATACTGTGGCTTTGAATATTCTATTTCAATGTAATCCATCTTCGATGTAAATGTCACTACTTATCCACAGACTCATCAACATTCATCAATATACACAATCCAACCACAAAATATAATTTTGAGTAAGTTTATGTTACGGTAAGCCCACTGCGTGCACGCCTAAATATCTTTAGTATTGATTTATGTGCGGTGATGGGCCCTGCGGGACCTGTGATGGTGTATGAATAAAAATCAAAACACTGATGGCTCGTAATCTATTGATTCAAAGATCATGGGTTGCAAATAATCGCAGTTGCCGATTGGATTACATCTTCCATAATTCATATTTCTTTGCCAGCCGCAAAGGGATGTACCTCCTTATGAAGACGTCTTCCGCAAATGGCATCTCAATGAAGGATGGTTCACACCATGCTTTTTTTTTTAAATTCGTGTGACGGCGTGCGTAACAGAGGAGGAAGCTTTCCCATATTCTTTCTTCTAATTAAATATCCTTCCCATCGCGTGAAAACATTATCATTCTCATGGTCATTATCATCGTTATCATGAACATCATCATCATCATCATCATCATGGTCATTATCATCATCATCACGCCTTGCACAGCTTCAAAACTACTTTGGTCGGATGCAGATGCGACAACTTAATTGTTAAAAGTAGCTTTGAAGTTTATTTGGGTTTGTTGCGAAGCAATAGCACGGGGCAAGTCACTCCCGTCCCGGATGATCCCCGATGATATGAAGTCTGTGGTTTAATGAAGCTTTCGGACAGGCTTTCTTATCACCAAGTCTCGTTTCTTTCGTGTGACTGTGTATGATTAATGGAGGGTTTACATCTTGTTTCTTAACATCCCAAATCAGATACATCAGCTATACCGGTTAACAAACTCGAAATCACATAGTCTGTATCATGTGTAATTGAGATTTTGTTGGTGTCTATTGCTATTCTGTCACGTTGGTATGACGAGGATAAAAGATAGCCGTCTCTTAGATCATGCAAACGGGGACATGTTTTTGTATTAATAACGTCTTATTTGTAAATCCAGACTCTCGTTAGGTGGAAACGGTTTGCATTTGCAACCACAACGATACGGAATAACATTTAATTTTCCATAAGGCATGTAGGGGTAGATGATTGTACTGTCACTATACTCTAGACATCTCATCCGCCCTACTTTTTTGACCTAGTCGTCATCGTTCGAGGACTAGCATCTCAAAGCTTTAACAGACGAGCCTTCTCTTATAGTCTCGTCACGGTTGGGTCAAGTGAGGGGTTGAGACTCATTGATGCTATATCGTACTGCACGGAATGTCACGCTACTGGCAACGTATAGCTGTATGACAATCAGCTTGAAAGCTATTGCGAGACAATTACATGGGCTCTTCGTGCGTGGCAGAACTTGCTGGCTGATGAATAATGGAGGTTCATCCATCATCGTGGTCCCCTAGGAGAGAGTTTCCATCAATATGCTTCTTCTTTATGGATCCGGCAACATGTGAATTCTTAGGCCCAGAGGAGTTTCATGCAAGTGTCTTGTACTTCAGACATACCATTCCATGGAAAGATCAAATGCGCAGGCGCATACTTCTCTACACGAAAAAAAAAAAAAAAAATTGGAATGTGTTTGGTTTTGTTCGAAACTACCTTAGCATATAGATCCCACGACTATATGCGTAAGTAAAGTTAAGCGTTTTATCTTATTGGTTTTGGAGATTGTCTGGTATCATCTTTATTCTAATCCGCCCTATGTCCATATTTTAAGAGCTTCAAGCCAAGCATTCGCTATTAATTGTGGTCCTCTTCAAATTTGAGAAAGGTTTAGAAGGCGTTTAATATGTTTCTCATGCTTAAATTATAACATGCCATTTTTTTTTCCAAAGAGAGAGAATTGATTGTTTATTCATTTTTCAAAACGAATCCCGTGTCTCAGGTGGATAAAGATCATATTTATTCAATTTTAAGCATCACACAAATATAACTTTTAGAGCGTTTTCCCATTTGTGGAATAATGGAGCTAGGCGTTGTCTATTTTCATCTACCAATCGTTAGATCACCGATGCCGATGCATGAATTAGGAAAAAAAAAATAAGCCGTGTTACCGACTGATTGTGGTGTGGTAAATGTGTGCTGTTGAAAGTCTGTAACTCAATTTAAAGTTGATGACCCCAGTGTGTTTACATGCGTAAATTTGTTTGCGTTAGAATGTATGCCTTTGGGAAAGGGTTTGGGAGTCGTGGGTGTGTTGTAGGTGTGTGGTATGCCGAGTGAGCGGTGCGGTGTGGTTGTAGGATGAATAGAGTGGAATGCGTTTGGTGAATTTGTCTGAGGTATGTCATGCGGATGTTTAGTGGTGTGGTTTGCGTGTGTATTGTGCGAG
>CALNVZ010002100.1:62571350-62650466 GCA_940671915.1 Paracentrotus lividus | reverse complement strand
TTTATCTTGATAGAAAACTTTTACTTTCAATCCCACACCCACACACACACACACACACACGCACCACCCACACACACACACACCACACACACACACACACACACACACACACCACACACACACCCGAACACACACATACACTCAGGAATTAGTGGTTTTTCTTTCTTTCTGATACTATTTGCCCCCTGATACCTAAACCTACACTAAGCCCTTACACTGACCTTAATTATAAGTTAGTGTTAGAGGGTGTCATAATTTTTTGGTGATCGTCTAAGTATTGGAAATACAAAAAAGAAAAGAAGAAAAAAAAGAAGAAAAATACAGTATTCTAAAGAGAAAATGAAAATTTCTTTCCCGCACAGCAACCTGTCAGTGAGAGGACAATTCTCATGATGATTTCCCATCTACCGTTGATGTCTGACTCATAATTCCTTGTGAGTGCTGAAATTCCCGCACCCCGTTTAACTCTCTTTTCACGTTGGTAGGTCTCCTATTACACAATTGTTTGTCTCTCAAGTATTTTGAAATCGACTTTTGACCTATTTTGCATGACAGATAATCTACATGGGCTCTTCGTGCGGTGGCAGAACTTGCTTGGCTGATATGAATAAGGAGGTTCATCCATCATCGTTGTGGTCCCCTAGGAGAGAGCTTCCTATCAATATGCTTCTTCTTATGGATCCGGCAACATGTGAATTCTTAGGCCCAGAGGAGTTTCATGCAAGTGTCTTGTACTTCAGACATACCATTCCATGGAAAGATCAAATGCGCAGGCGCATACTTCTCTACACGAAAAAAAAAAAAAAAAATTGGAATGTGTTTGGTTTTGTTCGAAACTACGCCTTAGCATATAGATCCCACACTATATGCGTAAGTAAAGTTAAGCGTGTTTTTCTTATTGGTTTTTGGAGATTGTCTGGTATCATCTTTATTCTAATTCCGCTCATGTCCATATTTTAAGAGCTTCAAGCCAAGCATTCGCTATAATTGTGGTCCTCTCTCAAATTTGAGAAAGGTTTAGAAGGCGTTTAATATGTTTCTTCATGCTTCATATAACATGCCATTTTTTTTTCCAAAGAGAGAGAATTGATTGTTTATTCATTTTTCAAAACGAATCCGTGTCTCAGGTGGATAAAGATCATATTTAATTCAATTTTAAGCATCACACAAATATAACTTTTAGAGACGTTTTCCCATGTGGATAAGGTAGGCGGTATGGCTGTAGATTATGTGTGCGATGACGTGTTTAACATGCGTAAAATATTTTGTTGTTAGAATGTATGCCAATTTGGTGAAAGGGTTTGGGAGTGTGGGTGTGTTGAGGGGCTGTGTGTATGCGAAAGTTGCAGGGTGCGGGTGGTTGGCTGTGCGAGTAGAGGAATGGGTTTTGGTGAATCTTGTCGTGAGGGTATGTATTGGTGAGTGAGGGTTGTGGGTGAGTGTGGTTGCGGTGTATGCGAAGAGAGGGTGTGGTGTGAGTGTGTTTGCGTGTTATGCGTAGAGTGAGGGTGTGGGTGGTTGTGGCTGTCAGTTTGGAGGCCTGTGAGTAGTGAGGGTGTGGGTGAGTGTGGTTGCGTGTGTATGCGAGAGTGAGGGTGTGGGTGGTTGTGGCTGTCAGTTTGAGTGTGAGTGGGTTGGTGAATGTATGAGAGGATGTGGGTATGTGTGGAGTGTGAGTGTGTGTGTATGTGTATGTGTGTGTGTGAGTTTGTGTGAGTGGGAGTATGCGTGTGAGGGTGAGGGTGTGTGCAAGGGGCTGTTAGAGTGTATGCGGGAGAGTGAGTGTGCGGATGAGTGTTTATTTGTGGGCGTATCGTGTGTGTGAAAGTTAGAATTGGGAAGGCGTCCACATCTTACATAGATAACTATGACCTTCCAGGTTAACAATCATGTTAATGATTAGATGGTGATGATTCCTCGCCAGGTCCATGTTTTAACCTAAAAACCGGTTCTAACACCTTGAAGTACACATTATTGTGGGCCATCACTTTAATGGGCTAGAGAGTTATACACGCCAAAATTTGTTTGATCAACTTCTCCCACCCGGCCTGGTGACACTAATAAATGCATGGTATCCCCGAATTGTTCACTGTTTTCCCCCCGAGGCTCAGGGTCAATGTTTGTGAATGATACATGCAGTCTCTGACCGGAGGGGGTCAATTGTACTAGTAGCACAGATATCGTGTTATGCCCAGTGGGTAACTTGGTACGATGGCCCCGTTGCATTCAATATGATATTGACCGCAACTGGTGGTCGAAATGGAATAATTTTGCCAACAGAAGAGCCACGTCTCAACCAATATTAACTGAAATGTTTGATGTGTAACAGCGTGTTAGATGGTAAAATACAAGAAGGCTAATTCTGTATAATATACGTAACTTTCTTACAAATATTAGATGTTTCATTACTGATACAACAAAGAGCTTCCTCCTTAATCAATGTTTAAATTCTTGAGCAGCACAAGGATTTTAATGATTTTGGAATCTCTTTTTTTAAATTATGTTCGTGCTTTCGTTTAGGAAAAGTAACTTTCTTAATACGACCAAAATTAGACGCAGATGAATGATAATCAGAAGCCTATGATAGTTTGACAAATAATCAAATTAAAGCTCTAAATCCCGAAAGTCAATATTTCAGTTTATGGTGTTTGAAGTCTATTTCAATACCACGAGTAAAAGGTAACCAACAATTAAAAAGTAGATTTACTGCTTTCTCTGAAAGTTATTGGATTCCAAGGTCGACATTCCCTTTAAACGGCGAGGCTAAGTGTATAGGCTCCCTGTGCGTACATTATTCATGATGCTAATCAAGTGTTTCGTGGTCATTTCACCCCATGCAACCATGAAAAGCCCTTGAACGGTGTCGCTTCACTACTCTCAACGTCGCCATCAACGATGTGTCGTCATCGAATTCGTCTCGTGTTCCGTGACGTGCAATTCATACGATGAACTATAGATCGATCACGGGTTACGTTCATTTCTTTCATAAAACAAAGATGGTGGGGAAAATGGCGGTTGCGCCATGTTTTTTTGTTTGTTTCAAATTTCAATAAGCGTAAAAGTTGAACCGATTTAAAAAAAAAAAAAAATAAAAAATAAAAAAATAAAAAATTGCAACAACAAACTATCGCATACTAGCATTCCATCCATATTATGGAATTTTTTGTTTGTTTCAAATTTCAATAAACATAAAAGTTGAACCGATTTTTAAAGCTTTCAAATGCACAAACTCATCAAGTGGATATAGCGGAAAAATATGAAAATAAGGACAACTACCCCCCCCCAAAAAAAAAAAAAAATTACAACAACAAACTATCGCATACTAGTATTCAATCCAAATTATCAATCTTTTATTATTTATTTATATTTTTTTTATTATAAGGGAACAGGTAATATCAGTTTAATACACCATTGTGGTACACTTGCATCATAGATATGGGTTTCGGGGCTGAATTATTGGTATCAAATCGATATTGTGTGCGTTAAAAGACACGATTTTCTTTATTTGGGATGTAAAATATGTTTACTCGCGTTTTGCGCTTGCATGTCTTATTTTGTCAATTTTTCAGAACGTGCGGGCGCATAAAAGGGTTTAGAATTCCTTCATATCAAAACTCTTTTCCGAAAAATAAATCGACGCAACTCCTGCTTTAAAAAAAAAAACATTTTGCTCGTGACGCCCCTGAGGAGATTGCAAATCTTGGATCAATGTCAAAATGCAGGAAAAAGGAATATCTTACATACATATATAAAAATTTACATACACTTGGTATTACAGAGTAAATTGGGGTTAGTGGGAGACTGAAGCATTTACGTAAGCATAACACAAAAATAAGATACTCAATAAAGCAATCACATTTTGAAGTTTATTTAGATATAAACGTTTAGAAATGTTTTGGTAAAAAACCCTCAAAATGAAGGTCAAAGTGGCAATATTAATCATTATTACTCCATTGTTCAACTTACCCCGGAGACAAATATTTCCAGATAAAATGTGAAGAAGGACAAAATAGCAACAACAACAAATTATCAAAAGGAACCCCATTTTAGCCTTTAAACAGCCCCCATATGTCATGTTTGTCATAACATATCTGACCATATTTACAGCTAATACCTCCAAATTGTATACACTGGCGATCGGAAAATGAAGTTATTTTTGGTCTGATAAATGAGTTTGCAAATGAGATCTTTGCAATTCCATCCCAAATTGGATGTTGATAAATTGAAAGTTATGGAATTCTAAGTTGAATACATTGATCAATTTTAGGTAATGAGGGAAATATATTGGCAGGGAGTATTCCAGATTGTAAACCAGAGATTGTTGAACCATGTTCGTGCCATGCATCCAAAGTGCTCTTATCAGGCCGTGTAAAGACGGGAGATTTTTTTTTCATGTCATGATTTATTTATATTGATACGACCATTTTTAAATTATAATAAATTCTGACTAAAAATGACATAAATTTTGTCATCGTTTTTTTTTCATGTCATGATTTATTTATATTGATACGACCATTTTTAAATTATAATAAATTCTGACTAAAAATGACATCAATTTTGTCATCGCTTTCATGAACATCGTTTAGACAGCTTATTGCTTATATATTTTTTAAATTTAAAAATGTGTATTTTGGAATTAAAAAGACGGCTAAAATGATTAAATTATGCCGTTCATAATTCTTATGCCTTCCCTTAACACATTTTTTACACGATATATGTTTAATTCTCCTTTCCGCTTTTATATAATATCTGTCAAATTTTTTATCATCATTTTTTATAGTTTGTCACCCTTTTTTATAATGGTATAACGTTATTTGTATTTTCAGTTTTTCAAACTGGCAATTGGTTCAAGACCATAATCATGATTATACTTTTAAGATTGGCTGTTTCGCGAAAACAGGACAAATAAATATCAAACGACTCTTTTAATCAGCGCTTTTAAGAGCCGAGTATGATACTTAAGCCATCTTTTGCTTGCTAATACCTTGAAATATTAATTGTTGCCATGACAGCGAACTACGCGTGACAAAAGTATTGACCAATCACAAATTTATACGGCACAACGCAACAAAGACCTCGACACAATCTCGACTGTTTATGGTTCTCCAATACTTTGATCAGATTAAGATGTCTGAATGATGGATCAGTTATTATTTTATTTATCATGATTTACGATCTTGATAAGAGTTCATAAATAAAGAATGAAATGAATTTATAAACCCACCCGAGGCGCTTCTTTGGGCGCAGAGGCACTGATCAGTTGCTATACACTGTTCCCAAAACGAATCCTTAAAGGAGGAATTTCACCCTGGTATTTAATGTGTTTAAAAAGAAAAAAATAGAAAGAAATAAAATGAAAAAAAAAACAAACAAAAAAACAAAAAACATTAGTAAAGTTTTGAAAAATCCATCAAAGTATAAGGAAGTTACGAAAGTTGTGATTTTGTGACCCTACTTGTGAGTTGCTTTCTTATGGTTCTTGTTGAAGGAAATGAGACTAACATGAATGTGACATAAAGCACATGTTGAATAATACACATTTTTCTTTAAACACAAGCAGCTCTAAAAAGGACGTCCCAAAATCAATACTTTGATTATTCATAATTTTGTTGTACTTCATTGATTTTTTTTAATACCTTGATATTTTGCTTTCATTTTCTGTTTTTTGTTTTTTTTAACCCAATTAAATTCCTGCGTGGACTTTCCTTTTAATAGAAGGTGAAGGAAAAGTTTTCTTCAATCTTGGTGAGATGTCTATATCCTCCATGCATTGCCATCACGAACCATGTTTATCATATGGAGAATTGTCGGAGTGTTTGTTACAAGAATAAATTTAAAAATGCGATCGCGAGAAATATGCCATCAGTTCAGAATGGAACAAATATTCTGTTCTACACAAAAAAGCCCAACGATGTCAATGTACGTTGCGAGAGATTTGTGTACAAAATTGCCAACTTTCTGTTTCAAATTGACTCATGTGAATGCTTTGTCAACATTATATATTTTTACCTGAATTTTTAAAAAGAAAATCTCACAGTTCTAAGTAAAAATGAACCTTGATGGACTTCTATGTAACACAGGGGTATAATTGAGTGGTGACAAAGAGTTTAAAACGTGATTCAAATAACCGATTCTTGCATCCTTGTCCGATCCTTTGACATGCGCAAAAAATAATCCCATTCTTCGCGGATTCGAGATGACACTGGGATATAAACCGCTTATTATTTGATAAATAAAATACCCCAACAATAAGCCGTGTCCTAATTATAAACATATACAGGGGCGTGTGCATCGTCTGTTGTTCTATATTTTTCGTTCGATACCATCATCTTCATTAAAAACAAAATTTATTTGCTTGATGGACCCTTGGTGAAGACGTCCCATTACAAATGAATGGTTTGACCTTTGCATTGCCTTCTGCCTAATAATCTATCAAAAATGCATGACATTATAAAGATGGGAAGTTGGGACATTATATGAAGCTGGAATTGTGAATCCTGGGTTAATTTTTCCTGATATTGTTACGAAACTCGATCAAAAGACGATGAATAAAAGTGAGCATAAGAACGTAAACTCATGAGGTGGTATTCTCATAGCCATATTTAGTTAACCCTAGGTTAACTTAGACTACACTTTTAAGAAGTACCAGTTGTCACAACTCATTCACCAAGTAAAATTATTCTAATCGGCAACAAAACGTTGTCATATTATGTAACATGAAATGAGAAGATTAGGAAAGTATGAAATAGAATGAATTTTAATTAATTAAATGGTACATTTTTTTGCCATGAATATGGAAGATATAAGATAAAACACAGCACTCCATAGAAGTGTGTTCATTAATTCTAGTTTAGACTGGGGTTAAAACATGTTTTAATTAGATAAATCCCATAGTTATTTTCGCGCGTTTTTGTTTTACAATATCAAATAAGTGGTTGTGCTTGCCAGGTAGGCATGCATTCGTGAAGGTAGTACGGAATGTATATATATATTTTCCCGATGCATAATTTTCTCTTAAGAGATCATGTAAACAGCATATATTACAATAGAAACTGAATAAAACGTAACAGACATGTGATATAAACAAAAAGAATAACCCGGGGATAAATAGAACATGAGAAACTGTCTTGCGCGATACATGGAAGGTTTTTATTCTCTATCCATGGTTTTTTACAGCGTGCAGGAGATGGGATAATTCTCCAATTAACCTGCAATGTCTCCCCGTGGTCAGTAAGCAACGATCGCCCGAAATTTTGGGCTACGAGCAGCTTTACTACATCCAACCTTACTTAGAGTCTACAAAATGTAATTAAATAAAGATATGATTTTTTCTATGACAGTGTAAAAAGTCTTATAAAGTTCTGATGATATAAATACAAAACAACCTATATTCAAATAATTTTATTTAATGATGTAATGTGAGAAACAAAAATCTATGGTACTATGAATATATCACAACATGAATATCTTTGAATCTATAAAATGCTGTTATTCACGAATAATAAAATGAAAATTCTTATATGATGAATTTTAACATGAATAAATGTCTTCATTTTCTTGTTTGTTTTTTCCCTCGATAATAATCCTTGCTATTTTATCGAAATCCAATATATACATGGAATTTAAGTTAAATGAAAAAACTTATTGATGATGAGTGCTAGCTGGCTGTTAGATGGGTAGGGATGTGGGGATGGGATGTTGTTTGCGTCTAGTTAAATGGTAAGCAATTACAAAATAAAAGCTATATAGGTGTTATGAGGAGAACATAGGCCTACCCACTATTGCCGCCCGGCATGCGCTTTAATAAAAGTACACACCTTTTGATTTTCTTCACAAATGAATATTGATGCATTTAAATGCACTTTCGTCTTTAAATCCACAGTCAGTATTCATTCTAGTGAAAATGTGTGCCAATAATTGCACCATCATGCGATTCAATAGTCTTATCTTATCCATCAATGAACGGTCAAATAAACCATTTGGGAATTGTGAACATTTTTTTGCGCAGATCTCTTAGCAACTATTGAACTATTTCTTATATTCTGTGCTCAATTTGTCTTGTTCTTTATTACCATACTCTCTCTCTCTTTATAAGTAAATATACATGGACATGTAATGTTGGAAGGAAAAATCAGTAACTGATCATAGGTCGTCTTCCGTTGACCCCCCCCCCCGCCCCCCCCCCCAACAAAAAAAGGGGAGTATAAGAAAGTGTTTGTTTCGGCATTCGCAGGGATTCGTTTATCTTCCCTGGCCTTGAATTACTTTTAACACACAGAGTATCAAAACTAACATAAATATTCTATGACACTCCATCATCCCAATAAGCTTTAGATACGACGTAAGACTTAACTTAGGCCTTGTTCATAGCACAAGAATTCGGGTCAGGGCTTTGTTTCACCAAGTCGTTTGTAAATTACGAATGACGTTAGGAACGACTGGCGATCAGTTCTTGCGATAAATTATAAAGCAAGTAATGCAGCACCCAAGAACATGTTCCAGTCGTTTGTAAAGTCGTTCAGAACTCTAAGAACGACTTGATGGAACACCACCCAGGAGTCAGACTCACGTGCAGCGTGGGATATCTATGGTAGATAGTAAACTCTTTTCAATCATTTTCGGAAAAATGAGCTCTAACAATCACTTTTTCTCTCATTCAATAGTATAATTTCCGAAAATGTTTGTATCAATAAAATGTTCTCCTTAATATAAAATTATTTCGATATGAAATATGAAAACTCACGTTACACAAGTCTACTGTCAAACTCATTTCTAGGAACTTATGCATAAATGTAACTTGACTGATTGCGACGCCGTGCCCGCATATATGAATGACCATTAACACTTTCCACAATTTTTCATCTCCAGACAACGCACGTCGCTTTCTCACAAACAGATTTTAGGACGATACAGTCAGGTCGACATGACTGTTTTCGGCATCGCGGCGATTTAAAATTGTTTACTTTTAAAATCTCTTCAAACCGTCTATTCTAATAGCCCGGACTGGATACAAAAGTAATTAAACTTATTCATTTTTTGAGAGCTTCTTTTTAATTCACTCTCTTGTTAAGCTCTAGACACTTCTGATTTTGGAATAATGGATGACATATTGTATACGTGACTTTATAAAACTGTGTCAAGTACGTCGTTAGCTGGAAAGAAAGATGGAGCAATTATGAGCAGAACTCATCTGGACCCTACCTTCATGCACCAATTAGTCTTGATACAAAGTTCATGGCCTATAAAAGGTTCATTAATAAACTGTCATTCATGCTAGTATGACAGTCTCTGTTCTATCTCACCCATTATTCTTGTTTTTAATTATTTTTTTAACCAATTATCAAAGAAAAGAAATCAGAAAAAAAAACAAGAAGAAAAGAAAACAAGATTTTTTTTTGATGGACTAGTGACCCTATTGAACCGAACCGAGTCAATTGCTGACTTAATAAATTTTCATGCCATCCCACCCCCCCCCCCTCCCTCCCTTGCTTATCGCTCGGCTACGTAACGTGAAAAAAAACTATACCTTTTCCTCGGCTGACGTGACGTAAAAAAAATTAAACTGTACAAAACTCTGAAATTCCAATTAGCCCGCCCCCCCCCCCCACTTCTCATGAAATTCTGCTTATTATGGATCACAATTTAAAATAAAAATCACAAGTGATTACACTCAAGTCTATGTTTCGGCTATTCATTCACGGTTTTGACCTTAGCCCCGGTGACAATTTCTCCACGGCCAATCCTTAGCACAATCAGAATGTTTAATTTTAGCTTTGGACTAAACAATGAAACTAACCCTAACCCTATCCCAAACCCGAATATACAAATCATATAACAACCATAACCCTTACCCTACATCTTAGATCTCAAAATAAATCCCGGATCAATTGTCGCCAGAGCATTTGTCAATTCACACAAATGAATGCTACTGAAATATTGTACTCACTTCTCTGGGTGATCCTTCTGTAACGACGAAGAGATATATCATATAACCTGGGATACACAACATCGAACTGAGAGCAACTAGCCAACCAATCACCTCACCCCAAACAGGATATGTGTAGTTTTCATACTCAACCCTTTTGTATTTTACCAAGCTGAATAGGAATACGCCCTGAATGTGAGGCAATTGAAAAGGAAAAGAAACACAATTGAAAGCTGTTAATATCTTCTTTTTTTTAATTGTTTGCTTACACTGGCAAAAAGAATGAAGGAATCAATAAATAATAATACACTCAGTATTTATCCAAATACTTCCAATTTGTCATTTTATTACCGGTGGGAACATAATGAATGATGATTCAATATCTTAGATTAAAACAATAAGTATAATTTTTATGTATATATCAAAGTTGTCAATTTTTAAAGAAATTAATGTCACATTTATTATTGAAACTACTCGTCAAATGTGCTCTAAACCCTGAAGAATACATTCCTATTACAATTACCAGACAAATCCACATGGAAGCATAGTGAAAAAGTGGGCCTTTCATTTTCCAAAGTTGTATTCATACTTGTTTATTTTGTACAGTACACGTATTTGAAATAGGTTTTTATATATAGGATGCTTTCCGACGTACAGGTAAATGCCTAGCTTGATTACCCCTTGCACGTACAAGTGGGGGAGTCCCTGAATGGTATTTGGCAAAGTGATATCAGTCTATTCTCAGAACCCAAGTGAAATGATATCTACGTCATCAGCGACAGTCACACATGAATAAATCTAGACCAAATCAACCATTTTCTAAACAAAAAACTACATTAAGAATGATGTCCAAATAGATTATTGATTCTAGGACGGTCTCGTATCATGATTGAAGTATTCATTCAAGCTACCTGAAGATCGCTCATAACACGCGAATAAATCTAGTTCCATTACAGAAGACCTTTCTAATAGAGGTGTTTGAATAGTTTTGAGTTTCAGAAGGTGGGCGTCAATTTGGTCATTCAGGAAAGAAGTTAAAGAAACAGGACGAGGACAGAGGAAAAAGGTAAGTACAAGGTGGAAAAAGAACATATCCAAACAGGACCTAGGAAAGGGAGAGGAAAAACGACAGAAAAGGAGCAGAGAAATTAAGGAGTAAGAAGGGGAGGAAGGGGAGGAGAAGGAAGAAGCAAACCAAGAGTACGTTTGAAGAGAAGATAGAGAAGAAGGAGCATGAGGAAGAACTGGTCGAATTGGGACTTGAAACATAGCAGATGAAAGAGGAGAGGTAGGGGAAGTAGGAGGAAGAATAAGACAAATAGGAAAAGGGGATGGAGGGCAAATGTACTTAACAATAGACATGATAGAGAAAATAAAGAAAAGAATGGCAATAAAATGGGAAAATATAAATGGGTACATTTCATAGGAATTTAAAAAACAACCCGAATTTAAGTGAAACATACCAGACAGATAAGGGGAGTGAAAATAGTCCAGCAAAGTTTCCACCATATCATAGGTCGATAACCCAACATCTGCTCAAGGTTCTTGTAAAATCGATTCACGCCTGTTTGGAAAGAAACAAAATAAAATGAGTTCAAATAAATTTCCAGCATTATCATTGATTGCTCTTGATAAGAGTAACGAAATCTTTGCCTGAATTTAGGGGGGGGGGGGTTATACCCAAATTTGATCAAAATTCACCGAATACAACAATTTTCGTTCTCTTTATTTAATGAAACTGAAATAGTAATAGTTTGTGTAACAAGTAAAAAAAAAATTCAGATGAAAAAATGAAGGGAAAGCCTTAAAATCAGTGTTTTTGAAATTAATGCACGCGTGACCCTGAACAAAAAATGGCAAAAAAATTCATGAAGTATAACATAATTTCCTTAATTAGTCATTAATTTATAGTATATTATGTATTTTGAATGACGTAATTAACACTGTCTATGTAACCAATAGCCCTTAATTGACTGTTTGGTTCCATTTCCAAGCCATAGGTTTTTATTTCACTCATTTATTTCAACAATTTTAGATTACATCTTAATTCATCAAACATTCATGTCTTGGATACGTTGGAAACTACAAGCTTATGTTTTCCCTTTGTTTTTCACATAATCAGGTTTTTGATAATTTGTCTTGGCGCAAAACAAGACAACTCTAGGATGGAATGTTTGATGCTATTCAAACTTTGCATAATAATGAATTTTAGATACAGTTTTAGTTTTCTTGTAAAATTGTCATGTATACGTAATTAGCTAAAAGACAATAAAATGCAAAAGAAATTCAGTCATTAAACAATAACAAAAGAAAATTTTGAAATTCCAATCCATTCAGTCCCTGGGGACATGTTTAGAGAACATCTGTACCAAAAATGGACTTACTAAGGTGTAAGATATTCAGTAGATCTTGTTTTGGGTAAAAATTGGGCAAATTTTCATAATTTATGCTAATTAGCCATTTTATGTGAAATATTTTGCGTTCGCAAGATTCCTCGATAAATAACCTTTCTATCAATAGAGTGCAATATATGGTTATAGTAAATAGTGGTAGTATTTTAAGAGTTGTGATTGGTTGAAATGTTGTCACGTGTCATTCACGTTTTTGTTATATTGAACGGTTTTTGTTATATTGAACGGTTTTTTTGTTATATTGAACGGTTTTTACCTGTGTTAAAATGAATGGTGAAATGGATTGCCTTGTTGCGCAAGCGCGTAATAACAGTAAAATGGTGCGCACAACAATAGATACGCGGAGCAACAATATACGTCACAATAGCTTAATTAGCACCAAAAGTTTGGCAAACATTTGCAAAGATAAAACCAGATTAGGCAAGGTCAAAGATCGAGGGGTCTATTTACTATAATAAATAGTGCATGCATCTATTAATGCAACATAACTGACTATGTGAACTCCAAATACTAAATTATCCCTCGGGCACATCTGTTTCACCTCGGCCTACGGCCTCGGTGAAATAAATGTGCCCTCGGGATAATTTAGTATTTGTCGTGCACATAATCTAGTATGTTGCATGGTAGAGCATGCACTATTTATATATTGTACGGTTATTTCTTTTAATTTCTTTGGAAATAGGCCAAATAGAAGTATAGTACAAGTTGCCTATAACCCCCCCCCCCCCCTAAGTCGATGGATCATGGTTATATTGATTAATAAACACATCGACTTAAAGTGATACGAGTTTGTTACATGAAGTAGGCCTTATGCAGACTTTATTCTCTCTGCGGATGTACGCATGTGGTCCTCTAGGCTAGATAGTTTCAATGACTCCTTTCCCTATTTGTACAATGAAAACGGGTATTGATAGTAAACTTGCAGAAGCGAAAAGTAATTATTGATCAAGATATCAATGGGTAACTTGAAACACATCACTGCAATTTTACACGATGTTGCTCATAACTGTGTGTCTTTGGACATACAGAGGTGTTCTGGAATTTTATCTGAAATTATAATGTTGTAGCACTACTCAGTTCTGACTTGATTACACTGTAAATAGTTAATATTGAAACAGTTTAGTTACGTGAGATTATTATAATTATTATTGGAAGCTCACCATAAAACCAACTGACCCCTATGGTCTGAAAAAAGGTCAGAAAGAGAAGACTGATTCCACTGGATGAATACGTGTTCAGTAACTCAAACACATAGATACCACCCTTCAAACAAGAACAATATATAAATGATCAATAGTAATAATTGATTGATTGATTGAATGATCAATGAGATAATTGATTTTTTGTTAGATTGATTGTTTGATCCCACTGGATGTGTACGTGTCCAGTAGCTCAAACACATAGATACCACCCTGCAAAAAGTACATAACAGTTAAATAGTTATCAGGTAATCAATCGATCTTTATTGTCAATAAATCATTTAACAAGTACTAGATTTTATTGATTGATTGATTAGGGATAGACAGAGAGACAGAGACAGAGAGAGAGAGAGAGAGAGAAGGGGGGGGGGGAGGGAGAGGAAGAAAGAGAACGAAAGCGAGAGAGCGATGGGGCACGTTAGAACAGAGATGGGGGTCGGGGGCGGTAACGAGATTTATGGTAGTGTATATTTTACCTGTGTTACACAGCCTAATCCAATGAGATATGACAAGAAGCATACGACGGCTATGAAGATTTCTTTGTGTTTACGAAGATATCGGGGCCATTCATCGATACATGCTGTGAAGAATCCTTCCATTGTACAGAACTATCATAGAGAATAATTGAGTCATTCCATATTAGAACTCCAACCAATTGAAAGTCGAGAAAATAACAATATTTTTCATAATTTAAACAAGGACAAAATTGATATCTTTGAATAATTATTTTATCTATCTTTAAATTATTCTTATTATATTTGTTTGATTCTTGATAAATTATACTACGATTTTGAACAAACAAAAATGAAAAAATTAAAGAATTAATTAGATAATTCTATTTTTCTTTTGTTAGCATAGACACAAAGGCCAAGATTGTTCCTGCTCTTATTGTCTGAGATGTTATAAGACACTTTGACAGCTATCACGGGACAAAAAAGTTGAAAAAAAATGCATTCAATAATTCCACTTATATTTTATTGTCAAAAACAATTTATATGTTCCTTTACATTTGTCTTGCATCATTTAATAATAATTATTATTATTTTTTCTATAATTGAGTTTTCATTCAATCAAAACAAATCATTGTGTACAGGTTATTAAAAACATTGTATTAATAATTACAAATTTTTTTTTTTTACAACAATAACAATAATGATAATAAAAATACTGATAAAGATAATAAGGAAAAAAAGGAGGAATCCCAGTATTGCTCAGAGTGAAACACATTTTGAAAGAGAAAAATAACAAGCTATCGGTGATGGCGCCATATTCCTGAAAACATGATAACCATTGAGTACCTGGGATTTTTTTTTTCTTCTCATTTTATATTACGTAGTGGGATTCCAGCCGCTGGGGTATCAAAAGCCTTCCAAAAAGATAAAAAGCCCAAGCAAACCGTTTCAAGATTCAGTAGGACCTGTAACGACCAGTAATGTCGCAGCGACGCACAATGTCACAATGACGCTTAATTTACGTCTAGGACCATCCTGTGACGTCATCATCCGAAATACATGACTGGGATTCGAACGTCGGTCTGATCCGCATCAGTTTGTAGGCTAATTTTCCTTTTCCGCAATGCAAAAACAATTCAAATGATTTCACTTATTTTCTCCAAAATGGCACCAGACGTAAATAATGCGTTTTTTAATGACCAGATTGTGAAATTATGCTTCGTGCGACACTATCGGTCGTAACAGGGCCTAAGTAGTTTGCCCGTCTGTGTTGTATAGCCCTAAATTGTGTACGTTTATAACACAGATTGGCCAACTCGGCTACAGTTGGATTACAATATGGTTCTCGTTTGCTTATGATTTGCTTGCGTAACAAAGCATTATTTGCAATGTTGTATCTAACACGGTAGACCAAAGTTCTAATAAATGCTTATGCCTTGACTAGCCGATCATATGATCATAGCTTTGGTTGGCATAGTTACCTGTGAGTCTAGACCAACCATGAAGATCATAGAGAAGAACATGATAGCCCAAACCGTTGGGAATGGAAGCTGAGCAATAGCTGCTGGGTAGGCCATGAATGTCAGACCAGGACCTAAATAAAACAACGAAAAACAGCAACAAAGTCCAGTGATTGCTTACTAAAGAGAAAATGATTAGTATGAATTGTCACTATTCTCAAGCAAGATAATGTACGTACACTGTCCGTCATAAAGTTTTTACAACCCCCATGATGCCCATTTTTGTCATTTTTTCTCATTTTGTGGCCCCTTTTTTGTTTATCCGGCCCATCAAGCCCCCTCAGTCCTACCCCCAGTAAACGCGTCTGAGATGTATTGTTTATAATGTTCTTTAAATTAAATCTAGATTTATGGGGATAGGCCTATGTCTCTTGTCTAGGGGAGGGGTTAAAGTAAAAAGTGTGATTGGTTAAAATTCGGAATATTTTATTCCACCTTTATGCTAAAAACAAAATAAATAAAAAACAACCTTTAACCCTTAATTGTTATCATTTCTCGTTATTCTTTGTTAACCTTGATGACAAGGTTGTAAATGGTGACTATACATAATATTTTATATTGATTTATATTAATCTGAGATTTTACAATACAATTTTGGGAAGATGGAAATTTTCATGGTGTGAAGATGAAAAAAAAAAATCAATGTTGAACCATAATCAAAATAAATTTTGACCCCTCCTCTAGACAAAAGAATCTAGCCTGTAACCATAAAACCATAAAAATTTAACTTAAAGAATAGTGACAACTCTATACCTCAGACGTGTTTTCTTGGGGTAGGACTGAGTTGGCCTTGGTGGGTCGCGTAAACAAAAAGGGGCCCCAGAAATAAGAAAAAATGACAAAAATGGCCACCTTCGGGGGTGACGTCCAAGATATAGCCAGGATCCCAAAGCTTGCAAGCGGTGACGAACACATTCAAGAAATTAAAGCCAGAGCAACATTACGTCGCTGGAGCCAGAAAAAAATATTCCACCGTTATGACGAACAGTGTATATATTGAGCCGTCACGTGGACTCTTTTAGGACATATTATATTCATAAACTCGATCACAAACTGATTGATACACGTTTTAAAGCTCACATAATTTCGTAAAGTCTGAATTGTCAACGAATTGAATCAGATCGTTTGCTATTGTTTCACTTCCTGTTTTTTCTTTCAGGAATGCAGGGGCGATTCAAATTGTTTTCGGTGTCATCAAATGGAAGAAATATTGAAATTAAAATGATGCAATTAATATTTGATTAATTGCTTACATTTACAGAGAAAAAAAGTCTGACAATTTGTTTTTCACTATACCTGGCACACCTGTATACAAAGAGAATAAACCCAGCATAGCCTAACTCTAAAATTGAAGGGTGTCAAATTAACCCCATTCCAGGTCCATAGGGGCCATACCAGATGAATGGTGATAGTTGACCCGAACTGGTGTATTACCGTCAATTGACCAGGTATAGGGTAATTTGACCCTTCATATTTTCAGAGCAGACTACTATCTATAATATCTTACCACTGGTGGCTACGTCTGCAACTTCTTTGTTCTGTACATGAGCGAGATGACCAAGTGTAGAAAAGACTACAAACCCTGCAAAGAAGCTCGTCCCACTGTTAACACACGCAACAATCATCGAATCTCTAAAGGGAATAAAGCAGATTTAGATCAATTTTTTTTTAGCATGGAAAAAATATCATACTATTAGTTTCCTTGTTCTTGTAAAATCAGAGAAAGAAAGTGTACATTATAAAGTTTGTTATGTGAATGATTAAATAATGTCTTAACTAAAATTATAAGGATCTTTCTCCACGTTACTCAAAGTTTCTCTTAATCAATTTTTAATAAATCGTTAAACGCAATAATAATATAATATTTGAAAAATCAATTTAACGCAAGCACTGTATTTGTTTAATTATAATTGTTTAAAAAATAAACAAAACTTAAAACTTTTTATTTTAAGGTTATTCCTTTAAACATAATCACGGAAAACATTACACAAGAATCTACACTGACATGGATTCCAATCTACCGCACTCTCTTTCCTGACCAAGAGCTGAAACCCATAAATCATCTTAGTTGTTCTATGTGTTGGTTCAGTTTGTTATAATAACAAACTAGGATAACCACTAAGTCCAAAGAATTGATTATTTTTAAGTTCAGGGCAGTGCCATGGCGCATCCAGAATCTTGAAGTAGAGTAGGGGAGGGTTGAATGTAATTGGGCAGCCCTGTTTTCCGTCGACTCAAAATGAATTCATTGATTAATTTTACTAGATGGGCCTTGAACTGCTCCAGCTTATGCTGAATACATCGAAGTCCATAATCTGACCTATTTAGTTTAGGAGCAGTCTCCCTACAGATGGCGCCATACTTGAACTCGGGCAGAGTGCCGAGAGCATGGAGAGTGAGGCAGCACTGGATTTTAATGCCATTTCTTCCACATAAAATATATTGTAAACCCAGTTTCAGGTAACTTTGATGTAAAACTGGTACGATTAGTGTACGAGTGTGTAATTACCTGTAGACATTATTGCTGAATTTGTTGTAGCTCCCAAGAGCAATAAGACTCCCAATACCGGTTCCATAAGAGAAGAAAATTTGTGTTGCGGCATCGATCCAAACCTAAGTCAGTAATTAAATCAGAAATTAATCTAATAATTGATGTGCCAACTGTCTTTTTTTTAAAAAATAACTGTTGTTAGAGCTTGTGATGTAAACATTGTATATGATTGCTGAACTGGGCACAGGAAATTTCCCTCTTTTATTCAGTAAGATACACAAAGAATCAGAATTGTATTTTCATATCATTATTGAGTATTCCACATTCAAAATGAAATAAAGAAAGGACTGTTTCTCTTTGCATCATATGATATTAAAAAAAAACAAAATCCAAGCCTATGACTTCTGCAATTTGGTGATAAATCTTTCATCTGTGTCTCATTATATCCCAAAACAAAAAACAAATTCACAGTGCAGCTCAATTTAGGAGCAAAATCGACAAGTATCATAAGTAACAATTTACCCCTGAATCGGTGAGTCTTGAGAAGTCGGGTTTGATGTAGTAGATAATACCCTCTCTAGCTCCCTCTAACGTCACACCACGGAAGAAGAGAACGATCAACATGACATACGGGTACAGAGCTGTGAAGTATACCACCTGTGAGATTCAACAAAGGTAAGAAAAGGATATTTCAGTTCAGTTAAGTTCAGCATATTTTCCAACTTCAACAAAAAATAGAGACAGACAATTAATAATACAATACGACTTGACTTAAATAAACCTATTTTTCGTAACTCGTGTAATGTAATAGTGATCTCAAATATTTTATACCAAATTAAATTCCCGAGTTGGAAGGGAGACCTCAGTTGAAACCAAAGGCATCAGCATCAACATTTCAGAGGTCAACAACAATCATTGACTACATCTAAAAAAAAAAAAAAAAAAATTTAGTCTACTTTGGGTATATTTCAAATCAAGATTTAGCATTAGCGTTCTCACAAACACGAGCACCGCGACCTTACCCTAGTCTGACTAGGGTAAGAAGCTGGCAAATCTTACCCGGAGAACCTCCGGACGTTACCCTAGTAGAGCGGCGTAATAGAAATCTTACCAGGGTAACGTCCGGACGTTACCCGGGTACGATTGTCAAAAAAGTGTCTGTCAAGACGGGGCTTTAGAATTACGCTCGATGATTTTATTTTCAATTTCTTTTACTCGATCCCACCGCTGCCACCCTTTTCTACATCAGAGCCATACATCGTCCGAGGACGCTCATGGCGCTATGCTAGCTCAGCAACAGTTCTATTTGAATGGTGTATGTCACTCTTATGTATAGTCAAGTAAAAACCGATCAAATCAAATTCCATATTTCCGTCACCGATCAGCATCTTCAGCTCCACTAGGTAAGGCCTGATTGTATCTATTTCCTTGTTTCTTACCACACACATTTAAAGGGATACAGTAACTTTCAAAAACAAGAGCAATTAGATCAAGATGAATAAAATTATATTGCTCTAATAGTAAAAACAAACTACTGAAAATTTCAGATCAAATGGAAGGCATTTACTACCACAAAACAGTGTAACAGCCAAACGCGAGTGAATTTTCAACCCCTTTGCAGCAAACCCTCCAGCCCGCTAGGGTCGGGGGGAACACGACAGGAAGTGGGGTGTCTTGAAAAGCACATGGCAATTTGTTTTCCACCACGAGATGGTTTACTAAATTTGAGTATGAAATCATTGATATCTCGAAAGTAAAGCAAGCAATTAACTTGTAATTTTGAAGAGATACCAGACTGACCTATAAGTTTATAATTATGTTGACAAAATGAGCTAAATCAAGAAATTGTGATTTGAATATCATTCAATGTTACTGCATCCCTTTAAATAAAAACTTCAAGAAGTGTCAATCAGACCGAAGACACACATAATTTTGTTAATTGAAAACTTATTGACATTTCATTGCTCTTATTACTCTCAACATTATACATTCGTGCTCCTACTAAATAAAACGATATCCATCAGTAAGTTGTGAAAATTGTGTCAATTTGACCCGTGACATGATTTATTTGAAAAATTGATAGTGAAAAAGCGTGAAAAGAAGATAGGGAATCGAGTTAACAGTAGGGCAAAGTTTGCTTGAAGTTCCAATAGTCCAGACACACCAGATGGAAACGAGGACGGGGTTAAGTTTGGATTCTTCTAAAAATGGAACTCATCTCTCACCACAGACCGAGGGATAAATTGCGCAAACTCTGTTTTGGGAATATTATTTCTACCCCCTCTCTCTCTCTCTTTCTGTCTGTCTGTCTGTCTCTCTCTCTCTCTCATCCCTGTTCTCTTTCATTTTTCTTCCACTTTCAATACATTCTATATTTTGCCTTTTAACCGTCTATCCCCTTTTTACAATCATATATGATGCATATATTTTATCCTAATAGATATCAATCGGTCTCATGCCGCAATGACGTGCTACGCTCAGTTTTAAGTTAGAAATTTAAACGCGAAAGCAGTCGCGCGGAATGTTTAATATTTGAAAATAATCGAATTTCAACAACATTCAAATAATAGTTACATAAACCCTTACAGAAGTTGAAAGCACTAAAATTCAATGAATGGAATCGTGAATTGCTTTACATGGGATAAGGGAAAAAGTGAAGGGGGAAAATTTCATGCAGTTAGGCACGTTTCATGTTCTTATTAAAAGAAAACAGTAGGAACATTAGCGTTGGTGAAACTTCAATGTAAATGATCTATAGCAACTGGGTGGTAGCGGTGGATGTCATCTCAATACAGATGACATCTCTCATACAAAGTGTCCCATAAAAAAATAGATTCCAAGACTGTTTAATTTCAATAAAGAAATTCTTATGTTTAGATGCAGCTCTTTTGCACACTGTAGGCCTAAATATTTGTAATAAGTGAAAAGGCGATTTCATAAGTATTTCCTAGTAGAAGTAGCAGCATGGGATTCGAAAGAGACGTTTGTAAAAGTATCATTTTTTTTCCTAATAAATACACGTTTACGTACTAACATTTCCTTTAAATCTTCTTATTAATTCGTTAAAAAAAACCCACCGATTTGTCAAAGAGTTATCTTCATCACGTTCAAAATGCATGTAGGCCTATATTTCTGTTTAAGCAGACCTCGAGGCCCTGGCGTATATAGGCTAGAGTTCCAAAATCATATGCCCCATTTCTTAATCTGCAATTGTAATAATCCAGATTCACGTTGTATCAATGACAACTCTTTAAGGTAGGGCCTAGAGATTTGCCGAACACCCGAATAAGACGAAATTATAGAGATTTTGTTTTTGGAGACACCTTGTAAAATGTGAATCACCAATTGACATACAAGGGTGTGTGACATACCTATCAATCTGGCCCAGCGTGTTGTGTCTTGAAACATATTATCACACAGCACGTAGAACTTCAGGAGATCACGATTTAGAGAACCAATTTGTGATTAAATTACCGGTTCATAGATTTAGTAACATTTATCTCATCATCTTTGTTGTTTTGGCCCAATTATTCATGTTTATGTTCTGTCCAACTCCCATACCATTCACAGCGCAAGGCCTAAACAAATTCTCGCAGCCTATACCCTGGACAGTAAGGCAACGGTGACATTTCTGAAGTTTAATATCGGTGAAGGGCGGGAAAACGGAGACTGAAATTATGGTCATATAGAGTTCGTACCACCTTTGATGAAGTTGTCTGCAATTAACATCACCATACAGTCGGTATAGACAGAGAAATGTGAATAAATACCAGCTTCAAAGTCACGCAATTATACTATTCAAGTTTATTTTCATGGTGGTTTATCACTCATCCAACATTTTCCGATGGAGCCGTTCACATATAGCTCAAATACAACATAGCACTCATCCCACCATCACACACAGACAGGCCGTCACATGTGCGCAGGGATCTGTCTAATGAAAATATAAGAATGGCTCAACTGTCCTGAGCTAACAATAATATAATTCTCAGTCGCAGAGGATGTTTATTCTGCAAAGAATAATAGGAAATATGTGTGAAAATCATAAAAAGCATTATATGTCATGTGTTCACAGACAAGCCATGCTCGGAAGCGAAAGTATATTTGTGTGGCTGAGCAGCACTTACAAAACAGTGGAAGTTTTATTCCACACTAAGCTCTATAAATAAACGTAGTTTCATAATCATGTAATTTTGTTTTAACTGCCCTTCTTTTTCTCGAAACAGCATGTATCATGCATGAGTGTTTTGAATTGATTCTTTGCATTCAGCTTTACATTGCAAAAGACAGTTATATTTACTTAAAAGCGTTTATACAAAATGACACCAACAGAAAAAAAGAACAGAAAGGTGAGCTTGTACAAGTCGAATAATATTAAAAACTTTACGTTATTTGATGCAGGACAAGGTCACAACAAATTTTCTCACTGAAAAAAAAAAATTAAGCTAAATGAACACATGCACAGCAAAATTTTCCATTCCGTTTTACCTTTATACTTTTTCTCCCCTTGTTCGCCTTGGTTATTTATCATTTATACATTCATCATCATGCATCATCAAAGTGTTTGATTAATCTGATTTCTTTTTACAAGTTGCCGCAAGGTTTCTTTGTGTGTTCGATATTTTCCAAGTAATCTATATAACAATATATCGCACACATAATAGTTTGTTCACCGTGATTTTTCTCCACATAGAAGAAAAAAATAAACTTTAGCGGCAGGACAACTCTGGCAAAAGTGCTACAAAGTAATTAGGTGTATAGCCTGGAGCTTAGAATGATTTCTTAATGTTTATGAGTTGTCACCATCAGATATTAATCTGAGATATCATCACTTTTCGTACATGATTGTCAAGTGATACTAATTATTACCTTGGAATGTGTTATTATTTTCTATGACAAGACCAATATTAGATAATATCATATCCGCTGGCAAACTATGCTGACGGAAGTAACTTGTTGATGATGTCTGGCTTTTCTACCGATTGACGATTTGTGTCATTCGTAGTAATCCACTGTCATCACGTTCATCATACGGACTTGGTATTCTTTGTGTAGTAGTATGTAATAGTATTATGTGGCCCAAATCATATGGAACAGTATATAAATGTTGACTTGTAATCACCAGGAAATAATTCAATTCTTAACAAGCCTTTATTTTCCACATAACTTAATGAATTCTGTATCTAACGGCTTTAAAAGCATATTGTCGGTCGTTTAGCAGAGCTAGTGCACAGAAATCCGACATTTTTTTTCTATCCTAGAATTACATACGTACATAGACTTTTCTACGTCGACCATTGCATGATAGTATACCTCGATCCCGTCACGAGTCAAAATTGCCGCCAACGATCAGTCAGCCTGATGAAGCGTCTTGGAGAGACGTGAAATGTCGTAGGCCAAAACGGAAGTCCAGTTGAACAGTTTTTACTCATCAGTTTATGTTTATTTTTACCATGGATGATTGAGAACATTCATAGAATTATTGTATACCTTTAAAGTAACGAAGAAAGTTTACCTTTCCGGTCCACTTGACACCTTTCCAGATGCAGAAATAGCAGATAACCCAGCAGCCAAGAGTGTAATGGCTAGCTGCCAGCGAACCTGTCCAGCTTCATGGATGCCACCAGTTTCTTCTAATACATAGTGCCTGTATTTAACAAGATAATATTGATGTATTATTCAATTATCATTATCAAGTTCCCGTTGTGTCGTGTGCCTGTAATCCAGCAAACAGAGAAAGTTGTATAAAGAAGCGTCACAATGACCCCTTCATTCACTTCAAAAAGGATTGTCCACATTTAACTTGTTCATTCGTGTGGCATTTCACTCTTTTTATGTGCTTTTTTTCACTCTTTTATATTTGAAGAGTAGGCCTAAAGACAATTCACACTCCTAACGCTTCTATAATGTTATCTAAATTTCGAATATTTCATAGTATTTAACATCCCGATAACAGTGTCTGACCATTAACACTAAAAAAATGAAAAGAGAGAGATAGGCAAAAAAAACAAAAAACAACAACAAACCCACACAAAAACAAAACAAAACAATAGAAACAAAAACAACAACAATACTGTGTCTATTTGGGCAAAACAACATGTCCGTTTCAAGGTCAATTATCCAGGATGGACCCAGAATGGGATCGTTTTGACCCTTAAAATTTAAAGGGAATCTAGTGTAGTGGGAAGGTCTGGGAAGGATGAAAAAAAATTATTGTGAGCTTTCCTGTTATTTCCAAGCTTTTTGGGAAGAATATCATGATAAAAAGCTCCACAAGAAAGGATTGCTCTTCAATTGCCCTAGTAATCATAATATGACCCAAAATATGCCCTAACAGCTGCATATTTGGGTCCCGAACATTTTGTATTGCCCCACACATGCCTTTCTGTGTAAGTGCATGTGACTCAAAACTGAATTTGGTTAATTTCTTATCATTTTGGCAATTCCAAATTCAAATTCCAAAACCTCACAGCACAAAATAATGCTTAGCTGAACTGATATCAACCTATCCAAATCACTTTTAGATAGTGTCTTTCACATTTCTTCACCTCTCCCACTACACTAGATTCTCTTTAACTTACTTCCAGAATTCTGTGGTTGGATCTGTACTGAAGTTATCAGCCAGGGATTGGTTAGTTGTGCAGTTGAGAGTGTTGAAATCATTATCACAATGTGACCAGGGTAGTGTAGTGGTGAATGAGTTACCAAAGATAGAGCAGAGCCCAGGCGATGACGACGATGTACCAGACGTTGAGCCAAAAAGACATGACCACGGCTGCGTAGCCGACACCTGTAAATATCAGATTGAAGGACCAAGAATACATGATGGTGAAGTTTGTATTTGAACCATTTAATTAGATTAACTGATTTACAATATTCTTAATAAGAATTATAAAACCAGTAATGGCGGCTTAAACGTGCATGTGCAAATTGGTATTCCAAACTAATTTCGATCTCAAAAAGTAAATAGAAAATTAAAAAAAATGGTCGTATAATTCAAACACAAACATGCACGAGATTTTATATATATATATATATATATATATATATTTTTTTTTTTTTTTTTTTTTTTTTGAGGGGATAGGAAAAACCGCTTATCAGTTTTTATTTGAGGTTAAGTTTAATACGAATCTCATTTAAAATTAGATAATGTTCAATATTTGTTTACTTATGCATGTTTGAATGTAAAAGAATTTGACATTGTTGATACGTAAATAACCTGATAATGTGGTCGGGGCCTAGGGAAGCAATCGCGCATTCAAATACCACGACGTGAACATCCAACACGTATGTTCATGATCGATCATAGCGGCAAGACTGAGCGGGTCGCCATGTTGTAAAGAATAAAGGCACCTGCAACAATGCCCCACATGAAAACAGCACTGAAAACTGCCATTACATGAACAATGCCGACACGCGCACGCCTGACCCTAATGATATTCCATGGATGCATTAGTTCCCAGCTTCCCACGCTATGTATTTTGTGTATTAATTAAACGGACGATTTACAAAAAAAGCACACAAAATACATCTTTAAAATATCGACAGAAGCATTGTGATATACTTTTAAAATAAGATACAAGATACAGATAGGCACAGAAATTCAGAGAGACCGACAACTGGGTTGAAAGTTAGAAGTCTCCAAAAATCAAATCTATGATAGTAGGCTTGCTTCAATTACGTAAATCATCACAATTAGTTTTAATTGCCTTTGGAGCCTGATTACCTAAATTGTTTTATATCAATGAAGGATTAAGGGAAACGTGACCAAATTCGTAAGAAGAACATATTAAATCTCACTAGATATTTTACTGAAAATTTAAAAAAAATCAGCCTTGGAGTGAGACAACCTCGAATGACCTTGTTAGCATATGATACATTGTCCCACATAATGTGTTTTGTGTAGTGTAATTAAACGACGATTTACAAAAAAGCACACAAAATACATCTTTACCAAATATCACTGCAAAATCGTATTATACTAATCATACATTAGATACAAGATACAAGATAGTCACATAAATTCAGAGAGACACAAATTGATGAAGTAAAATCAAGTTATGATAATAGCCTTGCTTCGATTACGTTAATCATGAAATGAGTTTTAATTGTCTTTGGAGCCCGATTACCTAAATTGTTTTATTGAGATTGGAAATTTTAGGAGATAACAATGACCAAATGCGTAAGTAGCACATTTAAATCTCAATAGATATTTAATTGAAAGTTTTAAGAAATTATTTTCAAACCTTGGAGAAAGACAAAAAGAGAAAATAATCAGCGGCTCTCATGCGCCATGCCTATATATCTGTCAACATGGCCCCGCCTTCAGTTCCCCCATTGGTTGTACATACAATAAACATACGTGCAATTGTTTAAGCAATTCACACGTATTAGAACTGATGATATCCACATTCGATCCGATACCGATCCAGTTGAAGATCTCACGGTTACTATGAAAACTAATCTGTAACAGTCACTAATGTCCAAGAAGGCAAAACATCGCGAGATGTGGTGTCAAAGACGAAGACCAGATGACTTCTGATTGTACTCTTGTTCTTCGTTTCGTTCATTCATTCTTCGTCATTCTCTACAAGTTGTTTTTCTGCCATTCCTATAATACACTTTCTCTTCACCTTCCTTCTATTCATTTCATTTATCTTCTACTTCTCTAGGCTCTTATCATTTCAATCTTACTGGGCTGATGTATTGTTTTCTCTTTTCTTCTTTTTTTGTCTTTAATCTATGTCTTATTTATGAAAATTTAAAACAAGTGATAAAACTTACTAAGAACTAAGAAACAAGAAGTACGTTACATGTTCCTATCAAGGAATTAAGGAATTTTCATCGTCTCACGGTTCCCATCGAATTAGTGGAAACATGAGGAGATGACAATACCTTAATCTCCGTACCATCTGACTTTCATCCTCCGATTTTTTCGCCTTGTTTTCCAGTGCTTTCCCTCTTTTTCTTCTTCATCGCCACCTCCTTCTCATATAACATCTTCTTTCTCTTTCTCCCTTTCTCTCATTCTTATTTATCAGCTGTTTCCCCTCCCTTTTTCCTTTGTTTTTATTTTATCCCCTTTTATTTTCATTACCACTCGATTTCAGTTCATGGCCAATTTTACAATTACTTTCTAACGTATACAGCAGCTGACGTGGTTTTGGGTGGTTAACTACATGCCTGTCGTTGGGAAGAAGAGATGAATGCAATTTGTCAAGAGATCAGTTTGGATTTTGAGCCCAAAACATTTGGTCAGGGAAGGGATAATAAGGGCGATGGGGTTTTGGTGTTTCCAAAGAAGGAAGTTGAAGGAGGAGGGGGGGGGGTTCGTTTATAACATGTTAATATATCTTTTTAGAAAAGTCCAAGCTCAAGCCCTATTGCAGGGCTGGCAGAAAAGGCTTTTCTTGCAATCATAATTACAAATACAATACAATACAATATTTCATTTATATATCGCCCATTACTTGAGTATCACAGCGCTTTACATCATAAACAACCACATATATATAAGAACATTGATAACAAAATAACTTTCAGTAACAAAATTCAGTAATATCCAGAGAATTTTTTTTTAATTTACTATATATACTAGCATATCTTGTTCTACTGCTGAGGCACTATATTCTAGTAGCCGAGTTTGTGTGGTTTCCCCCAAATTAAGAAAAAAAAATTATAATCGGTCATGTAATTAAAACTATCATGAATACGCCTGGTTTGTTTGGGTTCCTGGTGAAACGAGAAAAACGAACTTTCATATACAGTGTCCCCAAAAATTATTTGTACAGCTTTAAAAAATGAAATTAACAAATCGATGTTGGTTTGAAATTTCAATTTCTATTTATATCAGAATGGTAGGTAATGTCACCATCACCTGAACACAAAATCTCAATGTTCCTCAATCTCGAAGTTCTAGGTCGCATTTGCAATTTTTCATGGCCCAAAAATTATTCGTACACATCAAAAGATATGGGTTTGTTAAAAGTTTTTTAAAATTTGGACGGCTTCTTTGCTTCTCGGCAGGTCATCAACCTCCTAGGCCATACTGTCGACCAATTTAGCACTCATTTCACGGCCAATAATATTCAAGTTTCGCTGGAGCGTGCCTGGAGCTGCTGGAGGTTTGATATGAGTCTTGAGGGCGCTGTAGCTTCAGATGACTTCATGTCTAAATGGGGATTAAATCTGGGATCTTGAGGTGCTTTTCTAGCTCTAAACAGTTCTGTAAAATTAATGCTTTAATATTAATTGAGCTGCAATGCTTGGGGCCCTGACACTTTGGACACTTTAAGACCAATTAGCCTTTTACGCAAGTGCGGAGGCCTCCAAGAGGCAAAAATAGTCTAATGCGACATTCAGTTTTTCATGATTGATATTGATAGACAGACAGTAAGCAATGAAATATTGCAAATTGTGACCAAAGAAAATTGCATCCAAGGCCCCAGAGGCTGAGGAATGATTGGGTGCCCTCAAGAGTGTTTGCAACAGGCTGAATGGCTACCGTAAGTGGAATAATTGGCAAGAAAGAAGCCAAATGTAAGGGACAGTAACAAAGAAGCGTCATGCTTTTGCAAATCAACATGTGAACAAGCCTGCAGAGTTCTAGAACTAATTAGTGCAAAAGTGATTGGATATGATGCACGGGACCATGTGTGTCTTGTAGGAAGATTTCAGTCAGTCATGCTTGGAGCCAACAGTGAAGCACAGAGGATGATGTTTCATGATTTGGAGTTGTATGGCACCCAGTAGAGTTGGAGAGATAAATTTCATGAATGCTGAAGCCATGGGGATATTCTTGCCCCGCAGAATGGCTCAGATGCTCCCATCTGCTTCAAGTCTGAATGGTTGTCAATTTACGGTCCAACATGACAATGACCCCGAGTACACACCAAACCATATTAAAGCAAAATTGCAACATAAACATGTTAAGCTGCAGGAAAGTGCATCTCAGAGCCCAGATTTAATCCCCATTTAGCACATGAGAGGTGATCTGAAGCGACAGCGCCCTCAAGACTCACCATCCAACATCCAACAGCTCCAGGACACGCTCCAGCGAACTTGGAATGGTATTGGCCGTGAAATGAGTGCTAAATTGGTCGACAGTATGCCAAGGAGGTTGATGCCCGTCTTGGAAGGCAAAGAAGACCCCCAAAATTTTAAACACTTCCTTAAAAACCCATCTTCTGAAGTGTACAAATAATTTTTGGGCCATGAAAATTGCAAATGGCGTCCTAGAACTTCCGAGACTGACGGAACATTTGAGATTTAGTGTTTAAGTGATAGTGACATTACCTACCATTTGATATAAATAATAATTACAATTTCAAATCAACATGGATTTATTTAATTACATTTTTCAAAGCGTACAAATAATTTTTGGGGACACTGTACCTTAGCCCCCATTACCTTAGCTTCCAGTTATCTTCCACCCTCTCCTCCAGCCAAGTGACCCCTCGCTGCGACCTAGGGGAATCTGATCTAGTAAATGCCTGGATAGCACAGTCCAAACCTGACCGTGAAGCCCATTATCACATCATTGTACCGATTGAGGTATAATCAGTGATGACATGATTTCAACCATGCTCCAAGGAACCGACATGCATGACATATTTATATCATCTACTAATTTTCCAGTTAGTGCCCCACAACTTCGCTCCTCGTTTTACCTGGCCTCAGCTATAGGCTTATATGTGTCGATTTTTTATCTTTCGAACAAAAAAAAACAAAAAAATATTATAAAAAATAATAATAATAAAATAAATAAATAAAAAAAATCATCAGTTTGAAAAAGATTACCACTATAACCCACTAACCCCAATTTGTTACTAAATTTACTTTCAAAATATACTATACTTTGATTTTTAGTTTGATAAGTCTGTATTTCTACGAAATAAGAAAAGTTATGAAGAATTAAGTTGTGAAAATATGTGCTCGTAAGTTGAGTGTAAATGACAGTGACAAGTGTCCGAGGTATAATTTACATACTGCCTGTAAGTATAGTTCTTTTTTTTATGTTTTTGTTTATGTTTTTAATACCCATTTTACGTGAGTGTGTGGATAGGAAAAAAGCGATTCTGTAGGAGGCAGTTGTCCAGTCCGAAATATTGCTGATAATATTCGTGACACGTGATTTTTTTTTCTCTTGATTTTTGGATGGTATATGGGATATGAATAAAAATTTTTTTTTCATGTATTCGCCCCTTTTCTCCCCGTTCGCCTTTGCATATCATATACACATCATTATGAAAGCTGAAAGATAAAGTTGAAGAGGAAAAGACAAAGGCGGAAAGGAAGGATAATAAAATACCATTCGATTCCACAGGTAACCAGCGAAAACTCAGATTTGTCTAGTCTGACCCTAATTTTAAGTATTCCTTGCACGTATCCTTGGTATGAACAATATTATTCTGTTCTAATACGTGCTAAGTACACTCAGCCAATGCAAATTGTTTACTGCAAATATTGTCTCCTCAAGTAAGAGTTTGCTATCTAAATCTGCACGAATCTCCAAGGAAATTTAAAATACAGAAAGAGATGGGAATGATGTTTCTGGAACGAAAGTAAGAATAGAAAAATAAAAGTGAAATGTGACAGTATGGAATATTTGGGGACACCAAAAGAAATTTAACAAACAAATGAATGTTTGTTTCTTGTTTTATTTCATCTCTGAAGGTATTATAACATATACTATTGGTTTTTCGCAAAACATACTGTACTTAATCATGTTAATGTACAACATGCAATATCCCCTTTATTCAACGAATTTTAGTGAAAAATGGGAAGGGGTATCAGTGAGTATGAAAAATCTAGACACCTAAAAAAAATGGTAATAAGAAGAAAAAATATAAACTCCATGTCTTTGACGTGTGCTCACTCATGCTTTATTGCAAGACATTTTCGTTAAAAAGTTATACTCATTTAATCAGGGTGGAGTTGCTTTTTCGATAGCTTTCGTTGTCTTGATTTTAATCCCACTTTTGCACAATTTGAAATTTACATGTTCGCAAACAATGCAACGTGTTCATTCAAGCGAAAAGATATAACACACAAAATGTGTACCAGAATATTGCGGATAGAGTTGCTCTTTCAGGATGTATAAAAATTTGGAGTTTATAATTTGTTTATCTTTTTAATGAAATTTTTCTATGTGTCTAGTTTTTTTCTGACTCACTCGGTATAGGCCCGCCCCTCATCTCCATAATCACCTTAAAAGCTACTAATATTTAAGCAAAACTATTCATCAAGATTGAAATGATTGATGATTATGTACCCCAGTTGAACCGAATCTGCTACTAATGAAATTAACAGTGTATACTCAGCAAGACAAACGATTGAGCGAACCCTTCAATGGCTATCGGCAAGTGTATCCTAATTTCCTAATGGTATTCACCCAAACTCCTTTGATTCTTGTCTCCTGGTATTTTACAATCTTTTTGATTGAAAGGGGCCGAGATTTCTCCCTCTTTGAGCTTCCAAATCGACCATTCTCCAGCTGAAAATGTGCAGCCAGTTTAGATGACGGATCTATACTGGATCTATCGTTAGCATCTGTTCCAAACATGTCATCTCAACTGACATAAACTGCTATTATGATTGCCCTAATTTGAAATCAATATGTATTTGGGTTCTGAAAAGTACAACAGTGGATCGGTTTTTACAAAATAACGGGGGAAATAGTGTAAATAAACACATAAAAACAGGAATACCATTCTCAACTGTAGAATTTCATGAGATTTATAACTACTCACCGAGATAATAAAAAAAGTTTTCTGAGATTTTATTATTACAAAGTTTTCACTAAACATAATTATGGTGACGAAAAAATCAACAAAAAAATCAACACAAAATAAACATATAATATACATAAATTTTAAGAAAAAGGAAATTTTTGTCCTTCCTATATATTTACAAAGATTTGGAATAATGAATCTTTAAAAGTCCTATGCATTAAGAAAGATGGAGAGAGTGGGTGTGTGCATAATGTGGCATTGTGTAGGTGATTTGAGAGGTTTTGTGTGGATAGGCGAGTGTGTGCCTTGATTTAAAGCCCAAGTATAGTTGTGGTAAAGAAAATTGCATTTTTCTAAAACTTACTCAACTTGTCCTCATATTGTTCCAATGACATATCAATACATGAACAAGCGATATAACCATGAATCATGCATGTCTTTCCATGATATGTTATAGTTAGCATAAACATGGGGAGATGTTCATCAAAATGAGACATACTTCCTTCACTCTCACCCCAGAGCTCTTAGCATGCCACACCACTGCTGACTGGTATGGCGTGTGTGCATTCTGTGTGTATTAGTCTGTGTATCAATAGCATATACTTTGCACACAAACCTGCACTCTCTGCTGGTGTATCCTGTGTTAGGCAGTGGCCACTCAACGGATATCGAATTTACACAGTTTTGTTGCTAAATTCAGGTCTTAAAGTGGATTTTATAACAAATCATTTTGTACACAGAGGTTATTTGAGATATTAATTCATATTATTCTACTATGGAAGTAAAACAAAAAATATGTTCTCCCAAAACTATACATGAGCTTTAAGAAGATGTGCGTGGATGCAAGAGTGTGTGCGTTTAGTTAAACTGTGTTCGTGAATGTGACATCTGTGTGTGTGTGTATGCATGTTATGTGTGTGGATGTGTGTTTGTGTGTGTGTGTGTGTGTGTGTGTGTGTGTATGTTTGTGCTTGCCTGAGTGTGCGGATGTAACAGTGTTTTCGTTGATGAGCGTGAGCGTGTGCGATTATGTAAGAGTGAGCAAAGAGGTGGGTGGATAAAAATTTGAGGGGTTTCATCTCTGGTTTGTTTACAATGTGACCTTGAAATGTTCACGTATTATTTACCATTTGCAAAATCATTCCCCTCAAGTCATACAAGTCATCAGAAAATACATAATTGTAACCACCTGCTTGTGGTCCTCAAGTTTAGGCTTCTTTTTTAGGGGAATGTTTTTTCTGTGTTAATATTTTGTGTACATGTATGATATTTATACTGTAAGTTTCTTTTTTTTTAATGGAAGAATATTTTATATTGCAGGGTGGCATGTCCAGATACGTGAGAGACAGGTGCATGCGAAGCCGACCTATGTACTTGGCAAGCCCGCGAACTGAAAACTTGTTTCGGGCATCATCTTATATCGTTGCTTCGATGTGTTTGCATGTTGTTACATAAATGGTTTAATGTTTCTAGTAAAACTTAAGTTTAATTTCTCGTTTAGTACTTTTGAAGAAGAAAAAAAAAAGAGAACCAGCCTTTCACTAACAAAGTTGTCTCAAACGTATTGACGTACATAGTTATTTTGAAAAATTAATATAATGTGAGGTATATGGGCTGAGCAAAATATAAAAATAAATTGGATGTTCAGCATAATAATTCGACGTTTTTGTTTGGAGAAATTCATCGTTGGGTGACTAACGGGAAAACCTGGTTAGACACAAGTATTCTCTTTTCAAAACCCCTGTTTGCAAAATGTATCCCCCATTGTCCCCTTTAATCGACCTTTTTGAAGATCTATATGGAAAAATTATCTGAGCCCTGTCGACAACTTGTCGAAGAACATATCACATTCTTATTATTTAGAGAAAGAGAGATCGTGTGGGATGATCACGATGATGGAACAGACCAATAGGATTATTTTACAAAACGTCAGGACAGATGGGTAACGTTGCGGGTCACAAGCAAAGACCATACACAACATGCATCAACGACAAGAATATGTCAAAGCTTGCATTCCAGGAGGTAAACTGAAATCTAGCTTTACCCTATAATTGTGACATAATTCTCATGTTCATGAACGGGAGCGACAGTTTTTATGGTTAGCAGGATCACTGACACAATTGCTCGCCATGTGCTTTATTGGATAAAATGAAGACAACATGACTTCGTTTGAAATATTTCGTCCAAACATTTTTAGCGCTGTATAAGAAATGACGAAACTTTAAGTTAAATTAGAATGGATTTTTTTCCCAAATAAACTTAATTAGTATTTGCAAAGAACTTAACATCGACATTGCATGGTACATTTCTGGATGAAGCGTAAAAGATTTCTTGAATAATATGGCCGATAAGGATATATAAAAGGTTATTATTATATATTACGTGTCTGATATATTTTGCATTTAATTAGGCTCTATGATTTTGACTCCGAACATGTCTGTAACAAATAAAATAAAAAAAAGTCAATTTTTATCTCGATGGAAATTTTGAAAACTTCCGTCAAATATACCTGTCAGCTCATACATCCTTTGATCATTTTCAATGCAGAAATGTACCTTTAATGTAATTTCTTGTAACTTGTCAAAATGATGACTTGATTGGTCTGTATGAGGTCTAGGTCTATACCACGTCAAGGGAATCGCTGAGAGATATCGGCAAAATGTTCAATCGATTTGCTCTACTCCACGTAACTTTTTGCTTCATCATTATGAAGCTTATTTGTTGCAAGAAATACAAAAAGAGAGTGAGTGAGTGAGAGAGAGAAAGAGAGAGAGGGAGAGAGAGAGAGAGGGACAGAAAGAGAGAAAGAGAGAGAGAGAGAGAGAAGAGGAAAGAGTTCAAGTAATTTGTGACCTGGACAGTTTACGCAAAATACAGTGATTCCTTGTAATTTGTTGAACACATAATTTTGGTATTATGTTTGATATCTCAAGAGTACATTATTTTCTCTGTACGTGGTAATTAAAATGAAAATTCGTCGAGTTATTTATATATCAAAGCACCCGTTAATGAAAATTTTAGAATAACTTAACTTAAGCTAAACAGAAGGGGAAAAGTTCTCCATGCATGTCATACTTCGGAGTAGTTTTATATGAAAATCACATGGATATTTAGTCAATCTGAAACAAATAATCAACATCCTGAAAATTGTATATAATTTACAAAATGAATATCTTACCTTTGAAAAGAGGGCATATTTTCCATACCCCTAGACCACCAAGACTCAGTAATTGACCCAATGATGTCTCAAAGAGAAATACAGGTATTCCAGCAACGATGAGCGTCAAGAGATAGGGCAATAAGAAGGCACCTGTAAAATATAAAAGCAAAAAGGCGAAATATAAACATATATGTATATGTTCGTGTATCTCATTCCTGTGATTACACTCAATAAATAATAAATAAATAACATCGTTCATGATTTTTCTTTGTAGGGCCTATTTGATTTTCTTTAAAATTATAAATCAAGGGTCTTAGAAAAGAGATTTTGCCTGTAAAAGTAAAAGAAGAAAAAAAAAAAGAGAGTAAAGAGCAGGGTACATTGATAAAAAAGATTAGGTTATGGAAGACGTATTGGTAGAAATGTTTTACAGAAGATAAATCGATTTGATAAATGTGTTTCCCAGAAAAAGAAGAACCACATAAGCAAGCATCATACCATCCTTGCAATGTATAAAAACCACATTCATAAGGAATTATATCATATAAACTAACACTCTGATTTGAGGGATGACAAAATCTTAGTTTGACCTTTCGCCCATCAATATTATCGTGAGAAAAAAAGACCTCGAGCTACTCCTGTTATTCATATATTTCCATTTCGGTATTTTTTCTTGGTTTTAATGAAAGATTGCGTGGTCCCTGTCAAGAAATAAGAAAATGTACAGCCTTAATATGATACGTCTGTCGTTGCCTGACTAGAAAGATGGTCCATCAAATTGGAAGATTTGCTAAATTGGATTATAGGTCTCATTGATCGACCGATGATGGATGGATGAGTGGGAGGGAGGTAGAGAGAAGAGAAGGGTTATGGATTCAGCAGAAGCAAGGGGGTAATGGATGTCTCCTATTTCTGTTAAGCCAGAAAATAGATGGATGTTTCCTTTTTACCCTTAACACTTTAAAAGTGTTAAAAAAGGTAACACGAATGCTTGTTGGATTAAGTTTGGCACAGGGATGGTGAAAACGCCTTATTATTACCCATTGTTTTTTTTATTTTTTTTAAAAATACATCTATATGTTTTAATTTATTTTTAGCTGATGTGCAATAAACTTCTGTTTAAGACTCGTCATACATTGCACAACTTTTTTAAAACAACGATTTCATCAATCTACCTTTTGCAACAGATATAGCGAGCAATCGTAAATGGCCGCCTTTGGCCGGTAAAAATATGGTTTTGCTCTTTTATTTAAATCGCACTGAGCATATTCTTATCGGAGATTGGATTCCATTTTACCTCCTTCCTAATACATGTCTTACGAAGTAAAAAAAAGGGGGAAAGAAGAAGAACAAAGTTTTTAGTTTATGGTAAAGTCTGGGGTCGTACAATTACACGGACCAAAGTGTATGTAAAAGTTCAGATGGGTAGCCAAAATACTACTTCCTACATTGTTTGGGTTAGGCAAAGTCCATTAAACCTATTTGATTTAACTGGTCACTCTATTTAAGGATATACTTGTATGTCGGTTCCCTTCAATTCATTCTGTCAAAAACTGTAACTTTTTAGATTCGTTACCAGCATGCATGCTGTTCTCAGACGGACCAAGTACAAACCTGTGTCTCGACCGTTTCAGTCTATACATGACCTTATCGTTGACCTCTGTAACGAACAAATTTCACAAAACAACAGCTACCTCCAGGGATTCCATGACCCTTAAAACGTTTTTACTCAAGTCTCAATTACACCGTGATTGCTTTCAATGTCTTGTTTCGTATGCCACACGTTCAATCATTCCTTTCAATTGAATTTATTCCTTTAACGATCAAGCAACAAGTAGGATTGTATTTTCATAAAAAATAGCATGATACTTCTATTTCAGTTAAAGGAGAAGTAAACCCTAGGATTAAATTAAATTGTATAAAACAGAAAAATCAAAGAAACAGATTAATGAAAGTTTGAGAAAAATTGAATAAATAATAAGAAAGTTATGAGCATTTGAATGTTGTGATCACTACTGCTATCGAGATCCTCATACTGACAACAGGCCCAAAATGTTTGATGTCATACATGAACAACTCTCCTATTTAGTGGACAGAGAAATACCCAAAATATTGTTTATTCCTGTTTCGAATTTAGTAAAGATTCTTTGTCCATAATTATATTTTGTAAAACCTATATTACATGTCCTCCCACAAAAAGAATACCAGATCTACTGACAGAATTGATGAAAAAGACAATTTAAGTGAAATATGTACAAAAGTATTGGGGAAGTTGTTCATGTATGACATCACACATCTTGGGCCCGTTGCCAGTTTGAGGATCTCCTTAGCGGTAGTGATCCTAATATTCAAATGCTCATTACTTTCTCATTATTTATTCAATTTTTCTCTAATCTTTGTTAATTTGTTTCTTTGATTTTTCCGTTTTATACAATTTAATTGAATCCTAGGGTTTCCTTCTCCTTTAAGAGCTCCCAATGTGTGAACAGAATTGATGTACTATTAGTTCAAGATTATTCACGATCTCAGCTCAGTGCTATATCTGTTAACGTCATGTTTTTGTTTAATTTTTTTTTTTAATGTTTATGTCGCAATTCTGCCCTCCGGTCGTGGCTGCAAAGATATTCTTCAATGAAGTTGTTAAACCAATTATACTATAAATGAGCGACTTTGCTGTGGAAGTATCTATCACTTAACGTCGATGTATATGCTTAGAAGGACGTGACACTGTTTTATTTCTTTCTTTCTCCCCCCCCCTCCTTTTTTGTAAAAAAAAATCACACAAATTTGATATAAAATTCAAGAAAATCACATAAAATATAAAAACACAGCATGAAGATGAAATCGACCTATATTGAAACCATGATGTCTGCAAAATTTGTTTATATTAATTTTGGGCATGTAATCGCGTTTGATAGCTTCAACTTCGAAGAGATAATGTAAAAAAACCCCTCAAAACTCATAAGTAATAATCATAACTATATTTATATCAAGCATCAAAATTTCTCCCTGTTCTTCGATCACACCCGGTGACGTGTATCTTTTGTTACTGGTGCATTTTTCAATAATACATGTCATTCTGTTTTCCAAGAAACTTGGGATCATCTATCACACCCTAGAGCTATAGTAATCCATTTGATATTTCAAAGTGCCGTTGACATTTCTACCTATAGTGCCCAGTGAAGACTAAGGATCAAGCGATACTCATAGTTTCATTTAATTATACCCTTTTCTATCGTACTATATTATTTTCTATTATTTTTTTTTTATAACTTTTTTCAATATATACATTTTCTTAGAATATAAGTTTATTATTTTGCTCATACAATGTAAAATCAATTATCCGTGATATGAAATATGTATCGACATTCATCTGCCTTACTTAAATCCAACGTTATCTCTGGAAGCCCTAGAAGAAGAAGAAGAAGAAGAAGAAGAAGAAGAAGAAGAAGAAGAAGAAGAAGAAGAAGAAGAAGAAGAGAGAAGAAGAAAAAGAAGAAGAGAGATAAGAAGAAGAAAAGAGAAGAAAAAGAGAAGAAGAAAAAGAAAGAAGAAGAAAGAAAAGAAGAAGAAGAAAAAAAAAAGCATCCTCATGTTGTATGCGGAAAGGGGGGGGTATCTTCTTTTATTATGTCTGAATCTCTAGCTAATTGCCCAACATTAAATAGAAATTTCCTTGCCGAACTTCTAACCAATCATAGGCTGAGGAACTTGATAGTCGTTATATTTATACAAATATTTATTATGTAGTTCACACCTAACAAATTATGTTCATCTAACCGAGTTAAATGTCCTTCAACTGATCAAGCAGCTAAGGAGAGGGTTACTGTTGTGTAAAAGGACTACATGTTTTCTATTTCAACCCTGGGATGTCAAATCAAATTGTCCTATCTAATCGCTGATTTTTTTTTTTTTTTTGTTTTTTTTTTTTTTGTTCTTTGATATACGCCATTAATTAAAAATGTAATTCTGTGCCTAATCAATAAAAGAACCATTATGACGAAACGGACTCAGCCGAGGTATCCTCCTTGTGAAGACCGTACTTGTTCCGACAGGCGAGTCGCCGAAAGCGAAATTATCAACGGGAATTTAATTGTTTCTGGCTAATGTGTTTATTCTAACCTTCCCAGGTACTTCCATCTGCCCTGGGTTTAGGGTTCATTACTGATCTTACAAAAAAAGCACCTTTCCTCGTGAAAAGAGAAAGTACCCATCCCTTTGTGCTTCCACTTTAAGAACTTTGAAACATTGTATAAAGAGCTGTAATAGTGTTATGTATTATTAACATTATTATGAAAAAATGGAAAACGATTGATTTGTTATTGATAAGATACACTACAGTGTTTGAATAGCCCTGTTTGAAAGACCATTATGACATAACATTTAGCACCAAACAGAGCAGCATGAGGCGATAAAGATCTCAAATCTTTCTCAGAAAGTCCCTCCCCACTTTCAATCTATCATGTTGGTCTGGCAGAGTCTGAACTATTACCTCTGAGATGGATGGAAATTACTTTGGTAAACAGAATAAAGTCATCAAGACAGCCGCATCACTCATCACCGTGCACTTCTCACACTTAAAACGTTTAAAGAAAATTGGTCTATCCTCTGTTTATGGTTTATAAAGAGGATTTTATCCCAAGAAAATAAACCATGACATTCACGCCGTTTAAAGTTATAAAAAGTAAGTTTGGAATTCGTTTGCATATTCTGCAAGGGCATGTCAAAATATGTAAATCTAGCATTCATGTCCTTCGTACTAAAAGAACATAATATAAACATCGATATCAGTAAAAATATAGCGCAGCAAAACAGAACACAATATGGACGGAGTTGAAAATTTTTAGAAGTTGCAGGATGACCTTGGGCAGCTAATTAAATAATTAATAGAGCAGAGAGGACATTGCTCAAATACACCGCACCCCAAAAAAGCATATATCACCATGGACCTATAAAGCGATACGTCCATGATATCACCAACTGCTAAACTCAACTTGATGTAAATGCATGGTCAATTGCATGAAAACATTTGTTCAAAGGCTTCTTTCTTCTAATTTTTGTTCCACTCAAGTTATTTCTTCTTTGAGGATTTGTCCTCCAAGAAAAAATATACAAACCTAAGAGGGGGGTCGCTAAAGAAGTTAATTTTTTCTTAAATGAAATAAATTTACATTCTAAACTGAGCTCATAAATTTGTATTTGTAATGGAAGATAAGTAAAGAGAGAGAGAGAGAGAGAGAGAGAGAGAGAGAGAGAGAGAGAGGGAAAAGCATAGGGTTATAGGGAAGGAAAGAGAAATAAAAAGAAGTTCCCAGGGTGGAAAGGAAAAAAAAAAAAAAGAAAGAGAGAGAGAGAGAGAGACAGATTGTGAAAATAATGGAATGATTGAATTGAGAGAGGAGGTGAAATGGTTTGGATGGTTGTTTAATCAGCTTCTGCTAGCTAAACTCGTTTTCGATCGTTGAAGGTTTAATCAGGCTTCGGTAGATTCTTCGCAAGTCGGTTTGTTCTGATCTATTAGCGACATTTCTCAACCCCATCAAGCATTCTTCACCACATCTTAATTTCACCACTTATCTAGCTAGCTATAACCTTCTTTTTTTCTCTTTCAGTCTCCCTATTCTCACCTTTCCCCCTGTGTGATCTTTTATAAAATAATCTTCCGCACGTGATACTTTTATTATTTAAAAGATAAAAAAAATATAACTGTAGTTTGAAAAAAAAAATGAAATGATACCAGATAATGGACTTATAAAATGTTATTTAGCTCACTTTTAATACCTATTCAATACAAGAGGTTAAACATTCGATAGGATTTACTTTAACAGAGTAGAGAGCGGCGCTTTAAGAATCAAACGACAAGAGACAGAGATTTGCTACGATACTGTGTGGTCCAAAGCCTAGCAATATGATTTTCTAAATATAACCACAGAACAATAGGCTATGTAGGAATTTAATTAAAACATACATCTTAAAATGAAATTTAAAAAATAAGGAAACTGGTATGTAAATAAAATTTCAGTGCAAGTCGAACTTGTTTTTGTTTTGTTTCTTGCTTTGTTTTGTTTGTTTTTCACCCTTATGTTTTGTTTTCTGGCTTTTACTATCGGGTTACATTATAAACCGGCGATGAGAACATTTAAACAAAACATCTTTATGCGTAAATGAACAATTTTTTAATCCACCCCTTGAAAGTTGCTTGAAGATAGTGTGGGGCATTAGAAGGGCAGATGCTCTAAATAATAAAAGCAGCGGATTTTTCGAATGTATTGGCCAAAAGTAGGAGTGTTACACTTTCCCGCTTGTTTCCCCTTCCCTGGCCACATACACAACACACACACATACACACACACACACACACACACAACAACACACACACACACACCACACACAAACACACACACCACAACACACAGACCACAGAGACAACACACAGACAGACAGACACACACACACACACAGAGACACACACACAAGACACACACAACAGACACACACACACAGACACACACACACACACACACACCACACTACACACGATTATGTACTCACGATTCTTCACACACCCTTAAAAAGGTAATGCAAAGCGCTATAAGAATACATACGCATAAAGTAATATACACTGTAAAAAGAAAAATACAGAAATACAAAAAATACAGATGTCAGCAGAGTCGCCATACAAAAATGTAATTTAAAATACAGTTTTGTTGTAAATTTCTCCCTTAAGAATTGATTAAAGAGACAGAAAATATAATTAGAATTTTATAGCATACATATTTGGTTAAAACGGAACAAGTGTGTTACTCCTGATGTATATTTTGTATTTCTCACGTAATTATTTGCAGGATAAACATATAACAAACTGTTTTTTGAATTACATTTTTTATGGCGACTCTGCTGACAGCAGATTTGCTGTAAAAATACATATATTTTTTTTACAGTGTATGCAAATATTACTGACATTGTACTCTAGCATAATTGGGGCTTTCACGAAATTTTTCTGTTATACAACAGAAATATATACTAGTATCGTATTTCTGAAAAGAGATAGAGCAACATCATTATGTGGAAAGATGGGGGTCAATGATTAACCGCTTGTTCCCATTGTCATTAAAAGTTGATATTCTGCAAGGCAGCCTCCACTTAAGCTTTTGTTTACTGGTACTGGCACATGTATGTTTTCCATTGCAACTACTAGTGTTTCATGTGTGCGTAACGCGAAGCGAGATTCAATTACCAGAAACAATTCAAAAGTGACATTACCAAAACAAATTGCATCAGCATGATCAGTGGGGACAACCCTTCAGGTTCTCATTTCACCGAGACCCAGATTTTGAATATGAAACTGGATGTGCTTCGTACTGTGTGACAGATTATCAGATTAACCTCGAGCGAGGATATGTTCATGTTGTCATGAGCTTTCCCATGTCATACACCTTAACATTGATTCTCACAGATAGATCTTAAACGGAAACACATGGACGACTGTTCCAATCAGAGTGACCTATCATCCATAGTTGCTATGGTAACGACTTGAATAAAATAAATATAACCTACTTGTAGCTACAAAAGGTACCCCTTTTGAAGAATCTGAGTTCAAAATATCCCCTGCTGCTCTGAAAGTTTTCTTAGAGCAATGTTTATTTATTAGTTTCCATAGGTTCAAATATGTTTTATATTACAATAGTACTTCATTTGTTTTCTTACATTTCAATTGGTGATTTGGTTTCAGTCATTGAATTTACAGTAAATACTTGATACATAAATGAGGATCGTTCATGAAAAGGTTGAAACCCTAAAAAAAAAAATAAAAAAAAAAGGAAAAGAGAAGAAGGAAAAAATCTTTAGCTATTAAATATATGTTTACCATCATTAATCGTTTGAAAGGCATGGGCCTAAATAAAAAAAATAAAAAAATGACTTTAAGATTATATAATAATATATAATAATGATAAAAATAATAATAATAATAATAATAATAATAATAATAATTTGTATTGCGCACGTATCCACTCTAAGTGCTCAAGGCGTATCATACTATCATCACCCGGCTTAGCTATATTATATGACACAATAGAACTTTTGAAATAATACAGCTTAATGCGATACATTAAAGAAAAAGCTGAGAGTAAAAGCAAATATCTTTCAAACCAAAACAATTCTCAAAAACAATTCGACGATGGCCTTTCCATGAACCAGCTTGGGTGTGGGGAGAGCCATTTGGAAAGGCGCAAAACATAGCTCAAGCTCGACCATTTCTTTCTCTTCAAGGAAATCGGCAGATTCTTCGCAGAAAGGTCTCATCCCAAGCGAGAACCTGGATTGAATTCGACTGACAGTACGTGGCTGAGACATCAAACGGAAACAGTTTATCCAATTAATCGGAGAAGAAAATCGAAGAAACATGGCAAGAGATGGGTTCGTGGGCGGAAGTGGAGAGGTGCGCTGGATGTGGAATACTGAGGATACCCTCTCGAGAAGAGTAGTCAGCCCGAACGAATGGCCGAAGAGAAATGTTAAGAAAACATGCTCCTTTTGAGATATTAGTTTGTATGCAACTGGACGGGGGACAGTGTTGGTAGGACATCGAATTGATTGTCCACTCAAGGGTCCGTAAATTGTTCTGAAATGTAGGTAAGTATCTGGATTCCTGGGTTAATCTGACATTAATGGTATCCCAGAGAAACCGTGGTTCTATATACCTTTACTGAACCCACCCCCCCCCCCTCCAAAAAGGAGGGGGAAAACACCTTTCAAATGGTCAACCGAATGAAATTTCGTATATTTTTGATGGACAACTGATGTCTTTTTTATTACATGCCAAAAAGTCCCAAAAACTTTTGTAAAAGACGTCAAAATTTGGTACTGCGGAATTCACTATCCATTAGTCAGAGTATCTGTTAAAACAACTTCCATGATCAAATTGTAATAAAAAAGACATGCATAAATTTATATAAATATAAAATCTCTGTAAAATTAGAGGGAAGGAATCAAACAAGAAACATTAATTATTTAAATAGGTAATCCTTTCTCGTTAATTTTGTGTCTTCTTTATATTATTTTTATTCTTTAGCAAGGGAATTATATTAAAAGGAATTTGATCATAGCGAAAGATATTCCAAATAGATTCATTACGGGAAATGGTTATCAACCCTTTACACCATCACATAACATGGTAAATTATGCACCTGTCACAAATATATTTTAATCTAAATATGACACATTCCATTGCAATCAAGAAATACTAAGACTCCTCTTGCAAACAAGACAACTGACGTCTTTATGTTGACGGAATACCCTACCAATGTCAAGGTAAAAGTGTAAACCTACCTCGGTGAAACTTCCCTGGATCCACAGGGGCGTGCTATTCTTCATGAAATCTACACTAAATCTGAATCATTGCTAGCGTCTAACCATCTACGTAACCTCCTCCATGCTCAGAACAGATTATTGCAATTGCACAATCTGATTCATCTATCAATTGTTTTATTCTGCATGGCTACCGAACCTAGAGAACTATACACTGGCGGCGAGAAATCCTGTTCCCTGGACAGAAATCATGAATGGTTGGTAGGGTTAATGGTTAGTGACGGTTGCGATTATCTCGAACCTTTTCTTCTTATCGATGGTCAAGGTTGTTTGAGGTACCCATCTTTCAGGTACCCTACCATTGTAATCATTTCAAGATTAGAGGGATGCAATAGCAACCTGTTTCCCGGACCTTTCGCGTCTTTTGATGAAATGAAAGAATAAGGATTTTCGTAAAATATATAGGACAGATCGCTTTCATCTGTGACTTCTCGATGCTTTCACATTATCTATGGGGATACAACAAAATACCATCGCACGGTTTTCTCTTAGAAATTACAATGTAAATGCACAATAGTTAGCAACATGAGAGTAAGGTTCTTTATTTATCATTTGTTACCAACATGTTTGTTACCAAAGATCTGGATTTTGAGAGTAAGAGATTTAGTTAATTGACCGTAAAGATTCGACTCGAATAACCGTCGTCAAGAAGCTAAGTATTCTATGGTCTATAGTATGAGCTGAAATTCAAATACTCGAATGCACTTAATGATACTTGTTATTTCTCTAGATTAATAAAGACAAATCATTCCTATTTTTAAAATATGATATAGGCCTATGTATGAAAATATCAGGTTAGTTTGATCAAAAGATAGACAAACTCTTCGGATTCACTCTTTAATGAAAAAAACAGGAAAAATATACATTTCCGACATTATTCAGATTTTCATTTCAATGAATGATGTTGGCAACGATTATTAAATTTATTGTTATTTTTTTCTTCAATTCATACAAATTCGGTAATGAATGAATTGTAAAGTACATCTCCAGTAACCATATTTCGATTGTCGTCATGTTCTGACCCGGTGGTCTGGTCATTAAATAAAAACTTTAGCTACATCCAAACACACTTGAGTGTCAAAAATGCACATATCTGTCTCTCTTTCGTGATTTGTATGGAGTTTATAGAATGAAAGTATTGAACTACATTTTTTATTAGTTTCGTGAGAGACACACATTTCTCTTTTTAGAATAAGAATATACGTATAAAATATACAAGTAAATAGGAATGAAAGTGGTTTGTTAGACGGTATTTCAGACCTATGCAAATGTTATCTTACGTAGATGGCAAACTAGCGTAATGAAATTTAGCATTCTGAGCTATAGAGCGTTCCCAGTGACGTTATCATTCATCCATGTTGGTGGGCTAAACAATAGAAACATGTCCATCAAACCGTGATAAATCATTGTTTTTACGGTCTGGTGCACCGGTACCTTATTGTCTTGCCGACTAAAATGGCTGCTTGTGACGTCACGTGAAATCGCTCTATAGGATTCTATTATCATACCAAAGTTTGCAAGGCAGTAAACCTACAATTTCCCTTCCCCTCCATGGACACACTGTACAAAAATCCCAGGTATATGGCTTTGTGGTCTGATTTGCAAATCCGAAATTCAACTCCTTCCGACCGAGATTCATCGGTTCTGGTCGTTTACACAACTGTCCCTGCCTAGACCTGTTCGATAATATTTGTAGATAAAACATAAGGAGAGTTCTAATGGACCCCTGTCACCATGAATGATCAATGGGAACTTCACTTGAAGATGTCACGGGGATATATTCTGAAAAGAGAAAGAAAGAAAATATAATTATGCTAACTCTGACAAAAGTATGATTTGTGATACTTCAGACCGTTTGGCTCCTTCATGTCCTTTCGGAATAGACGAAAGATACTTTGATTATACTCATCGGTTTTGTACAGCCAAAAATACATCTATAGATTTATCAAATAATAAATAAAATAATTAATATACACATCTGACTAATAAAGACCCCGGTTTATTTTGTTACAACTCTTAAATGCATTTCCAACTGCTTGCCTGCAATGGTTTGATAGCATACATAATATACGCCAAATTGAAACCCTACACGAAAATGATTATGATGAATTGAAAAAAAAAACGAACCAAATTATTCAAAAAATTGAGAATCGGACAAGGAATGAGACAATTATTAAGTTTCTGAATTAATACGAAATAATGAATACCATTACTCTTTGAATCATCAATGCAAAGCTATATACCTTGATTTATCTCATTTTTTTTGGGGGGGGGGCATGTAAGCAGTATACACAATAGTATAATGTGGCTCAGAAATATGAATAAGTATTCATTTTGTATGTAAATGATTCAAATGTACTAATACATCAGAGGTTTTTTTTAAGGGTTCCTCAACAAATGTGGACATTATGCCGTATAAAGTGAAACACAAATGAACAAAGTTGGCAGAGTACCGTTTCAAAAATTATTTCCAATCTTGCTGTGCCAGAGATCATTGTAACGTTAAACTTCTGAACTCATCATTTGACAAGTATGTATGCATAAGGCCACATGACATGAGTTGGGTGGAAAATGCGTTACATGTCCAAAGATTTGTAGAAATGTACATTGTCACAATAAAACATCTCTAGTTTCTTAGTAGTAAGTCAGACATGTTTAGAAGTATATATATTGAAAGCAGAGATTTAAAGGAAGATGATTAGCATATTTTCCTGCATGTATAGAGTCTGTCATAAAAGCTTTACAGAGTGTTCCAGGAAAAATGGTTTTAAAAAATCCACAATTTTACTGGCGAATAATTTCTTAATCTTTGCACCAAATGAAATGAATCATCTTGGATTGTGTTAATAAGACCCAATGCTTCTAAAAAATATAAACTTGTAATACAAAATTATTTTTTCTAACCGCGCTACAGGGTGTCAAAAAAGGAGAAAAATGGTACAAAAAGGACAGAAATCCTGTCTTTTACACTTGGATTACAACTCAAACAAAGTTTATTGCAAGTAATATGTTTCCAATTAATCGTGTATCTACATGCATGTAAAGAAAATTGCGAAAAAAAATACAATTATTGTTATAAAAAATTACAATTATTGTTATAAAATTGCATGTGGCAATTTTTGATGCCTGTAATGCATTGTCTATGAGGATGTGTGAATTAAGTATGTTTTAATTTATTAATTAATTGATTAAATGACTTTTGAAAAATCTACGTCCCATTTATCTAAAACTAGATAAATTCCAAAGAGAATGATATATCACTCAACCCATAAGACCAATTGGTTGCAAAGATATAACGCAACAAAGAATAAGAAAGTAAAAAAAATGGGAATTCCCTATGCTACGTGCCTTTACCGTAGGATCCTCCATCCCTTACCTGGCCTACTCCACTCAAATTATTTTTTTGCCTTTTAACTATGAGCATAACAAAGCTGAAACTTCACAGACATGTAGCCTGATAAATTATCTACAATATGAATTGTTGCACAGCTCATGACTGTACATCATTTTCATGCTGTGTGAAAAAATGTGTTAATTTTTCCTCCAAAATGTAACGCCTCCACCCTTTTATTATACCCCAACATGTGACACATGACAATAAATATTTTCTCGAGATCGGGGGGGGGGGGGGGGGGGGGTCCTTCCTCCCTTTTGTTTTTATTCCGTTCGATACACCATTATGCTCTCCATCTGCACCTGTTAAGACAAACCTGGGAATTTTCGATCAGGTTGCCGCTGTGTCTGTACATGAACTCTTCTACGTTATTCGAATAATCTGGAGCTCAAATAGGCTCTTCTTAGCTGACCACCTCCAAACATTACTGCCTGCAAGTGATGATTAGAACATCGAGGGACATCTTGTAGAATTTATAGATTTTGTAAAAAAAAATCTAACAGGTGAAAAATCTTTGGCGGCAGCTGGTGAGTAAATATTAAGAAAGAAATATATCGATACCACTTATCCGACTAAAGCAAACGGAAACGAATGTCATATACATGTATCTCTTTACTGGAAAATTGCTTATTCTTTTTTGACGGTTCAGCTCAAGATAAATCAAGCAGGCAACCTTATTTTTGTTATAACATTTAGTACTCATACTAGATGTCAGGAATATAACAGTGATAATGACCCAATACGAAAATAAATTATGTTAAAGGTCATTTACCCAAAAAAATTATATATTATACAAAGTCTTAAATAAGTTCTTCTTTTATCAAAGGTTTAAAAATATTAATTTTTACCAGCACCTTATGAACATGATATACGTATATCATTTATCATCATTTTCCATTGAGCTAAATTGGTAAAAGACTTGACATTAAGATGGCACTTTACTTGTATTGATCATCTTAATCGACATGGATGTTTGAATCATGGTGGGTCTTGACGGGATTAATACCAAGCGACTCGTGGAAAGATGACCTTTGGTAGAGATGGTCTTTTTATCCCTATCTTCTATCCGCCATTGATCGTAGGAATGTGTCTCGGTTGGGACCCAATCATTTAACGATTTGCCCCACGACGAATCAACAGTCGGAGTTTACTTAATGCTCTCCATCTGTACAGGTGCCTGAAGATTTCCGTGGCGCCAAGCGATGCTTTATCTTTCCAAGGTCTTACGCCGCTCCATGCATGATATTTTCGTCGACATGAGTCAACATAAATCATAGGTATATAAAGTTGTCCCTTGTATTAGATTTGTTTGTTTGTGTTGGTGAAAAGGTGTGTGTGATACTGCTTTGATCAAGGAAACCGAGATGAGAATTAATCACCATGATGCATTTGATGTGTCATAGAGTTTGGATCTATTTCAATGAACGATATCCGATTCTGCGTCGATTCTCTCTCCCAGGAGAGTTTTGCCATCTCTTTACTTGGGTTTCCGTCATGCGTGGGAGCAGCAAAATGGCATCTAGACTGGACATTCAAAATCAAAGAACCAACACCATGTCAAGGTCTGCAAGAATATTCGGTTGGCACGTGGAGCACCCTATTCTTTGTAATCTGTTATACATCTATTATCAATTTTAAAAACGATGTTAAGGTTGGGGGAAAATATTTTAAATTACAGCAGTCGTCATCCAACATGTTTTATGTATAATTCCTATTTGACTTAAATCATTTCTTAACAGAGTAAACTCTGAATGAAAAATGCACAGTCTCATTTTCTCTATATGCATAGAGAGTGGCCAATGAAAAATGAACAGCTTTTTCAAATGGTCTATCAGTGGAGGCCTATTCTGTCCTTATAAGAAAAGAGGGGTTATTTTCCTCTAAATATATGTATGCAACAACAAAATATGTAGTAGCAATCAGATTCTCGCCTGTATATCGTCAAATAACATGAACAGCTCTTGATATCATGAAACAGATCGTATAATACAGGTGGAAATGACATCATGTTCCCCATCCCATCCGGAACCGTCTCTTCTCTCTAACACACCACAAGTGTGACGATCGAAGTTCAATCGGGTCGGCCAAGTTAGGCGTCAATGTTTTGGCGGGAAGAGGGGTGTTCACCTTCTCATTTCCCATATCGGAGCTCACAACAACGTGTGGAAATAGCAGTCGTAACTGAATTACTAGTCCAGGTTTACAGTCTGAAACACTGTGACATCGTGTGACACCATGATCTTAGATGACAAGAGAGTAATATTGACTGCATGCCTCCGGTATTCTCTTGACACCCTTACTCTTGAGCGTTTTTATTATCAAATATAGGATGTCGTCCTATTTCAACCCTCGACCACCATCTGTTTTTCATCTAAAATGCTTTCGTATTGGGAAACAATTCCCAATGAGAACTGTACGCGATATAATACTCCACCATTTTTCAAAACAAATATCCGATGTACCAAAACATCTACTGCGCATGTCACTGTTTGCGTGTATGGTTTATACGGTAATCATGTTTTTTCACAGGTTGACACCCATTTGATTGGAATGTATTTCTTCTAATAATTGTTTTTTTGTGTGTGTGTGTGTGCACCGATGTCATATCGCGATAAAAAAAAATATAGGCCAAGTAATAACAATCGCAACTTGAGAACATTATAATGGAACCTGAAAATAGGAACACAGGCAAATTGTGATTTAGATGATTTATCATATTATAATAGTTATTTATTTCATGCGGTTTTTTTCTCTTTCAGTCGGTCAATCATAATTAATTATACATTCCATATTCTCAATCCCATTCATGAGAGGCTGACAAAACAGTACCAATGCATCATGGTAAGATTCATGGTATGTACTGTGCCTAGACCAACTGGGTAATAGAAGATATGGCATACGCATATCACTCCTTTGACAAAACTACCATTCATAACAAATGTATGATTTGAATGAATATTCATTTCATTCCCAAAAGTGGGGGAAAATACAAGAAATGTGTCAGAGGTGACGTGTAATTACTGCTTATGGCTAGTTCTAAAGTTACAAAAATAGCAGGCATACTTTCAATATTGATACAGTCGTGACTGATACAGTAATGGGGAGTTCATCTACCAACCACTCTCTATTTCGGTGTGAAACTCGGGTATTGTGTGAAAATTCCTTCAGGAGATTATCAAGGACGGGGTTCCGTTAATGGTAGGTGCGTAATTCAACACTCTCCTGTATTTAACCACTACTGATGTGATTTGTACAGCTGAATAGCCCACCGATCGACAGACGCGGAGGCTTCAAACTATTGTTAATACATCCTGCGCGAACAAAGTTAGAAGTCCCCATGTTTGCTAACTGTACATTGCGACATCTCGTAAAACACATGAAAAGTAATTGTGTTTGGGAAGAGATTTTCAAGAATAATGTGCCCTGGTAAGTCATACGGCACGAAATGAAAAGGTTCCATTTCTGGCGGGAATTTTACCGTTGTTTGAGAAACTCAAAGACGATGACTTTGGAATCGTGGCATGAACTTCTTGGAAGGATTTGGACCAACAAGGAGGCTATGTTGACTATCCCACCATGGGGTTTGGAGTCCATGTAAATGTTACTTGCAAGCCTTGTCGTTCCCTTAAAAGCACGAGCGTTCATTGAAAGTGAAACGCAACACACCTTGTAAAACCTTTAGACGTCAGGTCGTGTTAGAACATGGAGGTATTATACCTCTATGGTTAGTTCGAGAAGATAACATATATCTTGCATCGGTTCTATAGACGAAATTGGCCCTGGTCCATGTTTCCTAAGTGCTGGTTAATTTTTAGTAACAAAATATCCCCTTATAAGTTTGCAAAAGTCTCCCATCGAGTTGATTGTCACAATCTGCAAAATAGGAGGTTACCATCTCCATTAGATAAAGCATTGTATTTAGACGCTGCAGCCATCAGTTCATCTACTCTACAGTCTATCAAATGAACTGTAACAATCTGAGTGTGAAGTATTTAGCTTTAAAGCTAGTCGGTCAAGACGGACTAGTTTTAAAGCTAGTCTGTCATGTTAGTCCGTCGAGACGGACTAGCGTACAACTGAATCTACATCTCTCAACTTGACGGACGAGCTTTAAAGCTCGTCCGTCAAGCTTGATGCTAGTCTGTCGACGTGACCGACTAGGACAATAAAAGTAGCTGGGTGGAGCCAGTTTACCCATTAAAATGACTGACTAGCTTTTGAAATAGTTGCAATGTCGTTTCAATGTACCTTCTCTATTTATTCTGTTTCAAGTTGATACATTCTGAAACAAAGGTTGTTTTTGTTTGACAATCTGAAAGCTTACGAGACATAACATCTATCATGACAAGTATGCAATTCACGAGTACCGGTAGATTCCAAATATTGTTCTCCATTCTTCAATGATACAGGCTAATTGAATACCTTGTTACTATAGAACTCAAGAACCCGGTATTTTCTTACAGATTGCTGGTGAATGCCTGGCTTAGCAACAACAGTGAATAAAAGTTGGATAGGGGAGACCGGGGACAATTGTAACACGGGGCAATTGTAACAGGGGCTCCCGTCCTTAGCAGAAACACGCTACAAACTTGAAATTTGTACAGAGCATGCGCATTTCATCGCTCCACATGCTGTTTAAGTATTAGCAGAATTTTAAAAACGGTTTCGTGGAACTTTCTACAGCAGAAAAATCGTTTTTTTTGAGTAGGAAGTAATATTTCACATTACCATTGTTTTTCTTCTCTGACAAATATGTGGATGAGCTACGGCGGTCATTTTTATTATATTTAGAAATTGTTCTTAGCCATATTTTGCTAACGTTTCAACGATTAATACCTCAGCTAAGATAGAAAAAAAATCTCTCCAAATTGGTCGCCCACCACAGGGGCAATAAGTAACAATGCGTTTAGGAAATACTTTTGCCCCGTACCTAGCCCCGGACAATTTCAGCGCGCTGTCATCGCCCGTACAGAGCACGTAAACTTCTGCAATAATCCCATGCCATGGATATAACAAGTGGAAAATATAATGTAACTTGAGTCAAGCATTGTCACGTTTATAATAATTAGCTTATGTGGTTAATGTTGTTTAAATCTTATACTGTCAAGTCCATAGCTTTGATAAAAGAAAAGCAAAATGTTACAATTTCACGTGTTACAATTGGCCCCCATAGCGTGTTACAAATGCCCCTGGTTTAGGGGCAATTGTAACACTCGACCTCATGTTTTGAACTGATAATGGCTTCAAAAATAAATAGTTTTACTTAACCCAACCTATTCGTATGTCGAGCTAAGATATCAAAATTTCGTTTTACTTGGTTTAAGAAAGTATTACACTGAAAACCTAAATGGGTAAAACCGACTAGCTTTAAAGCTGTCGTAGTGATGCCCAGGCTGACTAGCTTTAAAGCTAGTCAGTCACAGACGGACTAGTTTCCTTCAACACAATCCGCTTATTACGGATAGCTTTAAAGCTCGTCCTCTTTACGAGACTAGCTTGAAAGCTAGTCCGTCAAGTAGTCGGTCACGGACGGACTACTTTAAGTTAGTCTGTTTGACGACTAGTTTGATGACTAGCATAAAAGCTATCGTAGTGATGCCCAGACTGACGAGCTTATGCAGGACTAGCTTCAGCTAGTCCGTCAAGGTGTCAAACTAGTCAGTCGCGCTTGTCTGTCGCATTTCTTACTCTGTCTTGACCGACTAGCATTACGAAATAGCTTAATATGGCTTCATCAGCTTGTCAGAGACGTCAAATCTGAAATATGAGAAAACATTTTAAAGATACGATTAATTTTTCACAAAAATTCAAGAATTCAAGCCAAATCATTTTATTATGATGATATCAATACAGGAATTAATCCAGGGAGGCACAATATCAGTTAACATTTGGCAATTATCCGATGTGTGATGTTTGAGATTTAATTTGAAAATCAAATGTGAAATAATTACACTGAAGCCCGGCCAAACAAACAAGTTAGATGCAATCCATAAAGCTAATAATATGCATTTTTGAATTTGTACTTTATATGCTTGCTTCCAGTGCGGCGAATTGATGTCACGACTTGGGGGGGGGGCTTAAAATAGCATTTAGCATTATATTCAACATACATTTTGCCTCTTTATTAGCTTCACTAGCTGATCACTTTAAAATATCAAGGGGACGATCCCAGAAAAAAAAATCGAGGGTGAAACGGTCCCCACTGTCCCGGGCTTCTCCGCCGATGGCTTCGATCATCGTTGTCTTGTTGTTGTAGGCTGCCTATTTTTGCATTTTCTACGCATATCTTTCTTGAGAGCCACCTCAGACTGAATCCCGCAATCGCGCCTCTAATCCAATATTCTGTTCTTTCAGATAGTAATCTAAAAAGAAATAGTGGCACATATAATTCTTAGAATAGAATTGAATTCAATATTAATGTGCTATTATCGTTGTCAGTAACACACACGCAATTTATAAATTAATTTGGCAAGACGGAATTTGTTTCGCGTTGGTGATTATAGTATAATCCATGTGAAAAAATAACGATATCTATGAACTGAAAATAAGGAATTCAAAAAGAGTACTCACACGTATCACATGAAGGAGATCGCCATTATCATCAAAATCTTCAGTTTACGGGGTATATCGGATCTACTTCCTTACAGTTGCTCATTAAATAGATTTCACATACAGATAATACAAATAATAGATGATGTCCTTTTCGCAATGCGCATGTTATTCACTCGATTGCTATTCACCTTGTATTCACTGCTGTTGCTTAGCCGGGCATTCACGTATCTATAAGAATAGACCGATTCTTGGGTTCTATAGTAATGAGGTATTCAATTAGCCTGTAATTAAAGAATGGAGAACAACACTTTGAACCTACTCGTGAATTGCATTCTTGTCGTGATTGATGTTATGTATCGTAAGCTTTAAGATTGTCAGGTAAAAAAAAACCTTTGTTTGAGAATAATGTATTCACTTGATTATGTTCGGAAACATGACGCTCTAAATTTACAATGGAGATAATAATTGACATTGCATCTGTGTGTATTTCAAAAGCTAGTCAGTCATTTCAATTGTAAGCGACATTGCAGCTATGTGTATCAAATCCTAGTCGGTCATTCTAATGGGTAAACTGAGGCTACCATTCCAATTTTATTGAGCTCGTCCGTCGCATCGACGGACTAACATCAAGCGTGACGGACTAGCTTTAAAGCTCGTCCGTCAAGTTGAGAGATTTGGATTCAGTTGTAAGCTAGTCCGTCTCGACGGACTAACATGACATACTAGCTTTAAAACTAGTCCGTCTTGACTGACTAGCTTTAAAGCTAGTCCGTCCACTGACGGACGAGGTTAGGTTTTCAGTGTAGTGATAATAAAGATTATAAGTCAAATTTGGAAAAAAGTGTTACAATTGTCCCCGGTTTCCCCTACAGACGCACACTTGATATACCCCGTAAAGCTTAAGATTTTTATTATAATGGCGATCTCCTTCCTGTGACATGACTGTGTGAGTACTCTTTTTTAATTCCTTATGTTTCAGTTCACAGCGTTATTTTTTCACATAGATTATACTAAAATCACCAACGCGAAAAATTATGTCTTGCCAAATCAATTTGTAAATTGTGTGTATTTACAACGATAGTAACAATCACATTAAATCATGAAAACTGAAATTTAATTCTAATAATAAACGTAGGCGCCACTTTTCTTTTAGATTACTTGTATCTGAAAGAAAATAATATTGGATTAGAGGCACGACTTTGGGATTCTGAAGTGGTTCTTAAGGACAAGTGTATACGCCGAAAATGCAAAAGCAGGTAGGCCTACAACAAAAAGTCATGATGATGCAAGCCATGGCGGCGACCCGTGGGCCCCGTGCCCCCATTATTTGATAATTGCCATAATGCTAACTAATTGTGCCTCCTGTATTAATTCCTGTCTTCTGATTTATATCATCATAATATTTTAATTTTATCTGCTCAAATTCTTGTGACAAATGCATTTTTTAAATCGTATTCTTTATAATGTTTTCTAATATTTCAGATTTGACGTCTCTGACAAGCTGGTGAAGCCATATTAACCTCGTCCGTCATGCTAGTCTGTCAAGACAGCAGCAAGAACATCACGGCAGAAAAGCGCGACGGATTAGCTGTAAAGCTAGTCCTGCTCAAAAACTCGTCAGTCTGGGCATCACTACGACTAGCTTTTATGCTAGTCCGTCAAACTAGTCGGTCACGATGGACGAGCTTTAAAATTAGTCTGTCATGACCGACTAGCTTTCTGGAAAGCTAGTCCGTCGTGACCGACGAGCATTAAAACTTGACGGACTAGCTTCCAAGCTAGTCCGTAGAGACGGACGAGTTTTAAAGCTAGTCCGTAATAACCGGGTTGTGTTGAAGGAAAGCTAGTCCGTCGTGAGCGACTAGTTTTAAATCTAGTCAGTCTGGGCATCACTACGACTAGCTTTAAAGCTAGTCGGTCTACCCGTTTAGGTTTTCAGTGTTCAGATCGTACAAAGTATTCTGATTTTCGCATTTGGGTCATGATGATACGTGTATAATGCGTGTATTGTTACGAAGGACAGTTAAAAACTGCCATTAAAAACGATATTGGTGTATGCGCTGATCATCTATTGTAGCAAAGAGCCTTAAAGGACATAGTAGGGCTGTATATTACACATAAACACGGAAGGTCAATAAGATGCCAATCTATAATGCAAATTCGCGATTGAAATCAAATCAGAAAAAATAATTCCTCTGCAAAGATCTAGTTATCATTTACTTATTGTATGTCTGCAACCTTGCTAATGGGGCAACGTGACATAAATCCTGTTTGTGAAGACAGTTCATCGTTGAATTTAAAGAAAAAGCCACAAAACATTGTCAATTAAACATCAATACATATACATTTTTTAATCAGAAAAGGAAAAAGACGATAAAAAGGCGTCAAAGAGTAATTTATATCAAGTTTTAAATAGGCCTATTTGTAAATTTGTAAATTATTATGTATGTTTGGTGCCAGTATGCGATCAATTAATTCCTGAATACATACTATTACTGTACTAATTATTCTATATAAATACTAAAAACATATGGCATAATCTTAAGATGAAATACAAGACCCTAAACCCACAAAAGTACAGGTCGATTTGTTTTTGTTTACTTATTTCTTTCCTGATAGTTTGTGTTTCGAATAAACATGGCATGATAACAAAACAATGAATCACATGTAAATTATGTTGCCGTGCACAATGTCAAGAACGACATTTTGAACATATACTCATATCTTTAAAAAAAAATAGTGCACCTCGTGACGTATCCCTTCCCCCACCAAATCAATGGAGCGTAGTGATACACCTGTGTAAATCTTCATATAACACATTCAAGTGTTAACCTTCATCATCAAAATGGCGTCACTTATTATTTGTTTGCTGACGGGGCATTAGGTGAAATTGAGTTTCATCATGCAATATAAATGTTCGTAATAATTTCGTATTACAATAACGGATAGCATGACATCCAAATCTTCCGAAAAGTGCAGTGACCCTGCATTATGTAAAAGAATAAATCTCTCCCATCTACGCCAAATTCATATTTCAATGTTGACTACATCAATTATTCTTTTGTTCCCCTTTTAACAATCCATCAATGAGCGTGTGCATGACAAAATGTCGTAAGCTAGTAGACTCAACGGAACAATCAAAGTTAAATCCTTTTATTGGAATTGGCAAATGTCATACAATTTACTTCGTTGGGCGAGGGAGGGGCATTATCCTCTAATATTTACGAAATTAAACGTCTTTAATATGAATCGCACAGCAAATTATTTTATTCATAATGTTGCATCCAAATTTTCTGGATACGAATTCTTAAAGTTTAATCACAATATTGAAAAATATAAGAATTTTTTTTGTGGAATCTATTTTGGATGCATCTGATTATTGCTAAATAAAATGTGTCGATGCAGGTATTGCAAAATAATTTATGAAAATATATATAAAGAAATACCACAACTTAGGACAATTTAAGTGTAAAATAACCAACGATTCATACAAAGTTTTGTTTTTAATTATTTGAATTCCTTTTTTAAAAATAAATAAGTAGTTTTCGCTTAGAATGATCCTGCACGATTCTTGTACGTTGGTGATATTTGATATCGTATACAATTTGGATGTTCAAGTCCTCTATGGATGTGATATTGGACCAAAACCTAGTCTCTGTGGATACGATTGTGGATGAAATGGGGGGGGGGGGGTGGGAGGCGATGGGTCTAGGAGCCAGAGAATACCTAATCGAATGATACACAAACTCAATTTTCCTCGAATTACTCCTACATTTCTCGCACACACGGTTTAATCGTATTAAACGTCTGCTTCCATAAACACAAAGAAGCTATCGTCGAGTAATTTAAACATTATTACTTGAGATGAAAAACCGCTTCTAAATAAACATGCCGCAGAGGAAATTATGGATGTATAATACTCGTCGCCTCTACAGTAAACTTTGCGTTGTTTTTTAAACAAATAAAACATTTAGGGGAGAACTAAGCATTGCTTTAATGATTTTTTTTTTCCGAAGAGTAACTATGAACTACTTACTACTATTAAAGTATATGATATTTAAATTGTTTGATATGACATATCAGTATGATTACGTTTATTTCGTGCACAGAGTGAATACCGTGATATAAGGTATGGTATCTGAATAGTCAATGCTCATCAACACTTCTTATAAACCAATCTCTAGAATAAATCAACAGAATTGCTTTAAATAAGTTTTTATACTTTTGAAAAAGCCATTTAAGATTGATTCAATATTATAATCCTCTTATCGAAAATAAAACCTTAAATTTATAATATTTCAAAGTGCAAGGTCGAATATTCGTTATAGGCGTATCAAAATAATGTTTAAATAATGCAGAAAGGATTTTAAATCCCACTGGAAGAGTGTATATAAAGGATGCCATCCATCATGCTTTTAAAAGGCTTACAGCTGTGCTGCTTTCGCTTTATCTTTATCTCGCATAATTGCGTAATTGTATATTCAGACTTGTTCTCTTACACCCCCCCCCCCTTTTTTTTTTGCACGAAATTAAGTGCAGCATATGACCATGACAACCATGTCTGGGAAGTTGTTATACAATTTTCAGGATCGAGCCTACTATCATGGGATGTAGAGAGAGTTTGGTTTCAAGGGCTGGTGGCCTAGCAACTCCAACCCCTGAAAACGCACCACCAGAATACATGAATAATCATTTATGATTGATACCCGGGTTCGGAAACAATCAGACCCAGCGTAAAATACACACCCACGTTTGCACAAACGCACACCTCTAAATTGACACGATGAACGATGTTATGCAAGCCATCCGTCACTTGTCACTATCTTTGCTCACTCGACCTCCTCACAACATAGTGCAGTAAACCAGAGTAATGATCACTATCTATTCTTCTTCGTCTTTCTATATTCACCTTGATAATCTTTTTCATCTCTTCTTCCACTTCACTTAACTTCACAAGATATTGTAATTAAAGAAGTCTTTATTTTTATTTGCGATAAGGATCGTGTTACCTCGACAACGATAGCTCTGTGAAATATAATAAGCAGGTACGTGTGATATAGGATTCTTTTTCTGAACTTAATATAATTACGTTTTATCTCAACAGAAATACAGAGATTGATTGTCACCATTATTTCACACCTTCAAATTAATATGATTAACAATATATTATAAGCAAACAAATGGCAGGAGCATAATGTTCCTGGGCCCTTAACAAATGTTATAAATTCAAATGGTGTAAATGAATGAGAGTGAGCAGCAAGAGTAGGTGTCTAAATTGTAAGTTTGTTCGTATATGAGTGTGTGTGTGGGGGTGTATGTGTGTGAACGACAATAACAATGATAATGGTAATAATTAAGCAAATTGTAATTGTTTTTTAATGCAAGTATTTGCTTGTGTGTGCTTGTGTGTGTGTGTGTGCTTGTGGGTATATATATATATATATATATATATATATATATATATATATGTGTGTGTGTGTGTGTGTGTGTGACACAATAATAATGACAATGACAATAAACAAATTGTAATTGTGTTTTTTTATGTGAGTGAGGGTGGGTATGTGCGTGTGTGTTACAGAGAGATGCGTGTGTTGGTGTGTGACGTGTGTGCGTGCAAGGGTTGGGTATGAGGATGATTCCGTGCGATCCGACAGCATAACTTTGCAATTCTTTTTCACTTTGCTTTACTTTCATCATGGCGGAAGAGATTCTTGATTTAGTGTACATTTATGTGGTATATCGTGGTGTATTTTTAAGGCTCACATAGTGTTAAAGCAATCATGAGCTTTTTACACTTACAGAACATGCACCATCGACTCTGTAATCTTGATTTTATTCAGGGTACAGCGATTGAACTAAACACAACACAAAAAGAAAGTTCCCCCTATTTCAAATATCAATAATTTTTGAACAAGGAGAAGTTTCAAAAAAAAAAAAAATTGTAAAATTAATTTAATGTCCAAGTAGGGAATTTAATTAGCTACCATGGGAGCGAATTTTAGGAAAATCATGAAGTCATGCTTCAGTAACCAATGGATGAATGCAAAAATGTTTTTTTTTTTAAAGTTCACTAGCCTGAAATCACAACTTTGATTCAATAATATCGGACCAATTTTCAGATTTTAAACATTTCACGCATCAGAATGTACGCAAAACGTGCTTCCAAACATACAGAAAGGACATTTGCGTAAAATTTTACGGTTGAGTGAGCATGCAGCAAAATTGCCCAAACTGCGAATTTTACTTCTTTGCCATGGCAAAATTGATCAAATATGATGGGATTCATGTCTAAGAAGAGTGTTTTTAACTTTTGCAAAAAATTTAAATCGATTCACGGTTGAATGAACGCCATAAAATACCAGGTGAAAACACTAACTAAGTAGTATTCTTTCCATTTTGTACACTAAATATCATGAATATCTGTTTTTGTATTATTTTTATGACCGTTGCACGTGTGTACATGATCCTATTGCATTTATTTAAAAAAAATCATGCTTCAGTGAGCACGTGGCACTGGAAAAGCTCTTTTTTTATTTGGAGACTAAAATTAAATTGCTTACTTTGCTTAACCATAACAATTCGTTTGAAAGTATTCATTTCATTTCATTTTCGCAAAAATCCCGATTTTTCATGCTTCAGTGAACACCAGATATGAGAAAAACATGAAAAAAGGAAGAAAGTTTACGGCCCTGGCACGGCTTAATAGCACATCCGATTATTAATTTGACCTAAGTTCTTGATAGCTAATGACCTCTTAAAGATTTGTGCTAGTTTCAAGAATTAACTCACACTATAATCATAGATCGTTACGATCCATGCTATAACATACAACAAATGGACAATGAAAGTGTGCAATATTTGACTTTTGTTCACTTTTTGTTTAAACTCTATACATAAAGTCAATGGGGAGGAAATCAATAGTGAACAACAGTCAAATATTGTTGTGTTTATATATCGCCTCCTAAGAAACAAAACGGCATTATTAATATTCTAGCGCACTTCTGGCTCTTATCACACAATAATTATCAAGAGCTCAATTCTAAAAGGTGCAAAATCCAATTGGTTAAAAATTAAGCTATTGATATCCTACCACTGTTCAGGTTGAAATTATGAACGCAATTAAAACAAAATGCACCTTTCAATACCACTTTTCCATGGACGCCTTTGCAAAATCTGTTAAACAAACGCTTATTACACAAAAGTTACACAGCGCATTTTGGTTACAAGCTCTTCATATGCAATTTTGATTTGGGTCACCATCCTAAAGAAAAGGGGCAACTATCCTCCATCATCATCATCATCTTGAGACCCCAATTTCAGCTAGGTCAAAGCTAATATCATCTGCAAATATATTCCACTCTTAGATTGTCGCCTGGTGGTGTGACATACTTTCTTGTGTTGGATCCGTTTAGGGTCTGGGGTATATGGGAGTGACGATAGGTTGGAGGATTGAACAAGGGTGTATACATAACTCCCTTAGGTTTGGTGGGAAGATTTACCCCAGTCTCGCAGCAGGCAAAGATTATAGACTGTTATTATGTGTTCCTTTTAAATGCAAAGTTTCTTTTTTTTTCTTTTTTTTTTTCTTTTTTTTTTTACAAAAAGGCTTAAATCTCATATCAATTCTAGTTGTAAACTTGAGAGGAAGAGGCGCTATCCTACGCAAATCAAACGCTGCCATAGACATTTGTATTTTGCACAGTTTTTTCACTTTGTTTCTTGATTATGGCGAGCAACTACCTTTTCAAAGAAATGATCAAATTGAATAAGTACGCTAAGAGTCTTTTTTTTTCAAAAATAGGAATAATTTACTGCAAATGGGAAAAAAGTCCTGTCACTTGTGTCAATTCGAAATCCTAATCAGATCAAATTCCTGTACAATATGGCCATTTTGCTCTCAAAATAGCTCATACGCCACATAATTATCTTCCGGATAACGCATAATTATATTACAGCTTAATGATCAAGCCGTTTTTAAAAGCTTGAATTCTCACCTTTCCAGAAGATGGTAAATTCATTTCATTGGTTAAGAAAAAGTCCTGTCACTTTCAACATTATCACAATAGAATCTTTACTCGATGGGTCGATATTTCCGCATATCACATGCATATCGCATGTGGACGGCGTCTTCGCAAGAGGTGACAAGATCACTACTATATCAATAATCGTTTGGAACATCAATCTATGTGAAATAAAGATTCTGATTACAACTTCATCACAATAATGTTATAACTTGCCCAAATGTGTATTTCCTCCATCTGGTCTGGAGAATCTATTAACTAACAACATGATAAAAGTTCATTAATTCTTTCATCTCCATGTACGAGTAGATTGCTGAACCGAACGGATAATACCATTCCAGCTGCAGGGAAGTCTTCTTAGACGAGTTTTTGTGAGCTAATTTATTATTGCAGCCAGCTGTATAGATTTCTACGCTTGTCAGTCATAATTCCAACGTCGCTTCGTTGCGTCTGACCTCTTAGATAATGGACGCGGCCTTGTTTAATTACGATAGAATGCCGCACATTGGTATACGTTAACTTTACATTTTACATAGAGTAGAATTGATATGATTGATGAATGTATTATTAGCAACATTGTGTATAAACCTGTCAATCACAATAGAAGTTGGCTTTTAAAGTCAAATCATTTAATTACACATGACATGTCCAATATTAGATTTACATGTAGAAATTGTAATTGTATTTGGAGTCTTTCCTAGACTTTGCATTAAGTGTATTTCTATTGCAATAGCTTATCCATTTCATTCATTATCATTGGAGAAAATCATGTCCAAATTAAAAAAAAAAGCTTATTCGAACTATGACCAGATTGATTAGCTTACTGGTAAAAGGCATTCGCTTTAACATTTATCATGAAAGATGTGTCTGTTTGTGTTTTTATCTGCATTTTTTCTTCTGTTTTGTTCATAAAGGCTCCCCATTTATTTCAAATTTCCGAATATCTCACCCATGTTGTCGCACACAATATCCGTATAATAGCAGTCACTTTAGGGCCTCTGGTTACTCCTTCCGATCGTATTACATCTGAAATGAGCTGATTTAACTAGTGTCCTCTTTCACTGAAATCTTTTCATTTTCATTTAAATTGGAAGGGAGCGGTCAAATTATTCTTTCCAGCAGCATCTAATTTTTCCATTTCGCCAGGGAAATGGGTTTAGTATACGACGAGTGTTTTTATGTTACGGGAACGGCATCGCTGTCGCCTTATCACCGTACGGAATTACGTCTCTTGTCTACTTTCGTTTTGGACGATGATCAATTTCATTATTATAAAAAAACAGAATATCACTAAATTGGAATAAATCACCTACTCACTTCTCCTGTCCGAAAGAGAATTGAGGTTTTGTCTTTTATCAGTGTCAGAGGTCGATGGGTGTTTCTGGCAATAGACCAAGTGCATGGGGGTTCAGCGGTATCAATAATAGACTTCCTGAACATGTGTTTGACTGAACAATATATTTTTTTTAATATCGGATAAATCTCCATCGTAATGTCATGGCAGAGATTTATTAGAAACTATACGAAACAGAACCGTGATAAAAAAAAACAAAAAAAACCAAAACAAAAACAAAACCGCAACACGCAAACTCAGTTTTCTCTATAGCGTTTATACATTTAGGATATACTTTCTAGTATGTTACCCTCTAAATGTAAACGACTGAATATGCCACTTCACATCTAAAGCACTCATGATTTAGTGACTTTGAGCTTAATCCTCTCACTCGTTAGAAGAGTGAGCCTGTTTCCATCTCATATTAGTTATATAGGCCGAATATTTCTACTCGTTTCCACAAATGGGCACACCATGCGTACTCACTGTTATCCAGCTAACATAGGTTTGATGCCTGAATGGCGACAATTTTTGTTACCCTCAGTGTAACAGTGACCACGTCTATTCCACTAGAAAAAAGAGTTATCCCTCATTCGACTTTTTGGTAGAGTTAAATTTTAATTCTGTTTAAAGCATTTCCACTCCTTTCACATTTAGGACACTAACTTCATCGTTTTACTCCAAGCAGCCCCTCCCTTTTACCGTTCATAATATGTTCCACCTGTTATGTGATTGGGCATGGTGCTAACATTATTTCATGTTAGTTTATCATCATTTGCTGAATATTCATGATATTATAAAACGGGAAGCTCCAATCTGGTGATATCAATACATAGCATAGACGTGATTTCTAAACTACCTTTTTGCAACATGTAAACAGCTGTGTATGTTTACACACCGATTTTGACAAATACAGATTTTCTATATTTATATATAGATTCTCCAGATTTCTATCGCACAACCAGACTTAAAAAAAAAAAGAAATCAATAAAACGTGGCGCCTGCCAAATTGACAGATCTCTATCAATTGAAATCAGTTGGTAGTATAGAAAATAAGCAAGGACGATTGTATTCCACTATAACATTTTGTTCACAACCATTCATCACTGTACAATACAACCACTTTGAATTAAATGGAGCAGATAAGAGTCCCAAAGTACGTATTGCAATTGTCCCATTGTAACGAAGAATACATGTTAATGCTTCCGTCAATAAAGTAAATCTGACCCATAACTCGCGACGTCAATGAATACAAAGCTTTCATCAAAACTCGGCATCAGTTTAAATCGGAGCATTCTTTCAAATGATTAACACTGAGTGAATTCAGAAACCGTAGTTACCATACGTATGTCTTTAAAGGGAAATTTCACCCTAGAATTCATTGATTGATTCATTTATTGTATGAAAAAAAAAATATCACTGAAAGTTTAAAGAAAATCCATCAAAGCACTTTTTTTTTTTTATTATTTGCGACGTCACTCCCGCCTGACGTGTAACGTAAATTCCACGATTTGCCATCTTTAAAAGAAATGGAATTTCACCTGTGCATTCTGTACATCATCATCACAGTCATTTTAATATACACACATCTATGAAACATGTAAATCTATTCCTTCATCAAAACCATGCAAAGCCAAATTTATTATTCATTCGCTCTAAGATCAATAAAATGTTCACCTAATGATGACGAGAGCACTCGTCGAAACGTAGCCGAAAAATTTTACAAGTGAGTTCAGATTTCGACGTATAATTTCTTTTTATTTTTAAATCTATCAAATTTATATATAGACAACATAATCTAGCAGCTCGCAAGTGACGTCACAAAATGTAATGTTTTAAGCATTATTTTCCTCATATGTTAAAGGCAAGCTTGTAATTTGAAAACCAGTGTGCGTATCACGACCCACCGGGTGGTCCTTCAATATCTAACGTTTCTACCAGAAGGAAATTTCTTAATGATATCGGAATGACTAAACAAAAATAGAAATTAAAGTAGTTCTATTATGATATTTCCATAAAAGCATGAAATATTAAGGAGTTGGACTCCTTACCTGGGGCTACCAAAGGCCTGCTAATCTCCACGATCTACCACGAAAATACTTTGACATATGATCCTAAGCTACATGTATTTAAAACTTTCTCAATATTGTAAGTGTATATTTTTTACAATGAGTTTTTTTTTTCTTCAACGTGGAACTTTGCCAACTTCTATCAAATTTTTTTGAGATGCCTTCCCGATGAGAATATTTCAAAGATTATATCTCAAGGGGAATTCTAGTGCTAAAATATATACGTCACTATTTAAGGCTTCGATGTTTTTACGTCATCTATGCAATGCTATACGACGATATAGACGTTTTAATAAAGAATTCTTATACAATCACTCTTCTAAACCTGTCTATAGGCCCTAATGGGACGCCCCTGGGCCCGTAACACAAAGCTGAATGCCATCAGTTGCAAAGTTTGAAAGAAAAATTTGAATTGGTTACTGGTGACTACTTTGAACAAAAGGGACATGAAACAAAGAAACCAAATATGATAAATTCAATATTGATACCATTTATGCAATAGAATATCATGTCTTATACTCCGACAGTCCCTCAAAAGTCGTTTGGAACGTTAATACTGAAATATAAGTCTCCGCCTTACAGGGGTCACGTGACCTTAACATTGTTCGAAAAAGTTTCGGATTACACCCACCCAGAATTAAAAAGCCTGACGCATTCTGTGAAGTATTCTACTTTCTACCATTTTCATGGATAACCATGCCAAATGCTTCGAGCTGTTAGTACGTTGTAATCTAAAAACATGGCGTATACACTGTCTCGTGTATATGGGTAAGTATTGAATTTATACAAGAATTTTAACTCCCTGTGGGATAAAAACACAATTTTCCCCATTCGCACTGCAATTACACTCAACTAAGATATTTATAGCAAGAAGTAATTACCTTTCGATTCAGACGGTATTCACATCTCAAAATTCATTTATTGAAAGTTACAATATTACGTTTATCCTAAACAAATCATTTATCATTTGTTTGGTTGTCTATAACTTATTTATATTCATTTATTCGCGACAATATCATTTGACATAGAAATATTTCTTGGAAAGCTAAAACAAAAGTAGCACTGTGTTTATAATTGACCCCATTCTGAGTCTATTTTTGACAACACACGTCATTCTGAATAAATTATCGGCATACATCACATATGGACCCGATTGATCAATAATGGCGGAAGGCCCAATGGATCCATCATAGGACCAATTTAACCCTTCCAGGGCTTAAATTAATCGAAGGCCTTGAAGGACATGGCCTTGGATGCCCCCTTACTGGCCTGAGTACCCTTCCAAAAGTCCCTGTTTTGCCTCGCAGATTTTAGTGCCCTTTTTAGTTATTTGCATTTTACTTAATAAAAAGTGCCCTATGAAAAATTAGCTATGTTCACACGGGACCATCGGGGTTTTAGTCCTCGAGGATTGTATCCTTAAGAATTTAAACCCCGACGGCTTGTTCTCGAGTTGTGTTCACACGGAGTGCTTATCCTCGGGGATAGTTATCCTCGAGGATAAGTGAGAGGCTCGATGACCTGAAGTACAGGTTGTATGTAGCGTGCGCTATTTATTTCCCTGTACTATGCGGCTATGTCCCTTGACCGAACCGGAAGTTTAACCGTTACAAGAGGTCACACTTATCCTCGAGAACAGTAACTCCAAGTTAAAATCGTGTCCACACGGTCAAACGCGCGATCGGAGACCACCCACCGCTTGGAGTTTCGAGCCTTTACCCTAAGATCTGTCGAGAACATAAACCCCGACTTGTCCTCGAGAACATAAACACCGAGTTCGTTCACACGGGCCTTAACTCCAAGTTAACTCCAAGTTGTCCTCGAGAACATAGTCCTCGAGGACAACTTGGAGTTAACTTGGAGTTAAGGCTTGCCGTGTTAAGGCATGCCGTTTATTTTAAGCGTATACTGAATGGAAGATCGTTGTGCGGTTGATGGACATTAGACCTGTTTTCTTGATGGGTGGCTTTTATTTTGAGGAACATGACCTCTCCTTTGGGGAAACCATTGTCCTTAGGGTGGTATCTCACTTCGCGGAGACGTCTTCGCGACAGAATATAAAATTTCGTCTCCGCGACGGATAAGAAGTATTAATAAAAAGCAGATAATGAGAGAGAAACAAAATTAATGAAAGCTTCTCCAAAGTACCGGAGTTCTAAAGTTTTACTTATTTATCCTCACTTGCGAGCTGCTTTTCACTTATGGTACTTGATCGAGGAATGTAGTAAGTTGAATTTCATCGAGGATTGTATAAAAGCTTGTTGATATGTCGAAATATGCAGATGAAATTATGATTCGTATTCATAATACTCAGTGTTCTCAGATTTGAAGTTTATCTCCTTCTGTGACTGAGAATGTATAACTGAAAAAAGTGTCGTCGCAAAAAACGCCATGCATGTATTTTCAATTCAGACCTACTTCAATTGCATTTGAAAGCACATGTACAAACTACTTCTGAAGTTATATCAAAATGGGATAGATAAGGTATCCAAAGAGGGTAACTTTATACTATGTACCAGCACATTGGATATGCTGCAAGGTGTTGAGAAGGAACTCTGTAAAGATGTGTAATACGATGAGTTCTTAACCTAAAAACTACCGACTCTTCTAATAACTTTCCTGCCAGCTAGAAAATAAGGAAGTTAACTTGAATTTATCGAAAATGGAACACTCATTGTTTATCGAGTAATACAATCAGAATTTTCGTTTTCCAACTTCGTAGGACCCAATCCACCCCCCCCAAAAAAAAACTAAAAAAAACTAAAAACTAAAATAAAAAAAGACCCACAGTAGCGTGAATGTATGATACCAGGCGAGGATCTAGCACATCCCCCTCACCCACACACCACTGACATCTAGAAAACCAGAAAAACTGTACCCCTAAACAAGTTCAAAGTGGTAAGTGGCAGCACTGAGCCTCATAAGGCATCGTAGTTCCGCGTCTTGGTATGGACGTTTGTAGGAAACTTTTTTTTTTCCAGAACCAAGCTTTGGGTATCAACACTGTGCATGTTTCAGTGTAATCCTTACATTTTGTTTGAAAGGATTATTATACCTTCATAATATTCTGTAAGCATTTAAGTTTTCGTAGGTCACTTCAGAAGTCTGGGCAACATATATCTTGACAATCCTGATCATAAACTATGTTTTCATGACAGAACCACTTCATAAAGAAGTGCCAGAATCGTCACACACACAAGGTCAATTAGAAAGGTCCTCAAGCACGGAAGCCATCGGCTGAAAATGAGTACATAATACTCAGGTTTGCTTATGTTCCATCGGCTGTGCTCACTTGTATTTAACTAGAACACTTAGCCTTTGTGTCAATACTTAGTAGGTCATGGTGTGCTAAGGTTCCACGGCATCCAAGACATCTCTTTTTCCCATTGTCCCAGTGCTTTTCCATCTATGTAGTCTATCCATCAGACAGTGTTCATGTGACTCTCGTCTCTGTGAACGAAGTCCTTAGCAGGCTAGTCTGGGCTAACTTTGAGGTGTAGACTATGTTTGACATAGGTCCTTTGTCGTGGTTTATAATGTGAATTTATCTATATTGCCACACTCAATCCATGTGAGGTAAGTGGGTCGGTCTACCTGGTAAGAATCCCATTTACGCTATCAAGTGCAGGTCCAGGATAAGGGGAGGGACATGACCGTCGATTTTCAGAATTTGCAAACAGAATTTGCTTTGGAATGGATTGATATACTTACACCCCTAACAAAATACGGCACGAAATGATCATAAGTAGTGGTACGCTCACTGTCAGCCCCCTGCCGTTCACCAACAAACTGACTCTTTAATATCGAATCCGGGGTTCGAATCTGTTTCGGATGATGGCGTCTGGGGTCGGTCCCAGACGTCATTAATCAAATCTAATTAATGCAAGCCTGTTAAAAACCCAATTAATCAACCGGTGATGCGGTGGTCACAACTCATCATGGCTACGTGCGGAGATCGTGAGTGCAACGTAGCTTGCGATGCCGCAGCCCGGAGCCGCCGGCATAATCTGTGATTTCGACGTAGGAATTGTATTGTAAGAACATTCAGCGTGCTGTGTCTGCTCCGTGCGTGTCAAAAAAAAAATTAAGCGCGACGTAAAATTTCTCTACGGAATCCGCCGTCACGGTCGTAGAGAACTGCACGACGCCCGTACGACCAGTTTTGACCACCGCATTACACATTTACCTTATCCCCAACCTGACATATGAACTGGTCGCAGCAATAACAGCTCATTGGTTCAAACTACATTACGTAGACAATGGTAAAATTAGGCGGCTCATCCTAAAATAATTTCACATTTGACTCTCGTACATTAAAAATATATTCAGGATTCTAGTAATATCATTGCTCCTTGCAAATATGCACAGAATAAATAGACATAATGAAACATTTGAAGTTGGTGCACGAAGCTAATCTCTCAAATAAGATAGCGTTCTTGAATTGAGACTGCTTCCACTAGGTAAATTTAACAATCACGCGTTATGTTTACAATAAGCGAGGTTCCTCAGAATGAACTTAACGATTCAGTATTTAACATGTTTAACCTAAGGTGTAGATCAACAAAGGACAGCCAAATACTCTGATCAAACAACGTCTGATGAAATCCAAGTCTACCTTGAAATGTCACTTTCTCAATAACACTGAAAAGGTGTGTCTCCCCTTGCGAGGATTCGAGTAAAGGTGATTTTCTAATTGATTAATTTCTTTGACGGAATGGTAGACAAAGGATGAACTGCATAATACTTCATTAGGACCTAAAATCGTTAGGATACTTTTATAAGTTGTTTGAAAATGAAATTAAAGAACCAAAAACGGCACTTTTGGGAGAGTTAGAGAGCGTAATGAGAGAGAAAGAAAGAGGTGCGAGGAACATAAAAAGATTCAGAAATAAAGAGAAATGAACAGAAGAAGTAATTCGATGTAAACTACGATAGTTCGGGACTGATTCACAATTTTCATCATGTTGAAACTGTTCACATTGACTGGTGTTCCACGTTTATGAATGCCCTTTTCTCATTGTCTCGATGGGAATACATATCGTCAAGAACGGATAAACAGACATAGATATGATTTGCCGAAACATATAACTCCATTAAAAACACTACATTTCAACTTGACTACATTTACTTCTCACTCCAACCCACTCTCTTCAATCGATTGTGTAAGGGATGATCCGCGTCTCACTTGGGAAATCTCTTTCAAGATATCAATTTCGAATTTGAAACGAGCCGCGACCGACTATAGAAGCTTATGATAGAGATGACTTCATGTATCTCTGAAACTTCTCCTTCATGTTACGGGCATTAAACTCGAGATGCTGCATATGAAAAGGAATGAATTGTATTCAAATGTCATCTCAGAGCAATGCTCTAGTTTTTCCCTGCACACTTGGTCATATACTGTCATATACAGTGTGTTCCTAAAAAAAGGTAATCGAAGTTCAAAGGTCAGTCATTTCAAAAGTATATTGTTTATTTCTGTAATTTGTTTACTAAACTACTAAGTAACTCATCAGCTTTAATTTGAGACATTGCTTACGTCTTAACTGTAATGGGTCACAAAGTTAAGGTCATTTGAAGGGGATAGGTACAAACCCCATTTTTTCCAAGTTTTTCGTTTTTAGGGTATGAAACCAACTTTTTATAAAATTTTGGTTTCATAGTTTTGGGGGGTTTTGTCACACAAAGTTTCAATGAAATGCAATCTCATTTGTCAAAGGACCTTTCTCAATGGTAATGAGATGTGTTCACAATTAGGAGTCTCTTGAGTCTTGGAGACGTCATGGTGACGTCTCCTGAGACTTCAGGACGTCGAGGGATAATGGAACACAAGTCAAACATGTTCAATTTTTTAGTAGACTTCTTTTAACGCCAGCAAGTCAAAATTATTAAACCGTTTAATTTCTTTTAATCGTTAGGAAGTTCCGACAACGTCTCTGCCACGTCGTGGATACTAAAATGACGTCGCGGCAACCCTGCAAAGACGTCACAGAGATATGCTCGCGTATTAAAGAAGTCTGCTAAAAGATTGGACATGTTTGACATTTGTTTGATTTTTCTCGCGACTTCCTGCAAAATCAGGAGACGTCGCGGCGATTCGTCTCCGAGACTCCAGAGACTCATGCATAATCGAGAACCCATGTCATAGCCAGCGAGAAATGTCCTTTGACAAATGAGATTGCATTTCATTGAAACTTTGTGTGACAAAACCCCCCAAAACTATGAAACCAACATTTTATAAAAAGTTGGTTTTATACCCTAAAAACGAAAAACTTGGAAAAAAGGGGTTTTGTACCTATAACCTTCAAATGACCCTGACTCTGTGACCCATTACAGTTTTGACGTAAGCAATGTCTCAAATTAAATCTGATGAGTTACTTAGTAGTTTAGTAAACAAATCACAAAAATAAACCATATACTTTTGAAATGACTGACCTTTGAACTTCGATTACCTTTTTTTTAGGAACACACTGTAGATCTATCAGTGCTTGACTTTGCTTCTTTAATTCTACTAGAAATCCTTGATATTCATAAGTGTCGTGCGGGTTGTGATGGACGAAAAAAGTGACGACTGAGAAGGAGTATAGGCCCTACACATCACCATTTTCCAGATTTTCTTATGGTCATACAAATCTAAAGTCTTATTCTATTTCTTTATAATTTGTCCGAACCTTAAAGACTTGTCTTAGGATGCCAATGAAGCATTCTATTAGCTGGTCCTGGATAATTTACGGAGCATTTCAGCTTTAGTGTTAAGCGTCTTGTACTGATTAATAGAAACAAGTGATAAATATTTCAAACATACATATCTGTCTACCAATAAGAAAATTCGGAATTTATGAAAATAAAATAGTATCTCACCTCCTCCGTTTCTGTAACACAGATATGGAAAGCGCCAGACATTTCCGAGACCAATTGCGTAACCAATACAGGCTAGCAGAAAGTCCATTTTGCCGCCCCATTTTCCTCTCTTTCCTCCTTCATCTACCACATCTTCCTCTTCGTCAGGTTCGGGATGATGTTCAGCGAGTTTCCCATCTGCGACGACCACGCCCTGTCCATCGACATCGGCACTTCCATTGCCTTGATCTTTGGATTCAATCGACTTCATGTCATTCAAGGGTATCTTCTCTTCAGAGTTAGCGATAGGAGGCACTCCATTCTCAGACGTCATCTTGACTGATTTTTGTTCTGATAGTATAATGCCGTTAAGATTATTCTTGGTGCTCTAACTTGGTGGAGACTTGAAAAAGACGCGGTGCTCTTAAGATTATTTCACGTCAAAAGGTCAATTCACAGCGACCTTAAAATAATCGCAATAAAATTAAGCTGTGGTGCGAATCACGAAATTTTTAAAGAAGAATATTGAGGAGTATGTGCTCCAACAAACATGATTTGAAGACCAGTCTGTTAGCTGAAATCATGGATCAGAAGCTCATTTCTTAGGAAGCGATCGGGGTGGTATCCGGCACCTGTAGGGTGTAAAGCTCTCCGTCACCACTGGTGGACGGGGGTAATGGGACAGGTGTATTTGTCCCGTTTGGGTGCGGACACACCGAATTGCATGAAAGAATAAACGTGAAATAATCCTCAGCCTGTGCCGGTGGCTATATCAACTTCCTACCCAAATATTCAGCCCTCTTTTTGTAAAAATGTGAGAACAGACGTGAAGAGAAATTCTAGAAACCAACCTGCTGAAATGGCAGCACATTAACATAAAATTAATTCCACATCAAGTTCAGTAAAGACCACAAACCCAATTGAATAAGTTAAAACATGAAAGACTGATACAAAACTATGAATCACGGAGCCAAGTGTATTATGGATGACCGATCAGAGTTGGTATGTTTCCCGATTTCTCAACACAATTATTGCTCAAGCGACGGAGATAGCGGCACCATCAAAGTTTGTTTCATCTAAGCAAAGTTTAACTGTGCTCCAATGAGAATAAAATACACCTTGCTCTAGTTTTGCTCTGGCTAGGTCCACTCAAATCTCTCCTGCTAAGCTGCACATCCAAAGTCGTGCCCACTAGCAAAGGAGACGAGAAACAAACTGATGCTCTAGAGATGATCGAGGCAAAAAAAAAAAAAAAAATAAAGCAAAACAATTGTTGTGCGATCGAGACTCAACGCGCACCCAAACTCACGACCAATTGTACTCACATTACTTTACTTTTCTGTATGCGTTCTTTGGGAGGTTTGTTGGTGTGCTAATCCGTATACGGAACGATTTGTATCAAACTCGCCTTGAATTACAATCCCTTTCTTTTTTCCAGGTCCGCTCGCTAGGGAACTTCAACAAACTCAAAGCTCATTGGTCCACTCCATTTTTGTTCATTTCACTCCGTCTGTGGCGCAATCGATAAAATCTCGACTAGCAAAGCTGAAGAGTTGCATTGCTTTCACAGGCAGATATTTATGCCACTTTGTAGCCGTGGAAATTAAATCATAATTCCACAATTTAATGTCAGCGTTCAATTATTGATCCTCCGGTTACACGCAACGCGTCAGAGGGCGATTCCAGTATTTTCCCCTCTTAAAATAATACGAAGAATTACTAATATCACAATGTCCGAATGTACACGAAAAGTCGAAAGTAAAAATGAAGAGTCTGGACCCCGTCATACACTCGTGTTTGGAATGCGTTTCCTTAGAGTTTTTTCAATCCAATAACATTCACATTCACAAGAATAGCTCCACAAACTGGTCGTTTGTCTACAATGAATTTGCTTAGTGCCATATCGTATTGTTCGATTACCTCATTACATTTCTAAAATGTTTATTTAACTCTCGATGTGTGTAAACGTCACACTCCTTCTAACAATGGACCAAATATCTCACCCAAGTGCAACTTATGTCCTCATAGCGCGAACCCACAAGATTTTTCCTTCTTATTTGTTTCTATTATATTCACATTACAAGAATGAGGTCATTCATTCGAATAATTCTCACTTTTTGTGATGGTAATACGTATGTGACGTTTCTTTGTGTCATTGTGCGGCAACATTTAAAATTGTGTGTGTGAGGGTGAGTGTGCGTGCGCGCGTGGAAGTGTGTGTGTGTGTGTGTGTGCGTGCGTACAAAACAACGATGCCTAATATTTTTTTTCTTTCCAACTTATTGTATTTTCTACTATCAGTATTTTATCGAAATAGAATGTTCCGCAAAGTTATTGTACCAATGAAATTCAATTCTGCCATGTGGCTGCGATATTGGTTTTTTTTTTCTTTTCTAATTAATAAACCTTATTATTACTATCATAATTGATTATTGAACTTGTATATATAACTAAGTATTTGTTACCATATAACCTGATTTTGAATGAAGTAAAAGGGACTTTCAAATAATCAATCAAATGTTAGAACCTGGAACAAAGAGTGAAACTGACAATATGCAACGCAATCAGGAGGTCTCGGGCATGAATCCCGATTGACTCCCAATTTCTCTGCTCATTTTTTTTTTTCACTTCAAATATCATAATCTTTACAGCTTCAACTTTTATTTCATATCATATCTGAATGAAAAGTCTTCATGATTTTTTTAAAGAGATAAAGAAAGGGTACATCGAACAGGTTACAACCAATGGTAATTAGGAAAAGGAGAATATGAGAGATGGGTAGAGAGGAAATGAAAGAAGAGAGATCTAGAGTGGGAGATATACATGGGTTGGGGTTGAATGAAAAGAGGGTAATGTGACAAATATTTTAGGAAATGATATCGACGTATAAATGGAGGAAATGCAAAATGGGATGAACAAAAATTACCAACTAACCCGGTTGGGAAAGCCAGCGTGAAGGAAGGAAGACTAGAAAGGGATAAATATTACGATCAATGACCTACTTTTAATCTGTTAGAAGGTGGATCAAGTTACCCTGTTAAGCGATATGGAGGAGATACAGGTGTATAATGCAGTATTCTATCCATGCTACATTTTCACCTTCCCGCCAACTGGTTTCCATGGTGATGGAGACCATGATGGTCATCCTTGGTCCGTTTGGAGGTCAAGATACCTCAATACTCTCATAATGAAATAATGTGTCATGTGATCAGATATATCACACCATAGAATTTGACCTTCCGTGAGAGAAAATTAGGCATTATTTTGGCCAATTATGATGCTTGAATTCGAAAATTATCTGTCTGCCAATCTGAAATGTCATCCAAGAGAATCTGATTATGAAGATTTGGCGGTTTGGTTTCATCGAAGAATGTGCAGAAAGTTCAAGCGACCCCATCTGTCTGAGTACATATGTTATATTTCATGCATATGACATTAATTTGGGAATTTCTCACCGAATAACCAAGGTGTTGATGTGCACGTTCAATTCAAATTATGTTTGACAAAAACTACAGGAAACCATTTTAGTTGCATCTTCAACATCCCTGTGACAAATAATACTTTCTGTAAATGCATGGCATGAGGATTGTTTGACATTTAAAGGCCCTCGCAAGTCGGAGATCGTGGGGAATGCGCGTTTTTCTTGAGCTCCATTGACTCATACACAATCTACAGTGAGGCTTACGCAAGGGTCGGCCTACTGGGGATTAACATTCGGACAGCACGAACATGACGAAGTTTACCGAATGCAGTCCGTCAATAGGGTCAGTTGCTTCGGATTAGTTTATAGACTCTCAACGGGTCTCTTCGTATTAATTCAAAGAGAGGACTTGTATAATACTCCATTTCAAAAACAAAACATAGGTTAGATTTACTTCGGACTTCTGGTTAGTTAGTCTAGCCATGAAGGATTAACCGGATTATAGCTCCAGACGGGTTGGCGCTGAAGATTACGCAACACGCATCAGGCTCTGATTGGAATGTTATCATTTCACCCGAGATAAGGTGAATTCCCCATGTTTTATCAATTATACGTCCCTTTAATATTCAGAAGGCGAAATCATATCTTTAAAAAATTAAATAAATAAAATAATAATGCAGATTATATATTTCTCATCGTTAACATAATCAATATTTTAAATATAATTTAAATAAAAGAAGGATTAAAAAAAAAAATGTGCACTAAGGGAGCGATACTTTTTTAAATCCCAGTATTAATGTTTCATCTCAATATTGGATGGCAGATATCAAAGCTATCTATGAAAATCAAAGCATGCGATAATTTTGATAGAGCCATCTGCCATTTTAACGATTTTTTGTTGTTGTTGTTTTGGTTGAAAAATATACAAATTTAAGAATATTCCAAATACGTGATCATTTAATGTATGCCTATATACTAATTTGACTGTGATATTTCTCAAAATGATACTTCCATTTGCAGCAGTCTTATCTTTACTAGTTTTCTATGTACTATCAATATCTTACTGAGTTTTTGAATTAGTGAATCTATTCTGCTGAACAGACGCATTTATCTGTTTCATGAGTTTTTCTTGACCTGATTTGGGACTCGGCAGAAAAAAAATGACAATCATGATATTCCTTCTTGGCAAATAAAATGTGATGTTATTGAAATATAATATTTTGCCAATTTATAATGTTGTCTTGAAAATGATTTTAAAAAATATAGAACTGCTTTGGGCGCCAAAAGCGTTATTATAAACGGATTTTCTTTTACATTTACAGGTTTTAAAAATTAAAGAATTGTCATGACCCATTTTTCGTCGTTTAAATAATTAGGGGTTATTATAGAGCATTTTAAAGTGATCAGACTGCACTGTACCATTACTCTTCAGATGGTTCTTCAATATTTGAAACAAATTACTTCATTCGAGACAGAATAGAAAATTTCGTGTCCGCGGCGGATAAAAAGTATTAGAGACGTCTCCGAGACGGATTTGGGACTACTTCAGACCTTTTTTCATAAATTGTCACGGAGACGTCTTACAGTGGTATCTCACTTCGCGGAGACGTTTCCGGGACAGAATAGAAAAGTTCGTCTCCGCGACGGATAAAAAGTATTAGAAACGTCTCCGATATCGTGGAGATGTCTCCGAGACGTCTTCGCGACAATTTATAGGGGAAAAATGTCTGAAGTAGTCCCAAATCCGTCTCTGAAACTCAGGAAACGTCTCCAATACTTTTTATCCGTCGCGGAGACGTCTCCGCGAAGTTGAGATGCCACCCTTAGCGAACACGCATAGAAATAGTCATTGTCCACAAATTCACTTTATTTATCTTAACACATTTTTCAGAACGCCGCCTAAAATTCAAAATACGTGTTAACACTGAAAACGAAAGTTGGTCATTCCTTAGACAAAAATTAGTCCAGTGGATAAAAATAATTAGTCTTCTAATAATTACGGTACAGGACTAGTTTCATCACGTTAAAGACTAATTTATATCATTATTGGACTAATCGTATTTTGTGCAATACTAACGCACGGCAAATAATAAACCTCGACTAATTCAGATTGCAATGATTTACGAATGCGCATCTTTACGAGGACGAATTTTGACAAATTCTAGGGCACTAGACTAATTGAATGACTAATTTTTCGGCGAAATACTAATTCACTTTCACCTTGCGCTTGCCATTCCGATGTACGCGCGACGAGTGACGGGTTTTCCAATTTGTAGAGCAAGGGACAGAGCAACCGGAAACGAACTTCATTAATCGGTAAGAGAGACATTTTCTTTGAAATATTATGATTTTAGCCGGTATTTTTATGAATTTTACAGTAATGAATATCGTGATGTTGACTCATAAATTTCCAGAAAAAAACTGTATTTTGTCAAAAAAATTGTCACAATTTAAAATGCGAAAATCACCCAATAATTCAAGCTGTAACTCTGAGTCTGAACTGCTGGCGCGCCGCCCGGGCCGCGCCGCCGGGGCATAGGAAAGCTAGTTGGCCAATTCGCACTCTGCGCATGGAGATCTGCCTTTACCTTTCCGGGGAGCGGGAAGCGAACTCGCGCCTGACCGCTCATATAAAACATACGCATTTCAACGAACAGAATAATCGCGTAGTCTGTAAGGCATATCATTTATGCTCGTCTGCCAATTAAAGGTCTTCCTCTTGAATGTAATGCCAGTGGATAATGAGGTTTGTCTGAGTGAGGAGACATGTGAATACACAATGGCATTATTTATTGTGTTTCAAGTGATTACTGATATCCATAGATTTTGTAACCCCTATTATCCTAATGCTGCAGTCATACGTTTGTGTTTTAATCTTATTTCATCTTGTATTCTATCATTTCCTATGTATTTCTTTGTTTTACTGGATGAACTAAAATTATCATAATTTCAACTGTGGACTATGAGGGTAGGCAACCTGGGGATCCGCAGAAGAAAAAGAATTTTTGGACGCAACCATGCATTCTCTCCACAACAATTTTGTGTCAAGAGTGAATGACAGTCTGTGTTGTAATGTATTATTGTATCTGTAGCACATTTTTTTTAAATATTCAGATACCCAAAGTCGCACGAATATGCTTTGCTTGTGGAGCTGTTCCTGAGAAGTACCTCCAACCATACTCAACGCAATCATTCAAAGGTAATTTCTGTTTCCCCCTGTTTTGTC
>CALNVZ010002100.1:62546072-62562830 GCA_940671915.1 Paracentrotus lividus | reverse complement strand
AGGACCAATGACTAATTATTTATTAGGCAAATAAGACATCTTGAAAGACCAATTATTGTTAGTCAATTGACCAACTTTACTTTTTCAGTGAAGTACCTTTAAAGGTCAACAATTGAAAACTAGGGAGGGTCAAATACCCACGTGTGTAAAGGGATTTTCTGGCTAAGCCTTTCGCAGTAAGACGTTAAAGATTGAAGAAAGAGAATCTTCACACTTACTAGAAGCAACGATCCATCAGTATTTGCATATTTGTAAACCGCAATCAAATAAAATAAACATGCTCCCGTTTCTCTGTCTCCCGGTCCATTTGCCAGTAGGACGACAAAACAAAGCAAAGAATTTTACTCTATACCCCTCATCTCTCTGTTCCTCCCCTTTCGATATTCTCCTCTTTTCCTTTAACCTTTCTATACCTCACCGTAATTCCTATTCTCTTTTTATCCTGCATCTATTTTCCTCTCTATCCCTCCACAAGTACAAACCTTTCCTTCATTTATATCTCCCTGCAACTGCATTTTCTTCATTCTCTTTTATCATGCTTATCCCTCCCTCCCTCCCTCTCTTTTCTCTCCCCATACATGTCATATTCCCCGATCCACCACAAATAAAATTGCCCATAGCACACAGCAAGATGGCGCTATGACTCTCAGAGATTCTTATGTTAAAAATTAGAATTGAGAAAATTGTTAAAAATAAGTGTTCGTAATGAGGCCGTTTTTTTCTCAGTATGTATGTATTTTTCTTGATCGTCTGAAAATATTAAAGGGGATGTTCTGGCTATTTTTGTCCTAAAGATTGACCTAAACAAGCAAGAGTACCCGGGACAACTAATAAAGTTCCCTTGAAATGATTGGACTGATCTGAACCAATGGTTGGCGATTCCTCACTTTGCTTAAAATTGCTTCTATACCTACCATTGATTTTATATGAACTTTTAATAAAACAATAGTAGGTCTATTGGTCAAATATTAAAAACGACTAGATTCCAATTACAGAATTCACTTTGAAATTTTGTAACTTACTGCAACCCTGACATAAACTTTATTCCAAACACATACCGTCTACACTAAAATTCTTTTCTCTCATTTAGCTTGCTAATATTATTTCCATACCAAGATATTCACACAATCCCCAACGAAGACTTTCAACTTGATTATTTACACATGATTTGTGTACTCGATATTTCTACATTGATCGAAATAATTATGAGATATGATTAGATAGATGTCTAGTTATGAAGATTCAAGCTGAACAATAACAAAACAGAGGACCTTCAATTGACAAATCATACATTATCAAAATGGGTCATCCGATTAGTCGCGGTCCGATAGTCCGCGGTCCGATAGTCGCGGTTCCGAAGTCACGCGCGGTCCTATAGTCCGCGGATCGATAGTCGCGGTTGATAGTCCGCGGGCCGTTAGTCCACTGTTCGATAGTCCGCGGGGGGGGGGGCGGTGATGTTTGTTTACCTCTATTGAATGTTCGTATTCCGAAAACAGTAAAAGGTTCGTTATTCCGAAAATGGATAAGTCCAAAAATAGAAAAGGTTCGTAAGTCCGAAAATGGAAAAAAGTTCGTTAGTCCGAAAATGGAAAAAAAGGTTTGTTAGTCCGAAAATGGAGAAAAGGTTTGTTAGTCCGAAAATAGAAAAAAAAGGTTCGTTATTCCGAAAATGGATAAGTCCAAAAATAGAAAAGGTTCGTTAGTCCGAAAATGAAAAAAAGGTTCGTTAGTCCGAAAATGGAAAAAAGGTTCGTTAGTCCGAAAATAGAAAAGGTTCGTTAGTTCGAAAATAGAAAGGTTCGTTATTCCGAAAAAAGAAAAGGTTCGTTATTCCGAAGGTCCGTTATTAAGAAAATGAAATAAGGTTATGTCTAAAAAGTACCTTCCGATAAAGAATAAATTTCGCTCATAATGTTTTTAAATAATTTCTTTTATAAATAAAATGCGAAACGGATACAATTGCGGAATTAATTATTTAGTTATTATGGCGTGAGAACAGCCCGATTTTTGTAGCGAAACTTATTCTTTTTCGGAAGAAGTCGCCGTCGATAACGTTGGGAAATAGATTCTTCATTGAATAAAGACGGAACGAAAGCAATTGCGGAATGAATAATTTAGTGTTGGACTGTTTAACGGCCCGATTTTAGAAGCGAAACTAATTCTTTATCAGGAGAAGTCGCCGTTGATAATTTTGTGAAATAAATTCTCCAAAAATCAAAATTAAACAGCAGAAACTGTTAAATAATGATAACCCCTCCCCCAAAAAAATCCCCCTATCTGGAGGTTATTCACGGGTGACCATCACACAGTCCCCAACATTCTTAATCCATTCGCTCTGGCAGTTACAATAGCTCAGATAAAATCAAAATCAAGATGCTTGATCCACACCACTCCTTGATGCAGCACATGCTTTGCCCCAAAAATACACATGTATCGGTCCTCCGCTGAGTCTTATATTGCATAACATCCCATCATTTTTTAATTGCAACACCGTTTTTGTTACTAAAATAAGTACATTTCATTTTCGGAATAACGAACCTCATTTTATTTTCGGAATAACGAACGTTATCTTTTTTCGGAATAACGAACCTTTTCTATATTCGGAATACGAACCTCATTCTATTTTCGGAATAACGAACCTGTTCTATTTTTGGATGTAACAAATACTCGGAATAACAAACCTTTTCTATATTCGGAATAGCGAACCTTTTTCTATTTTCAGAATAACGAACCTCATTCTATTTTCAGAATAACGAACCTTTTTTTCCATTTTCGGACTAATGAATCTTTTTTCCATTTTCGGACTAACAAACTTTTTTTTCCATTTTCGGACTAACGAACCTTTTTCCATTTTCGGACTTACGAACCTTTTCTATTTTCGGACTAATGAACCTTTTTTCCTTTTTTTCTATTTTCGGACTAACGAACCATGAGAGTAACAAACATCACCACCCCCCCCCCCTTGCGGACTATCGGACCCGCGGACTATCGGACCCGCGGACTAACGGACCCGCGGACTAACGGACCCGCGGACTAACGGACCCGCGGACTATCGGGCTGTAACCATCAAAATCACCTGCAGCAGGCACTTAGTTCTTGACACAAAGGCGTTGCTTGTCTAAATTTCATTTAATTCAATTTCATTTATTTTCTATTTCAAAAACACAATACATGTCAAATGTATATTTATACTCACATAAACCATGACTGAATATTTGACATAATGTAATAATTCTGTACAAAATGGTTTTGACTATACCTTTTCCTTTCTTTTGTTCAAGATTCTGCTTAGCCATCCGTGGTATACAAATTATGAGATAACTCTGCACAAATTACAATTACTATTTACAGTGCAATACATTTTAAGATTTTCGATATTATAACATTTAAACTAAAAGGTTCTTAAATTTGGATAGGCATTTATGGAAGCACAATGTATATATTCCATAATACACCCCTCTTTATGATATAGAAAGCATACAATAGTCATAAATGTGATTCAATTTATATATGGTTACAATGGCACCGAAGGATAACATCTGTATTGAACCTCAAATCTCGAAAGATCCTTCTATGCCTTTAAAACTGGAATGTATTTCGAAAACAATTGAAAATTATACGAAAATGTGCGTTTTGTGATTTACTCAGGAGGGATAACATTGTTGCAACGCAGATTTATCGTCAACAGTTTGATCAGTTTCTGCCAGAAATATTCTTGAAACATTTCATCATCCTCATCCTCCCAGCTAAGATATGGCTTACGATCGCTGAGGTACAGCCTCACCAAAAATGGAAGTTCATCATCAGGAATGTCCTCCAGGAAAATGACCATCATGTTCTCTATCTGTGTGTCGTTGACGAGATCCGCAGCGGTCCGGAATTTGATGACGAACCAGTTATCTTGGATAGCAACCCTGCTGACCAATATGATGGTCTTGTAGCTTCTATCTACAACATAATGAACTGCATCACAGTAGTGCATACCCAAAGGGAGGTTATTGTCACCGTAGACGTTTCTGTTGTAATCTGGTAAATGTTCATCTAAGGCCGGACGCAGATGATCTCTCACCCACGCTTCATCTTCCTCAGCAAAGAAAACGTTGAAGTGAAATTCATAATCATCAAAATCTCGAGCATCTTGTATTTCATTGTAGCCAATGACGGCCAGTTTTAATAGGAACAGTTTATAATTTAAGAACCATCGATGTCGGTAGGAAAATATAAGTATTAAGACAATCAAGACGACCACTAAAGAAAGTGAGACATAAAGAACTATGTTTGGACCACACAATTCTGCAGGTACAAATGACATCAGATGGTTTTCTCGCAGTTCCTCTAGTGAGGCATACGAACACCGGGTATCCTTTTCGTTTAAAAGTTTGACAGACCCGGTTAGCCACTGAGGGAGCCATTTCAAATTACAGGTACAGACCAACTCGTTTTGCGAAATGTCAATAGACATTAAAGTGTTAAATATCGGCTCAAAGGTGCTTCGGTTGAATCCACTGAATTTGTTCCTAGAAAGGGTCAAATTTTGAAGTTTGGAAGAATTCATGAAGATATCACGTTCGAGATACGTTAATATGTTGCCATCCAAGTATATTTCAACTAATTTTCCCGTATTCTGGAGTAGCCCATGTGGAAGGTCGTGTAAAATGTTACCCTGCAAGTTCAAGGTTTGTAGATGTTGAAGGCCTTCAAATGCCTTGTATTCAATTTCCACGAGTTGGCACTGGCTCAAATCTAATTCTTTTAAAAAAAGAAGATCTGCGAAAAGCCCTGACGGCAACTGTCTTAATGGATTTTTTTTTAAATCTAGGGTTGCAAGACTTCGTACTCCTTGAAATAGGGATACTTCGGTTCCACCAATGTATAGCGAGCTTAGATCATTATTTGCTAAAGATACACTATTAATTGATCTACTTTGATTAAACATGATTGCCACTTCTTTCATTGTAAGGAATAGATGTACACAGTCGCTTAAAATGAAATGTTTTAGATTAGGAATAAAAATCCACATTTCATGCAGACCACAACCTCTCAAATCTAAATATTCAAGACTCTTTAGATCTGAAAAAGCTGAGATAAATAAAACGCGTAGATCAAAATTTCCCCTGAGTATCAAAATCCTCAAATTTATCAACCCGGCAAATGATCTTTCATCTATTTCTCGTATTTTATTGAAAGCAAGATGTAGTTCGTGTAGATTTATATCCCATGTTGCATTATTGCCTGTGTCACCGATTCTGTGGATAATATTAGAATCCAAAAAAAGAACACGTAATTCTTTCATTCTGGTGAAATCTACGGGATGAATGTATTGAATAATATTCATATTTAAGACAAGGGTATGGAGGAGAGGCAAATCTAAAAATCCCTTCACAGGAAAGTGTACCAGATCATTATAAGTAAGGTCGAGAAGCTGAACAGTTTTGCTCTGCAAGGGTGCCAAATAATTAAGGTCAAAGTCCCCTAGCTGCATAGTTGCTAAAATAAGCTCCTCGATTTGAGAGTTGCCAAAGCCTTTGAACAAGTGTTGCCACAGCTCCGGTGACAAACTGGTTCCACCCAAACGGAATATGTAGCATCGAATGGCAGCGACAGTTTTTGGGTCAATAACGGAGAAGGTCACCTGACTGACCATAAAACTTGGCCCAAGAGACAGCGAATTTATCTCACAGTCGATCCTAAATGTGGTGTTGGTGATCTCTTTAATCATTGTGGTGTCTTCAACATGAACATTCAATTTATGAGATTCTGAACTACATGAAGTAATGTGTAGATAAGATATTTTCGTGCGATCTAGATTTAATGTTTGTAGTTTAGGGAGCCATGTTAAAATGTTGCTAGGAAATGATGTCAAAGCAGTTCCATTTAAGATTAGATGGATCAAATTGTTAGAACTCTTGAACATTTCAGCTGTAATATTTTCTAAATAAAAGTTGTTTCCAAGGTCTAGATGCTCCAAGTCCGGCATTGAATACAAACTACAGACAGCTATCTGCCTTATATCGTTTTCAAATAGAGACAGTGTTTTAAGACTTCTGTATGGGATAAAGGACATATTTGAGATGTACTGGATCTCATTGAGTGACAGGTCAAGATCTTCTATACCTGGAAATAAGTCCTCTGGAACATCTTGGAATCCCAAATCGTTGCAGGACATGCTCCTTTTGGAAGGATCAAACGAACAATTAGTAGTCGTCAAGTATCTTTGAAAGATATTATCTCCCTGTGACATAACGTTTTTGAATGCAACTTCTGTCACGACAAAAACAATCAGATTGAGTAGGACTAAGAGCTTGCCTTGAGCCATGATTCCTTCAAAATGAAATGAAAATTAAGACATAAACAAGTGAAATCACGATGATTTAGAAGAGGAAATACAAGGTAAAAGGCAGCAACAAAAGATAAGAAAAGTAACTAAAAATATTTGAATACAGAATGTTGATGTTATTAACAATTCAGACCCTCAATCAAAATGATATCAAAACCCAGAGCAGAAACAAATGTATAAACTTCAGATGTTAATATATCACACTAATCAGATGGCTCAACGTGAGTTTCTTACAAGAATAATAACCGTATTTTTTAGCAGAATTTTGATTAAAATTTCCAGACGTTGTGAAATACTACAGTCTGTGTCAAATAAAATGGCACAAGTGGAAACATTTTTTTAAAGTATGAAAATTAATCAAATCAGAAAGTCAGGCTGTCTTCTGCAATTTTTCCATTCCATTTGGTGCTGTAAATCTTGAGATATGACCAGTTTTTTATAATCAAGAAAAAATGTACTTTGCGCATGCTTTTCTATGGGTTTCGCATATAATAGACATGAATTCAGCGCACCGAAACAACTTTTGTTTCACAAAAGCAAATTATACAAAACAAAGTGCATCAACAAGAAGAATCTTTTGGCTTTAAGTTGGTACCACATTCACACATCATTTGAGAAGATTTCATACCTAAATAATTTTTTCCCGACTGTACCATTTTTTTTTTTACACGGACTGTAGAAGACCGTGACAATATGACACGTAATTTTTTTTTTTAATGAACGAATAAAAAATAGCAACTTACCGTGAGTTATCTTAGAATAAAATAGTCAAGATCAAGCGAACACAAGTTTGCTGTAGTGTGAACAGAAATGTAATTCTTACTCGAATGGCCAACACTTCTACTTAATTGCTTCTTAAATACAAGCACACACTTCATGTATTAATATTACGTGTTTCACCTTCTGGTGAAGAAAGTGAAAGTGTAATTTTTGAAGAAGCATTCGTATTGGTCGTCAGGAATGAGGGATGGGCTTTGGTTGCGATGGACTATTGAGACCTAGATTTGTCAGTGAGGTAATTTATTATGTTCTTTCCATATAAATATAGATCCGAAAACTTTGAATTGATCAAAACTCATTGTTCTAATTTAATCACTCATTTAATCAGTTAATCATTACTACTCCATTGTTCCACTTACCCCGTCAAGTTGGGGCAAGTGGGACAGCATAATACATGGAATTAAATATGGTTTAAAAGTGAGAAACAAAGATCTCTGTCTCCATAAACAGTTTATACATCAGGAATATCATTTCTAGGATGTCATTAGAACTGATTACCAAACTATTTTTTAAAAACATTATCACGACTCATTATTACTCTTTTTCCTGTACACATTTCAAATGATGAAATATGATTTTTTTAAAACAAATCAAAGCTAAATAGCACTTTTTAGATGTGTGATTCTGTAAACTACTTAATTGCTTCTTAAATACAAGCACACACTTCATGTATTAATATTACGTGTTTCGCCTTCTGGTGAAGAAAGTGAAAGTGTAATTTTTGAAGAAGCATTCGTATTGGTCGTCAGGAATGAGGGATGGGCTTTGGTTGCGATGGACTATTGAGACCTAGATTTGTCAGTGAGGTAATTTATTATGTTCTTTCCATATAAATATAGATCCGAAAACTTTACCTTAATCAAAAACTCATTGTTCTAATTTAATCACTCATTTAATCATGACGAGTACTCACAGAACTGTAATAAGAGAGCATAGTTGTACCATTTTCACTTTGAAGTTTTATGCTGATAAACTACACTAGAGAGCACTCATAAATGTAGCTGAAACTAATAAAACTATGGACAAAATAATGCGACATTTATCATATCTATACTTTCAGTCATCCTAGCTAGACAGTTGAATATATATTTTTTTTTTTCGAATTTTATTCAAACACTTTATATAAATTTATACCGAAGTCAAGAAATAATGGTCATATTATACAACAAATAACGATCACTGAGCTTTTAAAAAGCATGCAAACAAAAGGAGAGATGAGGAATAAATTCATAATTCATGGGGAAAACTTTTTTTTCTCTCACTCTACACTACATGTATGTCAAAATCCCCCTGATCCGATCAAAATACGCGAAAAACAACAGCCATAATCCCCAACACTATTCCATTTCGTAGTTATGTCGTACAAGAGAACTATATTTCATTTTTGGAAAAACGAAACCTCAGAATACTAATAAAGATTAGATGTGGAGGGTAATGCGCATTTATGACACTGTAATTGCCCTGAGAGCTAGTGTATTTTAGAGACACGGTGCGCGGTCTTCTGTCTGCATTGATCGTGAAGAAATTGTGGGGATTCCCCAAGTTCAAGAATATGATTATGTAAATATAATAAATATTGAATATTCAGTAGGCATGTAAAGGGCAGTATCGATTCAGTATTAGCTACAACCATACACTTTCATTGAAATAACGACCTTTTAAAATATCTGGCTTCATATTGTGGGTTATATGCATTATGAAAAAAAAAAAATACTTGTCAAATAGTTACTACTGATTATGGGATTTATTTGGGATTTAAAATAAATAATGCACAAAATAAATTAGAATGAATTTCTGATAACTAACCATCCAGATCTGAAGAAATAAAGTAACCACTTTATATATCAATGTATTCACATCTATAGCTGGCGGTCCGGAAACCATGGGCCTATTTTGAACGTTTGCTTATTCAATAAATCTGGGGGGATCAAACTGACTTCCAAACTGACATATCTGGTCCATGGCTGCCCCTTGACCGTCTTTTTAGTTTTGACACCTCCATACACGGATCCAGGTTTTACAATAAGTGGTGGGTCTTTCCCTTTTACCCTCCCTTTTCTCAGAGGGGTCTTTCATTTTTGTTTTGTCTTTTATTTTTCTCTTTAGACTAGACGAGCAAATTTTGGAATTTGTGGTTTGCTCGTATATTAACTAAATGATTACCTAAACCCTAAAAAGGCCGGGTTATTTTTGCCATCTCACATCGGGGAGGGGGGGGGGGGCTGATTAGACCCCCCTTCAGATCTCGGCCGCCGATAGCGCGAACGCCGCGAAAATTTGCACAATAGTAGTGTGCGATGTAATCTACAAGACTGTATAGTTTGTTTTTCCAAAAAATGTCCTTTTAATATATATTAATTAATTATGCTAATTTATGCATGAAATCATACTTTTTTGCTCTAAATCATTAAATAAGGCTCCTAGAATGCTAATTCTTGGTGTTAATATTGTTTGTAGCATTCCTAACGATTGTACGTGAAAAAATTCCGGTAACTAATTCTATTTCTTATGTATTTTATTGTTTTGGGAATTTCTAATGTATTTCTTTGTTTTTCGACTTATGTATTTTATTGTTTTTTTGTTTGGAAAACTTTGGTCATTATTTATCTCTGAATATTACAGCAATATAAACTAATATAATGGCTAATAACCATATTTTAAATACTGAAATGTGATTTCAGCATGAAAAGCCATTTCCCATATGTTTTGTACACAAATACAGAAAATCTCCGGTTTTTGAGCCTGCGCTGCATTACATAATGTTGTGCAATTTCCGAACTGTACGCTCAATTTTGTTCAAAATAGTTTTAAAAGTTGCGTAAGATGTTGGAATATAAAGTCATAAATGCGCGGAGCGCGAAAATTTTTTCGGCGACATGACCGCGCGAAATGTCGAGGGGGGGGGGGGCTGATTAGGCCCCCCGGTTCTTTTAGGGTTAAAGTTTCCAACTATATAAATGGAAAAAAAAAAAAAAAAACGAAACAAAGCAAACAAAACAAATTATTTAGAAGGGCTGGCTGCCAGGAAATGACGCCCATATAAATACCGAAATTTTAATTTTAATCATTTTTTCCTTCGCGCTCGTTGCTTTCCCACTATACTACCGATATGACCGAGCGACAGAAGCGAACGAGTAAAATAACGAGACTCAATGTTCACGCAATCAGTGGTGCATCACAAAAGGGCTCTTTCAAATTTGTGATTGCAAACTTTTGTTTTACAGGTCCTGGTTATAGATAAAGGATACACTGTAAACATAAATTAGTCATTGGTGCTTATAAATTAGTCAAAACGACTAAGTTATATTAGTCCAGTCTCAGTGACTTAATTACCTCAGTCAAGACTAGTTTAGGTAAGTCATTTTGACTAATATAAACAAGACATTTAACAAATGACTTATTTACATTGGTCACATGACTAACAAATGACATGTAGACCTACAAATGACTTATTTATGGTCAGAGGCTAGGCCTATGGCGCGCGCACGTAACAGCCGTCTCGTTGGTGTAGTGGTGTGAGAGTGAGACAGTGACGCTGGTGACTCGGGTTCGACTCCCGCTATTGGGCGATTTCTTTGAAAAGTGAACCTTTTTTGGAAAAAATAAAGTTTGTCCTTTTTGTTTTTAAGCTGCACATTCATATAGAGAATTGTCTGAAGTTTTATGAAAGGCATTTGTTATCTTAATTTTACAAATTTTTCATGCTCATTTGCATAAATTAACTTGCAAAAATTTTGAATAGAAAAATGGTACGTAAAATATCATTTGTTTGACCCTGACTTAATTGTATATGCTGGTCTCCTTACTTTGATTATTGTCATTATACCCTTTTTTAAATTCATTCCTTTAAATTTAAATGAAAAAATAATGGTGTTGAATTTATTGTTTTAAGATAATTAACTAAAGAAATTAATTGCCATCAAATGTCACACACGTGACCCCAAAACACGAAAAGTTAACGCCCCCCGAAAACCATGGTTCTATTATTATTACAATTTTTTCTCCAAAGCTAGATATAATGTGCCTTGAATCTCACCAGATATGAAGCCATGATAGCTTTTAATTTAGTTATTAATTAAGTTTGAAATTGGTCACACACGTGACCCACGGGTCACGTGTGTGACCAACTATTGTCATGCCTTAAAAAAAGGGACCAGGCTATTCGGCCATTCTTTGAAAAGTGAACCTTTTTGGGACAAATAAATTTTTGCTTTTTGATTTTAAGCTGCATATTCAAATAGAGCAATATCTGAAGTTTAATGAACAGATGTTTTTTCGTGATTTTTGCAATTGTTCATGCTTATTTGCATAAATTAACATAAATGATAATTAAATGGAAAAACTGTAAATAAAATATCATTTTTTTTAACCCTGACTGGAATGGATATGCTGACTTCCTTACTTGGATTACTGTCATTATATTATTATTTACCTCTTTTCCTTTTAATCTAACCCCAAAAAATAATGTTGTTTAATTGATTATATTAAGATAATCAACCCTGGAAATTAATTGCCCTCAAAATGTCACACACAAGTAACCAGAAACACAAAAAGTTTATGCCCCGTCTTAACCATGGCTCTGGTATTATTATAATTATTTCTTCAAAGCTAGATTTAATGTACCTTGCATCTCACTAAATATGAATCCATGACAAGTTTTAATTTGATTATTAATTAGCAAACAATTTGGTCACACACACGTGACCCGCTGGGTGGGGGCGGTCATAAATTCTGATTATTTTCACTTTCATTGGCTGAAATTAATTTATTTTAGCACTATATTATGCTCCAAAATGGTTCTGCAATAATTTTTGCGAAACAAACAACAAAAAAACAACAACAAAAAGAACAAACAAACAAAACAAAAGGTCGAAAAAACAAGGAAATACATAAGAAATTCATAAAACAATGGAATACACAAGGAATTTAGTTCGATATCAAATTTGTTTCCAAGTAAAATGGAAAATTAGGAATCCTATAAAGATTATGCAAACAAAAAATTAGCATTCCAGAAGCTGTAGTTTGTCAATTAGAACAAAAATTATGACTTCATGCAATGCGTAAATTAGCATAATTAATTCATATAAAATAAATTATTATTATAATGGGAAAATTAACAGTGCTTTCTTGTAGTTACATCACACACTTATACCATCGTGCAAATTTTCGGCGCGCTCGCGCGATCAACAGCCAAGATCTTATAGGGGGCATCATGACCCCCTCCCTACCCGCCCCTCCCCCAGTCTTGACAGCTACCCGCAAAACACCCCATTGACTGACTAGGGTTGAGTTCATAAAAATTTTTACCACAGCGGATACAGTAATTGCTCAAAATGTACATTTATTGCATAATACATAATATATTCATTTTTCTGTACAATTTGCCATAGGTCACACACGTGACCCACTAAAATGTCACACACGTGACCCGACATCAGGATATAAAATAATATATGAAAAATGAAATTTCAGAGATGACTCCTATCCAGTTGTATTTTTTGGTTAACAGGTCCATAATGCATATTTCACAGCAATAAGAACATTTCATCATTTTAAAACTCACAGGAATTTCAAAATGAAATTGAACTTTCAAAATCATGCCGTTCTGTGAAGTCACACACGTGACCCACTTCTTTTGACCTCTGACCTTGAACATGCATATTGTAAATATCAAAAAATATTTACAAATGATAGCCAACAAAATATATTAGCATGATATAAACATTAGATCAGTATATTTTTAAAATTGTTAGAGTTATAGCCAATTAAAGTCAAGATTTTGCATAATTTCGGTCACACACGTGACCAAGAATGGTCTTATTCCTTTTGTGTTTTTTGACTAAATAAACTGGAAGTTGTATTTTGTTGTTATTTTTTTATTATTAAAATATCTTTTTTTTTTTAAATATAACCCTAACCATAACCCTAACCGTCTATGTTTAAATATATAAAACAATTTCCACAGTTGGCCTATATTATTCAATTTTTAGCTGTCTGCAAAAGGAACTCTTGCCGAATCAATTTAATTTAAAAATGAGGTGGTGCAGCCCCCCCCCCCCCCCAAAAAAAAAAAAAAATAATAAATAAAACATTTTTTATTAACATTTATTTATCATTATTTCATGCAGAATGCCAACATCCCATGGTATCTCAACACTTCATCCACCTCAACATAGCACAGCAAAATGTGCAACCACAGTCACAATGAAGCTTCCAAACAGAAGTACACTCAAACACTTTACTCTATCCTACGAAACAAAGCTTACAACCCATCGCTTTCACGCGCTCCAATCATAGAATGTGTTCTTCGTCAGACGATTTCGCTCTTTTATACCGGTGAGTTGTTATAATTGTTCACATATTTTGCAATAAGTATATCATGAGCAGTATACACAGTACATAACAATATTTCCTATTATTTAATTTATAATTAAATAATTTTCCCCCTTTTATGATTGAATGATAATGCTGAGCTATTTGTTCACATTCTCTAAAGAGAAGCAACAAATGAGGTACTGGAATGGATTCAAAACACCGAAAAGCTCTCCCACGATTATATTTCACTTCTGTCTAAATTCTGTACTTAATCTACAGAAAATTATTTTGAATAACAATCTCACCTTTTAGAGGGAGTGTATTTTAGATATGACTAAATGGTTAATTTCGCCAATTGAATTGCCAACATTTCTTAATTGTCATTGCAGTATTTTTTTAATTGTTTCACATATTTAATTGCAATTTACTATATATTAGCATATATACATATGTCTCATATTTTTATGTTGAATTAAGACACCTTCCAATATGGAGTTCATGTCTACTTAAAAGAGACTCAACAACTGCTTGAACCCCTTTTTTAAACACAATTTACATTTAAACTGATTTTTTTTTGTAATGATTTTTAAGTATGAATGTTGTTATAATTGTAATGTCACATAATTGCAACACTGAATTCACCGTGCGATAATAGTTAGAGCGGTCCGCAACGCTGATTTAGTTAACTGCCCAAGGCCTGGCAGCCCACCATCGAAACAGTCTTAAATTTGTTCTTCAATAATATGTTTTTATATGGAATCAAAATTATTTAATGTATGTCATCTCTGCCAATAGAATAAAATAATAATAATAATAATATAATAACTAATTTGAATGACTATTAAATTAATAATAATTTAGTAAATTCGAAAATCAAACTGAATTCATAAGGAATAAAATCATATGAGAAGAACAAATCTTTCAAATTATATAAATCCCTTCGGATTTTATAATGCTTCAATAATTCTTTTATTAATGGCCTATTTTTCAGGACATCGTCAAGATATTCACTGTGTATGAAGAATTCATTATGACACTTTCTGTCTCGACTGGTTTTACAAATCTGGACTGGCAGAAACATTTGGAATAGACAACATTTTAAATTCTGACCTTAAACTGCACCACTTCTCATCAAATGCCAACAAAGAACAAGTTAGGGCAAGTCTCCGAAGAGTTTTAATATTTCAAGAAACACTAGAACAATTATAGAGTTACTAGAAATATTAACCCATCAACCCTTGTTCTCAAAGAATAACTTGTCTCATAAACATCACAATACTCCAAGCTCTATTGCAACATTCCAAGGTACCTTCATTTCTCCTCAGCTATTGGAATGTATCAGATAAAAGATACATACAAGAATCTGTGCTGAACCACATGACCATGGCGATGGCTCATGCTGATCGTTGTTTTCTCATAAACCTCGAGCAAAAAGGGGGAGCAACATTAAAACATACCACCATTTGTACATTGGAAGCAACTCAACACACACGCCACAGTCAAGACATTGAATCAGCATTGAATCAGCAAGGATTCACGTTGAACGTGCTATCGGACGATTTAAGACTTTCTCAGAGTATTGAATGGAGTTGTACCTTTGTTGAGCTGGGGGAATATTTGCTATTTGTTATTTGTTATTTCTGAAATGTCCAAGACAAGCTGAACTTCAGATACATGCTATTTCCTGCATTTCTATTTATTTATTTTTTTTTTAATTTTTTGGTTCTATTCTGCATAATGTTCTTGTATTCAAACCTTTATATTATACTGTACCACGTACTTTACCTTGTTTGAATGTATTGCATGCAGTGAAATGCAACATGTCATGTATACATGTACATATTCAAAGCAATACGTATACATAATTATTATATTATTTGAAGTGAAGGTGATGATTGGGAATTTCTTCATTGAAACCAATATTTTCGAATTTACATTTATGCGTTTTAATTTACTTTTTTTTTTTAAATACAAATTTGTATTAGACTTTTCCATTCTTCTCCATCCTGGTCTCTCTCTCTCCCTCTGTCCTCCCCTCTTGTTCTCCTTTCACTTTTACTCTTACTCTGTGTCTTCCTCATCCTCTCACTCTCTCCCTCCTATTCTATTTAAGTGTATTGGCCTCACAAATTTGCCTTTTAGTACAGTAATAACATTATGATGTCTTGACAGGCTATTTACTATGTAATCCTCATTACAACAATTCAGAGTATCTGCTATCATGATAACGTTAACTATTGTGCTATATATTTTTATAATTTATGTTGTACTATGTAAAAATGAAATTTCGTAAATATGTTTTATCGAGTTAAAAGTATAGACCATTATTATTATTATTATTATTATTATTATTATTATTATCGTTATCATTATTATTATGTATAGCCCGATTATGTTGAAATAGATCTGTTTTAAATCAAGAAGAGATTTAGTTGCTTCATTTCTTTTGTTTTTACATAAAATACGGCCTTAAAATGATGACCAGCTAAAATAAGTCATTTGACTAATATTTGGCTTTGTCTGACTAATTAATTCTAGTCATCTGACTAAATCCAAAAGTGTCTGAAATGACCAAACTTTAGTCATTTGACTAATTAATTCTAGTCATCTGACTAAATCCAAAAGTGTCTGAAATGACTAAACTTTAATCTTTTGACTAATTAATTCTAGTCATCTGACTAAATCCAAAAGTGTCTGAAATGACTTAACTTTAGTCATCATGACTAATTAATTCTAGTCATCTGACTTAATCCAAAAGTGTCTGAAATGACTAAACGTTAGTCATCTGACTAATTAATTCTAGTCATTTCAGACATATGGCAGGACTAATTTTTATTAGTCAAAATGACTAATTTATGTTTACAGTGTATATAGTATTTCATATGCCTTTTCCTCATCCTCACACCATAAAAATTATCACACGTTGTACATGGATTTTTGATAAAATATGAGTACTGCTGTTTTTATTTGATAGTTTCATCTGCAAATAGCCTCATCCTCACAAAATAGTCACAAGTTTTACACTAACAAAATGGCCAATCTATACAATCCCAGGTTATAACTGAGCCATAAAATTGCTCTTAATACAATCTCGAACCACATAAAATACACATATTAGATTTGTGCATTTAATGATAAATAATCAAGGGCAAGTAAAATACACACATCTTTACCGACCAGAAAAAAAAAAAAAAAAAAAAAATATGCCAGTCGATGACCACCTTTTTTATCATTATTTTTAAATATTCTCTTTCAAAACGGTACTCCGTGCATTCTCAAACAACCAATCCTATGTTCCATTAAATGACCGATCTCTCTCTTTC
>CALNVZ010002100.1:62510740-62538958 GCA_940671915.1 Paracentrotus lividus | reverse complement strand
TCAACAAAAAAAATTTCCTCAAAATTTTGACTTTTTTATTAGTTTGTCGATTTACTCGGATCTTTGATCTGCGACTTCTCTCTCATTTCGGCAAGACGTATCACATATGAAATCCCAACCTTGCAAAACAAAAAATTACCCTCTTCTACAATGTAAGCAAAGATTTCTTTATTCCAATAATGGCAAGGTTTAAATGAAAGTACAAAAATAAATTCACATAAATTTTACTTAAATTTTGTGGTAATGCTGAAAGGTGCTAGGGCTACTGCATATTTATTTCAAAATAAACAAAAAATGTTCATTCTGCTTTCTAGGTTACCTTCCCTATAACTTGAATTAGAAAACACATGTAAAGAGGAGGGAACGATTGATTAGCTCCTCTTCCTCCACAGCAACATATATATGCATTAATAGGGCTCGACTTTAACAGGAGCCCGGTGGCCATTTGCTCCCTAAAACCTTGGCGGGCTCCTTAGGGAGTAATTGAAAAAGCCCGGCTGGCTCCCTAACTTTTTTTAGTATCAGCCATAAAAATTTCTTGCCAGCACTTTAAAGGGAATCTTAGTGTAGTAGGAAGGTGTGGGAAAGATGAATAAAAATATTGTGAGCTAGTCATTTGGCAACCTAAAAACTCTATTGGAAAGAAAAAAGTTAAGCGAGAACACTGCTCGTGGTCACATTTACACTTAATACTACACCCAACGCTGCTAATTATAAGAAAAAGGGTGGTATAGTGAGTGACGGTGTTATAATTTTTTCTTAGTTAATGACCATTATTGTAACCAAACAACAAAAATGATAAGCTTGAGCTCCTTGGAAACCATGTGGGCTCCCTAAAAGAGTGCTTGAGGAGCCCGGCTGGCTCCCTAAAAAAAAAAAAGAAGTAAAAGTCAGGCCCTGATTAAAAGAAAATTGCATTGCATCATATCATCCTCAGCAGTGTAAGATCAAAATACTAAAAATGTGCATTATCACCATACAGTCCACTCCCATTGTAAGGATGTGATCAGGGCCCCGTAACACAAAGGTTGCAATCAATTACAAAATGGCAATAGCCAATCAAAATTGTTTTTACACATGCTTTTGGTTCAAAAGACTGACCAGCAACCAATCATAGTAGTTCTTTCGAAATTGCAATTGATCGCAAGCCTTTGCGTTACGGGCCCCTGGAAAGCCCGTTAAACTCTGAAGACATAGCTTTATACATGACTCTTTAAAATTGGGACCAGGGGAGGAAGTCCTGCTTTATACCGGAAATTGACTAAATTACGAAAATTATCTGTAAATTGCTATTACATTCATACATGTACATAATACATGCTGATCCTCTAGCATAACGAAAGTTGTTATTATATTTGGTGGTTTAGTGAAAAAGTCACAAGCCTAATAATTAACCTTTTGAAGATGAGCCAATTATGTAGCAATTAACAGCCACCTGAAGCAGACTGTTGTGGGAGTCATACAACAAAAAACATGAATGGCTGAATGTGACCATTGCATTAGGCAGATTAATTACAGAAAGACAGAGGTTTTAGAAAGGTAGATGAGAATTGTGAGAATTGCAACCTAGAAGGGGAACTTGGAGAGCCAGTGGAAACATACATGCCTGTAGAGTGTAGCACTAGGTATGAACTATCCATAATAAACAGGTTAATGAACAGATTGTTAGTAACACAAAATCAAGAGATCACACGGAAAAAAAAGACATAACTGCCTGACTGCAGCCTTTCGGTCTTTCACTCCGCGGCTCCAGCCAAAGTAAGAATGAAACAGATGTGTGAAACGAACATTAGATAGTAGTTAAACACTCATTTTCTACTTTGATGGTACCATTGTAAGGAAATGTTATAGATAAAAATAATTCTCAGCATGTATAAATCATTTATAATTATCACTGTAGTGTGTAACCAAGATAAATATTGATATTTCACAAAAATAATACATATTATAGTGAAAAATAACATAACATTTCATGAAGGGCAGAATAAAAATGAAACAGGGAAACTGAACAGGGACAAAATACTGTCTCATAAAGAAAGATCCACATAGAAAAAGACTGGAGGTTTTAATTTTAATTTAGGATTTATATCTTTACTCCATAACTTTTCTTCCTCCATATTTGTAATATTTAGGGATAAGAGTACACAAAAGGGGTTAGTATATTTATCAGTGCATTTACAATTTCTCAAGATGAATTCATTGTACAATTTAAAAAAGTATATGAAGACCTGCAATTCAAGCTGTATCTCAAAATTCTGAATGTCAAGTCATTCACTCTACGTGCTATTATTATGACCATGAGTTTAAAAGGCTTATATACTACAGTCCACTCCCATTATTACAGGAGTGCTAAAACCAAACCATTTCCCTTGTTATATATAATAAGATTGTGTTAAACTGAATAAATAGGCACACATAAACATATATGTTTGAAATATGGACAGGGAGAACTGTCTGAATTGGAAGATTTATAGCAAACTTTAGTTGTATTCTTGCTCATTATATTGGGAGTGGACTGTAAAATGAAATCTATCTGGGCAGAAGACATCATTCTTTTCTGTAGCATCATCCTGGAGCACATTGTAAGACAAAATAAAGCTTACTGAAGATGCTGCTTCTCAGATGACCCCAAGGTCAAGGGTCAAAGATCATTGATGTGATCACAGTATACAGTCAATGAGATTGTCTCTTGGTTGTGACATATCCACAGGGAAGAAGCTCACTAGGGTATCATACAGCTGAAATAGAAAAAAAAGCACATCAATGAACTATGGTAAAATATGCAGTCAAAAAGAACCTCCTTCAATGTCCAAATCTTAGGGACGGTTGCAACCAGGATGTTCTGGTGGCTGTATATTAGTGGGCTTTACAATGTGCCAAGTCATGGCTGAATATCTAATGTTTTGTGTAGATGGCAGACACAAAAGAAGATAGAACACCCTTTATATCAGTCACCTGTCTATAGTGGTTAACTATATTGTCTTTTACTAGGAAGAGGAGTGTTGCAGACAAACCTGTCTATAAAGGTCATTTGTCTAACAATGGACACATTTTCTGTCGTCTAATAGATAAGTTTGAATGGTTTTTTTTTCCCCCATTCGATATAGAACCTATAGATCATTAACAAAACGTGAGTACGTCAGTAATAATTATCATATCCAAAATGCAAATAAAATGTCTATGTTAAAAAAAAAAAAGAAATGCAAAATAAAAATGAGCACAAGTCACCAGAAAAGCGTCAAGGATATCGACAAAGTTATCCAATTTTAATTTCTTTCCCCTTATCATTTTTATTCAACTTTTTTCTTCCTTTTTTTTTTTTTTTACAGATTCAGAAAATACAAAAAAATGTTTGTTTTTTTAACCAAAATTTGGCATTTTTAATTTTTTTGCTTGGCAAGTTTTGTTTCATATGGACATGATTCCATACATGCTAACCTGTGTTCTGCTGGCATAGAAGGGTGGTGTATCCTCAGTGCATTGACCCATCAGAAGATGTTCAGGTACCTCAAGACCAGGGCTGAATAGTCTTGATGCAAGCAGCTGGAACTGTGAGTGAAAATATTGCAATCTTATTAATAGCACTGAATATATTATATCTTGACATAATAAACGACAAATTATTTAATAAAACTTGGGCAATTCCTGTTTGACATAAAGGTTTGGAATTATGACTGGTGGAAAGTTGACAGTTTTCATCCAGGATAAAGTTCAAGTTTAATTTATTCAAGTTAATCCATCCCTTTTGACCAATTGTGTATTGTAAATGAAAATAGTCATTCCATTTGGTTCTTCACGCTGTCAAAAATAGAAATAATTGCATACATGTATTTGTTAGGGATATGCTCTTTTTTCTAATGTTTTATGTGCAATTTTGGGGATTCTAGATTACACAATTATTACAGCGAAAACATCACTAAACAGGGAAAAATGTCAATAAGCCTGTCCCCGGACACACTTCTCTTGATGATGATGATGATGATGACGATGATGATGATTCTCACCTCTTTGGTTTCTTCTGGATCTGAATGGTTGACCATCTCAGCTAGGTCTCTTTGAAGATAGGACAGAGCCATCATTGGATTCACCATGGCTGTCTCCTGAAAGCTGTGCCGTCTTATAAGGTATTTACATCGTCGCACTAACTCTTCTTTTGTAGGTCTGCACAGCTACAATACCAAAACAAATACATAGTTATCGGTCCAGTAACATAAAAAGTTACAATCGATAGCAAATTTGAAATAACGATTCTGATTGGTTCAGGGTGAGACTTTCATGCAAGAAGTCTATGCAACAAGGATCCTAATTAGCTAGTATTGATTTGCAATTGATCATTACTCTTTATATTACAGGGCCATGAACAGATATCATTGTTTATTGGTAAAGACCATGGACTCCGGGGGAAGCTTTGATATCTTGTTGTAGATCTCATTGCACCAAATCTAAATAGCTCACTAATATGTAAACTTTGTAAAAGGAAAACAGCAATATATTCAGAAACAACTAATTTTTCATCCGAGTTTAATTCTTCTTTAAAAATCTTGATCAGTGTAATTCACCAGCAAGACTCTTATCTTTGATTGATTTAATGACTACTCACCTCCAACGACCAGAAATCATCCAAGCGAGGGCGCTGTCTATTATGGTTACCAGGGTTACCACCAAAGAGATAATGTCTCTTGTGAATATGATCGTAGACCAGTTGATGTGCATACCTCGGGCAAGGCTCTATGTGTTGCTGTTGTTTCCAGTACTGTTGATCATTGTTTTCATTTTTATACACACAAGACCTGGAGAAAAAACAGATTGATTATAAAATTTGTTGTTTACTTTCTTAGAGGGATTTTATTAACTTCCCAATATAAGTGTAAAAGTGACCAATATTAGTAAAATCCTACTACTCTGACGGTAAAAACAAGCAACTGAAAGTTTCGGAGAACATAATAATATTCATCATTTATATGTAGCGTCTTTTCTGAAAACAGATACAAAGAACATGGTCATTTACTATCTTAAAACAGTGAATACAAAAGAGGCTAGGTCTATGGCATTGCAAGTTCGAATTATCATCCCTCTTTTCCGAGTATTTTTCGACGGGACGTGCAGCGAGGTGAGTGTGGGGACTTCATAACAGAGAATACGTTGTACATATTAAAAGAAATCAAACAAAATTGATGAACCTCACCATCTTTCCTGTTTGATGTAATATACCCAAAATGAATTCTTCATCGTATCCTCTTTATCTTTGTCTTTACTCAGACCCTACAAAGGAATAAATGAAAAATATAACAATAATTAAAAGTTTGTTCTTTTCATCAGTTTGTCATCCGTATGCATTATACATGAATGTTACTATATTTTAACTTGTTTATATTTCTGTAATATTGTAATTTTGTCAATAAAAACCTTCAATTAATCAATCAATCTGAGAAGTATTTTTGGCAAGCAAAATTCAATGTAAATATTTCAAATTAACCTATTATAGTAATAAATCAAATTAAATTCAGTAAAAATGTAACAATCAAATATTCATCACTTTATTCATGTGTCTAATTCATTTGTCTGTCAGTCAACATACAAGATTTGTCTGTCAGTCAACATACAAAGTAGACCTTGTTTTCATGAGTACTGTACTTACAGATAATACATGGATTTCATCCAGGTCAGGATCTATGGTGGCCCTCTGAGTAAAACCAGCCACAGGCACTGAACAAAAAGAACAAACACATTTATGTTCAATGAATATGAGGCAGTAAGAAAACTATTTCTGATATAGAACACACCCATATTCACTGATTCTCACTGACAACTGTTAAAAACTACTGATATCAATTTTCAATAAAAAGGCTTCGCACAAAGTCAGAAAGTAACCTCTACAGACTGCTTTAAAAAAAAAATTTAATTGATTTATCGTTGGTGGGGTGACAAAATCTTGTATCTAAAGAATTAAAAAAAATTCAGGAGAGTGACAAAACATGGCAGCCAATGGACTATAACCTACATTGCTTTTCCTTGACATGCCATGGTGGCTTCATGTTTGGGGTAAAAGAACTGTTCAGTTCAGTTTCAGATTCATTTATTTCACATCCATTAAAAAAGACATATTTACAAATATTTGAATAAACAAAGCAACATATATATATAGCATACAATCATGTTTTACTTAATATATAACATAACATTTTACAATGTATAAAAGAAAAAAAAGAAAAAAAAACAACAATGCAGCGGATGGAGGGATCAGCAAAAGCCATTGGCTTGTCAAGGCTGATCCCCATTTTTACTACATTGTTAAAAAAACTAAATGTCTAAACTAACAACACAAAAGGGGGCTTAAAAAAAAAGGCATTTAGACAGGACATTACTTGACTGATTACCTGGAAACTGACCAAAACACATGATTTTTCACCAAAATTTTAGATGCAAGGTCTTGTCACCCCATCGACGATACATACTTTTGAGTAAGGGAAGGGATAAATATATGGATATTAATTTACCTGCACTAGGATGCCCCATGTCTTCTCCTTTTGATATGACACCTATCTCCTCTGTATCTATATTATATGTGAAGAAATCACTCAAGTAATCTTTCCCTCTCTGACCAGCAAACACAAAGAGTTTTCGAGAATTCTGTATCAAAAAACAAAACACAAAAAATACAATTTCTACACGTTTCATATATAAAAAGGTGAGATATTGACATGGAAGCATCTGAACATGTATTAGATAATTCTTTAATTGTTTCTAGAAGTTTTTTGGTACGAATTAGGTGTATACACTATATGTAGTTTTCGTCATCATTATTATATTAATGAGCTGATGTAATGAATCTTCAATAAATTTGCATCTAGCACTCCCGACCCACACATGTAATGTGGCCCTAGACCTCACTAACTACACATTAAAAATAACAATCATTTGAACACACACAGAGCAGTAGTATACACAGTTTATGAAGATAAATTCTGAGCTGCAGCTGTGATTTTATGAAGCTAACTTTGAGCAGGACTCACCGGTTGGAGGAGCATAGAATGTCCTGTTCTTGACCTGATGTCCCTCATATTGCTTTTCATATCGTGTTGATGACGATGATGACGGTGATGATGACTATAATCACGTCTCTTCAGCTGCCATGTATTGGTAGGTATGTGATAGAGGTAGAGACCGCTGAAAGAACCCTCGCTAGGACGCTCTTCAGATGAGGAAGAACTGCGAAAATGAAAACAAGCAAAATCAGTTGTACTATAAAAAAAAATAAAAAAATAAAAAAATACCTACAATAACTAGCTAAGTATGATCTCCATTTTATGCTACAATAACTATAGAGGTCAAGACAACAGAAAGAAAACTGCTATGTGTTGGTCCGTATGTGATAGAGCTAGAGACTGCTGACAGAACCCTTGCAATAACACTCTTCAGATGAGGAAGAACTGTGTGAATAAAAACAAGCAAATTCTCAAGTAGTATTATAGAAGTAGAGACCCCTGAAAAAGAACTGAACAAAGAAACATAAAAATAATCTTGACACTCATAAGGCTCTCAATTTAATGTATTTTTATATTGTTCTGATTCAACGAAATATTTAACAAAAAGTTTATTTTTGCGCTAGTTCACCCACCCCCCTTGCTTGCTAACATGAAGAATTTGGGAGATTCGTTGCAGTTTGCCAGGGTTCGTAAAGAATCACAAACAAATTTTAACTGTCATTAAAGAAATTTAGCATCTAACAATGAAGCTATGATGACAAAGTAAAAGTTGACCATTAACATGTCATACATACACAAACATTCACTGCTCAGTCACTGTGAGAACACTATTCTATTTCTATTCAGGTGCCATATTGGTAGACTTTGGCGATCATGATTTTCCACAACTCTCTGTTTTTAGCTTTCTCCATTAACTGTAACTCTCTTTCCTCTACTCCTCTCTCTTCAAGCCATTTATTCAAGCTGTCCATCAGTGTCACTCTTCTCCTTCCTCTACTCCTTTTCCCCTTGAACTTTCCTGTCAGTGACAGGTTCTCTAAACCTCCCTTTCATGTCCGGTGTCCCAAAAACCTCAACTGTCCAATTCTTATGTCACGAAGCAGTTTCTGTTTTATATTAGCTTTTTTTTAACACTTCCTTATTGCTAACTCGATCAGACCATCTGATTTTCAGCATCTGTCTGAGAAGCCACATTTCACAGCTAGCCAGACGCTTTGTCATATCTGCTGTTATTGTCCACACTTCACTTCCATACATTAGAACAGGATTGATGTAACAATTAATTACCCAAATTTTAGTTCTTATACTCAGTGTAGCATTTCTAAGGATATTGCTCAGTCTTGAAAAGGCAAACTTTGCTAGGGATATCTTTTAATCTCCTTCTCACATCTGGTGTCTTCTGTGATGATGCTTCTGAGGCAGTTAAAGGATGATAATTGTTTGATGACTTGATCTCCTAATTTAAGTTTGCATCTGGGGCTACCCCTCTTTGTTACAACTAAACTTTCTGTCCTTTTGTAGTAAATGTTTAGTCCCATTCTATTCTTACGCAGGCAGATTGATTGTAAAAGAGGTTCTGTAACAAGCGCAGGTCCCTCTCATATATGTCCAGCTTACCGGAGCTCTTCAAACAATTTATCATGTCTAACCTTATCGAAGGCCTTTGAGTAATCGATGAAACAAATGAATACATCCTTCTGCATTTCAATTGCTCTTTCACTTATGTTCCTTATTACAAATATGGCGTTTCTGGTGCCAGCATCTTCAACAAAACCAAAAAAAAAAAAAAAAAAATTCTGAGAATAATCTTTGCCACATGGCTGATGAGGCTAATAGTTCTATATTTCTCACAATCCCCGGCCCCCCATTTTCTTTGGAAGTGTTACAAAAATTGATTTGCATAATTCTTCTGGAAACATTCCCTCTTCATAAATCTTGTTGATAATTTTTGTCCGTTTTTTTATGCCAAAGTCTCCTTTTCACATTAGTGAAAAAAAAACACTAATTTCTGTAAAGAACAAAAAGCTTAGACTCACCTGGTTAGAACTCTCCCTCCAAAAACAAAGATGGTAGATTTCTCAGAATCCATAGACATCTGATGATCAAATATTAGCCTTGGACCTCCCTCAGCTCCGGTATCATCACATATCAATGTCCATTTACCAGATGGGATGTCATACACATAGAAATCACTCTGAAAAAAAAAAAAAAAAAAAAAAAAAAAACATCAAGAAGGATCTTATTTAAACACATTGATGACTGAATTCTCTCATTCCCATAAGAATTATGTTTGAAGTGATTTCAGCAAATGGAAATGAAATTTTCAGGGTTTCATTTTGACACATTATGACATGCACTGACAGCATGTAGGGCCCCATACACGTAGCTCAAAATTTTGCAAGCCTCTACAAGTTACACATTCCATTCAATACAGGAAGCAACTGATTATGTTGTTAATTGGTAAGCTAACATCAGTTTAAATACAAATAGACAGCCTTTCAAATGCAGTATTATCGGATGCATGCCTTGGGATTTCCTATAGAAATATTTTAGTCGATACATGTAAAATTGACCAGGTAGAATATTAAGGGCCATCAAACTTTGAAGTGGTTTGGCCCAGTCAATTCTAGCTTTATACTTACAAGACAATTTTCTACGAAAATGGCATACAAGCAGTTACAATGGCAAACTTTTAAAAATCCTTAGATTAAAGCAACTGGAAATCAGGAAATACTGGACGTTTTTTCATCATGAGATGGCTCTGTGATTAGAAATAAAAAAAGCTAGCCCCATCCTCTGGAGCGACAGCTATCTAGGGGTCTATTTGCTATAATAAATAGTGCATGTTCTATTAACTCTTTACGTGCCAGATGCATGATACGTAGCCTACTGTTCGGTGCCATACTCATGTTTGCTAGCCTACTATTGACTGCTTAATCCATGCTTTGTCTCCTACCCTCCCCTGCTTCGTGCATGATTGCGCACATTCGGAATAACGTTGATTGATTACGCCGATTCTATTGTTCTGCGCACTGCACACTCGCATGTTAATCCGCTTTATTCTGCTGTGGGCATATCCGGCTTTTAATTGGCTAATTTTCTCTTTACACAGTTTATATTAAACTTGTTTTGAATAATTTAATGTGTTTGTCAACACTTTGATAGGACCTAGTGCATAAACAATCGCACACAATAAAAAACAAATTCATGCCCTGGAACAATGCAAGATTAGATAATTGCCATCTTATTTTTAAAAACAGAGTTTGGTGTGACTTCAGAGACAAAGAAAAATGCCACATATTCTAAGTACAACATTGTTGTTGAAAGTTCTTTTTAAAAAGTTATGAGGAAGTATTGAATGTAATCTTTAACCCTAAAAAGACTGGGGGGGGGCTCATTCAGCCCCCCCCCTCGACATTTTTCGCAATAACTTTGCAACGCGGAAAAAAAATTCAGCGAGACTTCATGACTATTTTCTTGTAAGTCTCGCGCAACTTTTGAGACCAAATTTGCGATGCCCGGGTACGTGGTTCCGAAATTACGTAACATTTTGTAACTGTGCGTCAGAACCAAAGTAGCTCAAATACGTGATTTTGTGTACAAATCCAATACAAATTGTGTTTTCAGCCAAAATTCATAAATGTATCATTATTTTCTCTTTAACTTATTAAAATCAATTAATTTAAGTTTGTTTATGATTAAAATAGTGTCACCAATTATTTCCATCGAAAAAACAATAAAAAACAAAAAGTCGAAAAACAAAGAAATACATAAGAAATTTTAAAAACAATAGAATACATAAGAAAAAAATCTTGATACAGATTTTTTTTTTAAAACCCATTTCACCAGAAGCCTACAAAGAGCCTGTAAACCAAAAATTAGCACTTATAGAGCTTTATTTAATTAATTAGAGCAAATCTTAGATTTTATGCATAAATTAGCATAATTAATTAGTGAAGAAATTTTTCGGAGAATATGACTCTTCGGTTTTGGAGAGGATGCCATGGGTAACGCGCGTGCCAATTTTCGGCGCGATCGCGCACTCAACGGCCGAGATCTTAGGGGGGGGGGCTGAATGAGCCCCCCCCCCCCCCCCCCCAGTCTTTATGTGTGTCAAAATAGCCCAGTCTTTTTAGGGTTAAGTACAAAGGGGAAAAAACTTGGCAGTGGGGAATATAGGCCCTGGCATGTACGGATTACCAGTGCAGCAGAGGGGTTGGGGTGGGATGGCAGGTAAGGAGTTAATGCAACATTACTGATTATGTGAACTCCAAATACTAAATTATCCCTCGTGCACATCCATTTCACCTTGGCGAAATAAGTGTGCTCTCGGGATAATTTAGTATTTGTCGTGCACATAATCTAGTATGTTTGCATGGTAGAGCATGCAATATCTATATAATATTATATTGATTACGCATCCGAGAGATGAATGAAGTGTCTTGTCTGTCAGATTTCACTGCAGGGTACGTACAGTCAGGTAGGTACGGTGCCTGTGATTGCACTTGGCCTAGCCGCGCCGATCCCCGAAACTACAGTCTGACAGACTCGGGCATTTCGTATTATTTCGGGCAGGCCGAAACTCTATGGCTGGTAGTCCGACCTTTGCGTAATACTCACTGTAGATTGTGTATGCGTCAATGCATCAAAAACGCACATTCCCCATGATCTCTGACTTTCGACGAGTAGTTGGAAGGATTTTTGCGTTTAAACTGCAAATCATGTAGCAGCTAATTTCTACAACCAGAAATTACGTCCAAAGTGACTGCACTTTGCCTTATGATACTGATATTAGTATTAACCCTTTAGCACTTAGCTTACTCTACAGAGCTTCTTGCCAAGATGATGCCATTCATCAGAAGATTTACTGGATGGGTCAGGTAGTTTGAGGGCTAAGAATTTAAAAGAGAATGCTCACCTTGAGTGGTGTTGTATTACGCATCGTCTGATCCATATATCTGCCTAAAATGAAGATCTGATGTTTACTTGGATCAATACACATCTTATGACATGATCTAGCTGATGGTCCACCCTAAAAGAATGCATCGATGAATGATACAAGGTCAAATGAGAGGAGTATAGTAGATGCTAAAACAACTCAGCAAATACACAAAGTATTTGGGCAACAAATAAAGATTCTAAGACATTTGCTAGGATAACAATAGCTCCACTGTAAATTTCATGCACTAATCAAATCACCAATTTCAGCTCTGGACTTTAAAAACAAAGAGTATACCCTACCCTAAGCCTACCCCTAAACCTAAGATAAAACAATTTTACAAACCCTAATCCTACAGTTTATAACAATAATACAAAAATTGCAAAAATATTGGCTCCTATAATACACTACCTTTTCAGAGGAATCATTTTGGAAGATATTTTAATAAATTTTATCCACAACAAAAACATATGACGATTAAAGAACATGAGGTAAGAAAAAAGTTAGCAAGACAGAAGTTTGGTTACACTGAACAACCCAGATTCAAATAATATAATTGGTTGTTTGGGGTAATTGGAGGGGGCTATCCTAAATACAAGACCTGATTAAATGTTTTGCATACATACCTCTTCTTCAGTGTTTTTAGAAAGACATGTCCATTCATTGTCTTGGACGTTAAACACCCAGAAATCAGCTAGATCCGTAGTCCCATCCCAACCACCAAATAAATAAACCATCTCTGTGACAAACAAAAATCAAATAAAATAATGTCAAATATGTAATGGAATCAATCATTTAAATACCAGTTAAATCCTCTACTGCCAGGGGTGATATAAGCTTCCAATTTATATATTACTATTGATATCAAATCTCCAGGGTTCCCACTATATTAGAACAAATCCCTGATTTTTCCCTGATCGATATTCAAAATTCCAGGATACCGGTAACTATTTAAAACCATTTCAACCTATATTGATGCACCACCACAACAACAACAACAACAACAACAGACTGACAACTTAGTATCAAGTCCCTGCCTGGAGAAAAAAAAATACTCATCTTCCAGGTTGTCCCTTATGTCAAGGTAGAGAAATAGAGGGAACAATAATTTTAATTAGTCTCCATTGTCAACTCTTCACCTGTCATAGCTGAAATATTTCTAGGCGGTGTTTAACCAAGTCATTCTTGAAGTTACGAACAGGTACTATACTTATCATAGACTTTATAACTTAGCGCAAGAACTGATCACCAGTTGTTTGTAAAATCATTCATAACTTACGAATGACTTGATGAAACACAGCCGTGTTGTATATCTTTACCTGTGTTGACATCCATACACATCTGATGTCCTCCCCTCATACCAGGTCTACTCTCATCCTCCCCTACAGTCAGGGGTGATATAAGCTTCCAATGTGGCTTGTAATTTTGGTTGGCAATATATACACTGAAGAGACCATCCTCAGATGCCATGTCAATGATCTGTTCACATCGCTCAAAATCTCCTTCTCTCACCTGAAGAGGGATAATAAGGGCAAGTTGTTAATGACTCTGACTAAATGGAGATGATGATTCACAGCATTTCTGTTAAAAGATATTCAAATATTGGTAAATTTCTACATCTGCTGAAATAGAAGAGTTTTGTGGAATGATATGAAGTTCTCAATTTTACTGAGCAACAAAGGGAGGGAGTTCCATAAATTAGGAGCCATATAAAAAAAAATATGAAAAAACTCCACTTGCATATAAAAATTCAAGCTTATTAATATGTTGTAATAGATACAGATAGCCACAGGTGATGGATGTGTAAAAGAAAACATAAATCAACAGATTTGAAAGGAAGTTCTCAATTTTACTGAGCAACAAAGGGAGGGAGTTCCATAAATTAGGAGCAATATATATGAAAAAACTCCACTTGAAAATATACAAGCTAATTAATATGTTGTAAAAGATACAGATAACCACAGGCGATGGATGTGTAAAAGAAAACATACATCAACAGATTTGAAAGGTTTTTATTATTATTTTTTTTTTAATGTTTACATATTTGTACAAGGTTTTCATTTATGAAACTGTTGGCAACTAATAGTCTGGATGTAAAACTCAAGGTAATCATGTTTATATTTTAATGATAAACTTAATTCAAGGCTACATTATTCTTTCACAGTTATTTACAGATATTGAAAACTGATTTTGAACTGTTTTATTTTCCAATCCAAGTTCTCAGGAAATCAAGCACTACATATATATTTCTTAAATCCCATTCCACTGTACACACAAACAAACAATGTTATCACACACTCACCAGTGTACTATGCAACTCTGTTAGCAAGGGATGCTCTAACTTGACCTTCGAGACAGTCTAAAAGTAATCTAATTACTAACTTTTAAAACAATAAACTTAACCCTAAAAGGCCTGGGGGGGGCGGATTCCGCCCCCCCCTCGACGTTTCGCGTAAGATCTCGGTAACGCATAAAGCTGTCGACACGCTGTTTCATGACTTTTTTCTTTCAAGTCTCGTGCAACTTTTAAGACCAAATTTGCGATGTCCGGGTACGCGGTTCTTAAGTTACGCAACATTTTGTACATGCTCGTCAGACCGAAAATGGCTCAAAACGTGATTTTGTGTACAAATCCAATACAAAGGTATTTATTCATAAATGTATGATTATTTTTGCTTTTACTGCTTCAAATTAATTAGTTTTTGGTTCTTTGTGGTCGTGATAATGTCGCCGACAATTCCCATTGAAAAAACAATAGAAAACAAAAAGTAAAAAAACAAAGAAATACATAAGAAATTAATAAAACAATGAAATACATAAGAAATTAAATTTGATACAGAATTTTTTTTTAAATCCATTTCATCAGAATCTCACAAAGAGCTTATAAATAAAAAATTAGCGAATTTGGAGCATTATTTAATGAATAAGAGCAACATGTAAATTCATGCATAAATTAGCATAATTAATTAATACCGAAAAATTTTCGGAACATTTGACGGTGCAATTTTGGAGATTACGTCCTATGTGACGCGCGTGGCGATTTTCGTCGCGATCGCGCGGTCGACAGCCGAGATCTCAGGGGGGGGCGGAATCAGCCCCCCCCCCAGTCATGAGATGACCAAAAAACCCCAGGCCTTTTAGGGTTAACTGAGTTTGATCCAACAAAGCAACAGTATTACATCCAACTGTACAAACATCATGACTCACTCACCAGTTTACTATGCAACTCTGTCAGCAAGGGATGCTCTAATTTGACCTTTGACCTCTTCTGTAAACTCTGAAAGGCGTCATGGTAGTTGTTCTGACGGAAGTGCTTGAGGCACAATCTTATGGCTTGGCTTTCTCGATACTAGGTTTAGAGAAAACAGAAGAAAAATCATGCAATATCTATTATCACTGAGATGTCATGTCAAAAAAATATGCAGCCACTGACTCAGAAGATCTTCTTGTGATTTTGCTTCTTAAAACAAACCCCCCAAAACAACAACAACACACGTAACTGACCCATGTGTCAGAACTTACAAAATCTTAATCAGGAAAAGAAAATTTGGTGGTTGTGGACTGGAAGATCTAAGTATGATTCAATTTAAGTCTTTAAAATATCCAAATCATTGTGCTATCGAAACGAGGAGTAAGGCAAGTGAGTTCACTTGCTGTCCTCTCTGGTAAAATTCTGTACTTTTCAAGAGAGGGAAACATACTTCATTATAACTTAGAACGCTGGGCTGTACAGTATTATCTACTCCTGTCAGTTCTACATACCAGAAAACTAAACCAATAACTTCATTTACCAGCAACATATAACTAAACCATTAACTTCTTTTACTAGCAAGAAGAAACATACCTCATTATAACTTAGAAGGCAGGGTTGTACAGTATCTGGATCATCGACTCCCGTCAGTTCCACATACCAGATGCTATAACTAAAGCATGGACCCCATGACTGCAGAGGCACTGTTAAAAGACATGGTGAAACAACCATACAACTTGTATTACAAAAATTATATTTAAGTTGAAGACATGATTTTACTTTGACTACGTAATTCATGAAAGCACGGATAACTTTGTTTAAAAAGGACACACTGCTTCTTCTGTTTTTATTTTTCTAGGACAGTCTACTCCTAATATAATGAGCATATATACAGCAAGATTCCATTACAACAAGGTATCAAATTGGTTTGGAACCAGATACTTCATTATAACAGGAGTGGATTGTATTATTTTCATTTTGTCATATTTTATCTTCAAGATAATAATAATAATAGTACATTTATAAAGCGTTTCAAGGCCCTGTAACATCGTTCCATGCAAGCTACGCAGGTGAGTTACTTGCAGGAATTTTCCAGTATGCAACAAGATTTCTGCGGACAAACAAGGTAAATCAGACTTGCGTGTGTACCTGAGGGAAAATATGTGAAAGATACGTGTGAGATACTGTCAACGTGGGCGACCTGCGGGTAGCAAAAATCGTTACCAGCAAGTCACACGCAAGGCTTGGACGGAAAGATGTGACAGGGCCTTTATACATATAACTACCTTGGTGTTTCTAAGCGCTTATAGTGTTAACTAATTATTACCCGGCTTAGCTAGGCTACCCCGAAAAAGTGCTCACAGCATTCAAGGAATTGCTTCCTACCGGTGTCCATTCACCTCTTTTGGGTCGAGTACGGCAAATTTGCAGATTGACATCTCGCTGAAGGATGCTAGTGGAATTCAAATCGCGTACCTTGTGTTTGTCAATCTGCTGACTTTTCCACTCAACCACACCACTTCAAAAAAGATGCATCTTTTTCATCTTTGTAAAATTTGGGTTACAATTGAGAAATAACTAATCTATTTCAATAACAACAGCTTTAATAGGCTTTGGAAATTCACATATATGCTGTAGTTTACATTCAATTAATTAAAAATTTCCCAAGAGTGTTTTTGTAGTTACAATCTCATCACAAGACATACAGGCATGACCTCTAATTTGAGTTCTTGACAAAAAGCCTGAATTCAATAAGAACATCAAGATTATTTATTCACTTTTTTAATCCTAGAGTAACTTGATTGCCAACTTACCAATCTTAATGTAACGACAAGGCACTGGTTTCCCATTCACGACATACTTGATTGAAAAGCTCTCCTTTGCATGATCATTCTTGAGGCCACTACAAAGAGAAAAATCATACATTGGAGCACTAATTTTTCTTTTTAATATCTATTTACAATTCACATCACAATAAATACACAGGACTGTGTATAAAACAACATAACTATATTGGTTCATTTGTCCAACACTTGCAAAATAGGTTTTCCTTATTTTGATATTTACACCAATAAATGTTCAGCCAGGTGTTAATAGCTCTTCCAAATTACTGGAAGAGGAATTACTGGAAGAGCATTTTTTTTTTTTTTTTAATCTGAATGAAATTAAACAATTCTTTAATGTCTTGTGCATCTATCAATACCAAATTTCATCCCCCCCCACTCAGTACCTATTTTTAAATTGCTCCTTACCTTGATGCTAGCTCCACCATGTGTTCCACTGTAAGTCCTCCATAGATGACAAACTTTCTCAGATTACAAACATGGGTCTTTTCATACTTTCCAAACGTGATTGAGTCAACTAAGGAGCATGTCTCAAGCTTTAAGATGATGAACTGGAGAGGAAAATAGGAATTCAATTTAGTAATAATAGTAATGATAACAATAATGATGGTGGTTTTTATGGTCAATCAAGAATGACGCTCACGTTGCTTCAACATTACTACCCCGGTAATACATGTAGATTAGAGGCTAAATATGTAGTGCTTTAGCATATCCAGTTACACCTGGGTGGAGTGAAGCAGGTATAGATAGAATGCCTTACTTTACGGCATAAAATCCATGCTAGGGATGGTTTGCAACTCCAGGCCTACCGATATGACTTTACAAGGAGGAAAACAGCAGGAGGTCCACCTTCAAGATAGGGAGATCACGTCAGAAATGACCTAGGACTCCCCCTACAAGAGGCTGAAGATCTAGCCCAGGGTAGAACAGAATGGAAGAGGATAACCCGTAGGAGAGCCAAGGGACACACCGTCCTATGCATCTAAGTCAAGTAAGTCAGGGATGGGACCCACAACCTGAGCATCCCCAGTCAAGTGATATGACCACTAGACTATAATACTTCAACATAATTTACATTAAAATCACCAAAAAAAATTAAAAATATTATACGCAGAAAAAAATTGAACATGTTCGATTCCTGTATACTATACGAAACGCAGCTATATGCCTTTTTCGGACCGTGCCCAACAATGTAAACCGGTGTTTTGAAATCGCATTGCTTGACAAAGGAACGTGGCTTGTTCGATTCAAACTATTCGCGTGCCCTAGCAAAAACGAGCCGTATACCCGTGCTGTAGAGCTCTATGTGAACCCAGCCTACGTAAATCCACTCTGGACAGTTGTCAACATAGCTTTTTAGGGTGCAACAAATTCAAGATTCAAGATTCTTTCAGCTCACCGACGTCACGCATCACTGAACCCCATTGTTCTGAAAATATGTTGCAAAATTGTGATTGATGCACAGTCATGTTTCTTATATTATCCACGGTTAACTGAAGGTTTTCTGGGCCGTCGTGAGCTGTAACATGATGAAATTACCTGGATGGTAAGCTTGATGGACTAAATAAGTAGGCATTCCAACCCGTTTATCAAAACCATTATTGAAAGTTATTTAAATGTTTTACTTAGAATCGCTAATCATGTTTAGGCACATTGAAACAACTTATCTCAAGGAGTATGAAAATGAACCAATCACAATTTTGCGAGACAATTTTCAGAACAAAGGAGTTCAGTGATGCGTGATATTGGTGAGCTGAGAGAGGTATCATTAGAATGGTAATGAGTTGCAATTTACAGTGATATAAACTTCATAATCACCACTTAAATATTTTTGAAATTATTAATGATCAAACTTAGGTTTCCTTTTATTCAAAACATCCTGCATATATTTCTATGAAACAATGTTTGAAAATATAATGACTAACAATAGAATACATTTGGCACAGATATTACTTTTTTCTAAAAAGAAGATTCTACTTGAAATATACTTTTATCCCATCGGCATCCCAGTTATAAATGTGAAAGAGCTTAACACGCTTTTATTTGATACCAAATTTGTCATGGTAGTATCATTATTTCTGTAGTTCGCATTTATATTTTGCAAGTGAACAATTTTCATTGAGTTCCCTAGGTGTATGTAAATTTCTGGCCTCAATTGTACATTCTACTGAAAATTTTTATTTATGTTCACATTGTTATGTCTATCCATTTCAAACTAAATTTTTTATAATGGTTCCAATAAGTCTACAATAATTTAATCTTGACAAAAAAACAAATTCTTTGCACATGCATCTACATACATGTAACCCTCAATGATGACACTGACAGAGAAACTTGGAGAAAAAATAAAAGGATTAGCCCACACAAGCATCTTTTGCATTATATTGAAAAAAAATATATATCTTTTTACACTCAATGATAAGTTGTCCTTTCAATAATTTCTCAAAGTTATAATTAATTTTATGTGTTAAAGATATTGTTTATATTTAAAACTTAATTTACATTAAAATCTCAGGAATCAAAAGTAACTTACCTGCGGAGTAGAGTTATTGTCAGATGACCATCTTGAAGACTGGTCATTTGGGTTGTCTTCCAATATATTGCTGTAAGAAAATATACAAATAAATTATCATGTGAAATAAGCGGAGAAAGGGAGGACAGATATTATGCTATTCAAAGATAACACTTAGTTTGAATATTCATTCATACTTTGATAAAACTGTGATAAAAGTTTTTCATGAAATTAAACTACAGTTTATTTTATTCTCAGCATGAGCTACATTATGTAGGATGGGGGATTGGACGTCCGGACACTTAACAAAAATGAAGCCTGGTTTTTTGTCTCAGGATTAAGCCAAAAATATAGGTTGAATAGTTATCATCATCAACATATGTTCTCCAAAATATTTTCTAACATTTTATGCTAAAAGACTACAAAGACATTACTTGGAAACCTCTTAAAATGGGTGGTTAAAATTGAGGGTCTGGACACCCACCCTGTCCGGACACCCAATAACTGCGACAATTTTTCACAATTTTGATTTAGATTAAATGTTTCATTTTTTTTCCAAATAGGAATCTAATGAGTAGCCATTCCATTGTGACTCGCGTGACATTTACACAAAATTTCAACTTGTTAAGGCTAATTACTTTAAAATTTCATATTGCAGATCTACCTGTTTTTCTTACTTATTTCAATCAAGATAATGACAACAAAGAAATTTTGGTTGGAAAATCATTTTTGTTGGAGATATTTCAATTTGTTTCCTGTGACTCGCATGACGCGAAGGTTTCTGACCTTACTGTACTTGACTGAAATTTCCTCAGAAGTTACTTATCCGATTTACATGAAATTTTCCGGTGTTTTTATGACTTCTAGGCGGAAAGCAGCATGAAACACTACACACGGAACAGGGCGGGGCAGAGACGGTAGCCCGATGGGCGCGGTCAACTGCACAGTCGAGTCTCGTATAAAATTGTAGACTGCTGCTTTTACTATGATTACAAACTATTCAAAATCAATCGCAACCAGTTAAAATCTATAAAATAATATTATTTAACAGTCGATAATAACCCAATGAATGAAAAATAATCAAACATAACGTGACTGAGCTCCGTGGTGAACAATTTCAGCCAAATTTTCGGATCGATGTCAGCAAAATATTAAAATCGTGACAAACTCCATGAACTTTGAGTAAAAAAAAAAAATTCAGCCCAATAAGACTTGCAGAACCAAATGAACAATTTGAAGATCAAATGATAATAAGACAATATAAGTGGTTGGGGGTACCATAAAAATTCAAATAATTTTACCATGGCAACAAAACTAAAAGCTTAATTTTAAGGCCTGAAAATATGTGAAACAAGGTCATTTTCAAAGCGATTTGCGAAAAGCTTTTATTTAAAAAAATCAGGACAAACAATATATTTTTGGAACAAGCTTGGCTAACTGAATCTAGAGGTAGGATGGGGGGTCCGTTGTCCGGACACCTAAGCAGATAAAAACATCATCTTTTGCTCCAGATTTTCTAAGAATTTGTGCAGTAAATAGCAAAAATATTTGTGAATATTTGTGCTTTGTTATATTGTCTGATATTATTTTCAATCGATTATGAAATATTGATCACAAAGCTCCTAACAATGTTAAAATTGCCGACTTTGTCCGGACAAACAACAACTGGGTATACAATCGGAAACATTGATATTTGATTTGACAGTGAGAAAGAACGTTTTCACGTTCGGAAATGTGAAATTTAGTGCGCAAAATGTCAGCACCCATCTTATGTTGCAAAGTGCATGTATAACGAGAGACGAGCGCATACGTGCACTATAACAAATTTTATCATTTTGAAAAGAGGGAAGGCCTACCATCAGCTATTATTATGAACCATTCCTTTTTAAATAAAGATTAAATTAAAGTGATGGATGAAAAATTAGTTTAAATCATGAATGCGGTAATGTTGCTTCTGAATCAAAAAGAATGTCACTCCGTAACTGCCCTTAGTTGACAGTCACACAGAGAACATTACAGCCTTATAGGCTACTCTGTATGTAATAAAAGTGAGTCCGATAATTACACGAGAACGTACGATTTATCAGGCAATCACCAGCGGCATCGAGAGATCTTCTCCATTTTCTACCAAGCACTGCACTAAACATTACACAGAAAATACTATGTGGGACATATCAACATTCAAATCTAACCTCTTTGCTCTACACCATCACACTTACAATGCAATAATGATGATTCAAAATATCATTCATATTTTATAATAATCAATACTTACTCTGGAGAATAATTTGCTGTACAGCTGGAATAACTGTGAACTGTGTATACGAGTTTGTGGGGCGTGTTCCTTTGCTCTTCAGAGCAAGATGCGCAGGCCTCTTCCGCCATCTTGTTTTTCCCGCTAACATAATTTCGAACGTGGAATTTGATTGGCCAAACATGAAACTGTCCATTTTTACTGTTCAATATTATTTAGCAGTTTGTGTGAGAATTTTGTTTTTTAAATGAAATAAATGACATTCCAAAAGGTAGGATAGGGGGGTGGTTGTCCGGACACTTAAAAAAATGAAGCCTGGTTTTTTATCTAAGGATTAAGCCAAAAATATAATGTTGAATACGGTACTTCTCATCAACATCAATATTAATTTGTTCTCCAAAATATATTCTATAAGAGATAAGAGAATAAAGGATTTAGATCATCAAGATTTGGAATGTTTGTGGGTTGAACTTTATTATCCGAATTAAAACCACCTATTCTCATTGGAGCTTTCTACAAGCCTCCAAATACTAACGCTGATTTCTTTGAGAAACTTAATCCAATCTAGAGATAGCTTTCTCTGACACAAAAAGCTGTATCATATTAGGTGATTTTAATTGTAACTATAGGCCTATGTACGAAACGAGTAGATTATAATGCTAACAAGCTTGACAGTTGCACCAAACTGTATGGATTAAGTCAACTTATTAACAGTCCAACTCGAGTTACAAAAAACACGAGTTCAATAATAGATCTTATTTTTGTTTTTGAACCAGAGCTCTATTGTGAAGCAGGGGTCTGTCGGACTATTATTAGCGACATTTTTTAAAAATTGTCTACAGTGTTTCCACTCTTCCCGAAATTCGGGAAATTTCAGGAAATTTTGCCATTTTCAAGGAAATTTTCAAGAAGTGAGACAATTCCAGGAAATTTCGGGAAATCTGAAAATAAAGATGTACACAATATCTGATGAAAATGATAAAATGATATTTCATGCCCGTAACAGGGGGGGGGGGGTTCGAACGAACCCCCCCCCCCCGCTGGAGAGTAGGGTCCGCTTGACAAAAAAAAAAGAGAGAAAAAAAAAGAGAGAGACTGATAAAGAAAGGAAAGGAAAGGGCAAAGGACAAACCCCCTTTAAATTGCCAGGCCCGTAACTAGGAGTTTTACGGGGGGGGGAGGGTTCGAAACCTGAAGAATGGACCTTCTTTTTTTTTAAGGAATGAATCATTCGAGCGCGAAGCGCGAGCCCAAATTTTGCTTTATAAAGATCTAAGGCTGTATGTTTTACGCGCATTTCCCTCTTATGTTTGTTTGATAACAATTTTTTTTTTTTTTTTGTTGAAAAGGTGACGATAACCTCCTTTTAAGCAAAAATGAACTGCGAGCGCGAAGCGCAAGCAGAAAAAATTATATCGCATCACTTCAATTTTTGACTTTAGGAATAATCTAATGGGCTTTCCGAAGAGTACTTTGCGAGCGGTAAGCGCGAGCCGAAAATTTTGGCTTTTAATGACCTATATGTTGTGTATTTTAGACACTTTTGGCCTCTTAGTTTTTTTGTTTTTTTTTGTTGTTTTAATTCCTTTAGAAGATGATGACCACCTAACTTAAAAAAATGCGAGCATGGACAGAGAGCGGAAAAACAAACTAGTAATTACTTTGTATATATGGGCATCAAGAATCATTGAATGGGTCGTAATGAAGGGGTAAACTTTGGGAGCGCGAAGAGCGAACCGGAAATTTTCCTTATAATAACATGAAAATAATTTTTTTTCACACATATTGTCCATTATTTTGAGTGTTTGAATTTTTCACAAGCGGTCACCTTCTTTAATAAAAACTGCTAACGCGAAGCAAAAGACACACAAAAACAGGGCCCGCAATCACTTCGTATATCTGGGCATCAAGAATCAGTGATTGTGTCGTAATCTAAGGGTTAACGTTGCGAGCGCGATTTTCCGTATATTGAAATGAAAGTATGGGTTTTTTCAACCCATCTTGCCCTATATTTCTTTGTTTTAATTTCTCACGAGCTGATGATCAGCTCCCTTTAAAAAGAAATAAGAGTGCGTATATAACAAAAATGAAAATTATATTTTCTCTTTAAAATGAAGATAGCGCCTTTAGAGTATTTAAACATGGGCAGCAAATCTCTAGTGAAAATGGTTCTATACACAGACCTACACTGTTGCCCATAAAGGTTGGATATTTTTTGTGCGCTCTAGCAACATCATTTTGCTCCGGGTTTAATTTCTTGAAGTTGTTTGTCCCCGCTTTCACTTATCGACACCCTGGATATATCTTAGATGTTCCTCCAACTGTTTCCGGGGAATGAAAAACAAAAAAGTTTTTCAACCCCCACAATGCCCATTTTTGCCCATTTTTCTCTTTTGGGGGCCCCTTATTCGTTATACCCGGCTGACCAAGGCCCCCTCCATCCTATCAAGGGGAAACGCCTCTGGAGTATAGGGTTGTTATTGTTCTTTACGTTAAATCAAAGTTTAAGGTCACAGGCTTTGGTCTCTTGTCTAGGTGAGGGGTTGAAATAAAAAGTGAGATGGGTGAAAATCGACATATTTCATTTTACCTTTATGGTCAAAACAAAGGAAATAAAAAACAACCATGAATACTTAATCATTATCATTTTACCCAAAATTTTGATTCAGCCTTAATGTCAAGGTTGTAAATGAAAACTATAGTTTATTTTTCATAATGATTTATGTTTGGCTAAGATTCTACAATACATTTTTGAGAAGATAGAAATTTCCACCTTATGAAATTTAATAAAATCAATTTTGAGCAACAATCGAAATAAACTTTGACCCTTCCCCTAGACAACAAATCACGGTCTTTGACCATAAACCTAGTTTTAACTTAAAGTATACACACGGAGAAAATACACAATATTTGCTAATAATGGCCAAATTGCATGTTGCTAAATAGATTTTCCTTCGTTTATACGATTGACATGCTGAAAATGACTTGAATCTCTCAGAAATAGCTGTAAACGGTTTTTAGTGTTTTTGTTTAATCCGCCCCTAAATGGGCCGCTCAGCGTGCGGAGGAGCTCCTATCTTGTGACGTCACACCTTGGACAGCTCGAACAGCTAGCCAGCTGATCTGAGCTTGTGTGCGCAGCTTGATGCATGTGCATGTACTATGTACGTGCATATAAACGTTAACACATAGCTTGCACTGTACAAGCTTGCTATAGCTGCTGTGTCTCGGATTGATATGGCTCTTTTATCACAACTATTGCACCATTGGACAAATCATAAAGGGTTGTATATCCTTAGAATATCATGTTTTGAGATATGTTTAACGATTGTGATTATTTTGTAGATTTGAACTTGCCGCGATAGATTTTTGACGAGTTTTGCAATCATGGTAAAGCACGATTGCCTTCTTCATCTCTCACTGAGGGGCCGTGAACGGTGCGGCCCGTTGTGTTGTGTGGAAGCGTTTAATTTGCCCATTGACATTTGGAGATATAATGCTTAAAATTCCACGTAAATTTATAGTGACTTCATTCTTAAGAAGACTTATTCTGTGTTGAATCTTATATTATTTTAATATATGTTTTCTTAATCTGAATCTTCAATAAGGTTTTAGAGCAAAATATAATCATTCACCCGTCATGACTTTCCCAACTAACTTACACGGATTAACAATACATCATTAGTTTGACAAGGTGGTCATGTCACATTTCCTCCAAAATTCCTTATTTATCGAAATTCAATGCTGAAAGACCAAAACGTCCATAAAATAAAATCAGTACATATTAGAAGACAGAATATTAAGAATCAATTATGTAAGCATTGATTTGTTTGCAATATTTACGGTCTACTAATTTAGTTTTGCTTAATTCTTACACACGCAGCGGGATACCAGTCTGCCAGGAGCGGATGGAATATACAGTCGTCTCTCGTAAGACTGCTGCTTTTATCACGAGATGCAATCTGTCAAATCCATTGCAAACAAGGTCGAATCTACAAAATAATGTTATTTCATTCTGAACAATATCTAAAACCATGAAAAAAGGTTCACATATACTGTAACTGAAGAACTAAGGAGCTATTCCATCCGAAAGTTGTGACGAATTATTATTATAAATTTAGATAACGGATGAAAAGTATCTCGGGATCTGCAACAATAATATAAAGACTTACAAAACCAAATGAAACAATTTCAAGATTTAATGATAACCTTACAATATAGATATATTAGGATAACTGGTTATAATATTTGTCATAAAAAAAACAAAACTAAAAGTGGTATTTGAACAGTCCATAATGAACAAGTCGTGCTGAGGATAGGCTATTTTAATTATATTTTAATATAAAAAAAGAATACATTTATGGAAAGGAATAACATTAAATATATAGACAAATGATAGAGGAACAGTCGCAATATTATCATTTGACGCAGTTAATTAGTCAGGGCCTGGGTGAAGCATGAGATAAAAAGAGAGAAAGAAAGTTTTGAAGAATCACAATGTCAATGTTCGCAATATAGCACAGTAACAGGATACGTGCATACAGTGACACGGTACGGGTGCCCAGGTGTGACGTCATAATCTCGACGCCCTTGCGGGTACCGCTGAAGCCTGAAAATGGGGGCCCTTCTTTGAAAGGTGATACTCCCGATCTAAAAGAGATATTGACAAGGTTTAGATATTCTGAATAAGTAAAGATTTTCCATTGCAGTGGAATGAGTTTGTTTGCAATTAAAAGCACAGTTTTGACTCTCCATTTGTCTACTTTAAAGACAATAATAACCCTATACCTCAGTCGTTATTCGTGGGGGTAGGACTGAGGGGCCCTTGGTCAGCAGGGTAAACATAAAACGGGCCCACAATGAGAAAAAATGGCAACAATGGCATGTGGGGGTTGGCAAAACTTTTTTTGTCTTTCAATTATCCTGGAAAAGTTGGGGGAAACGTCCAAACTATAGCCAGGGTCCCGAAAAGTGAAAGTGGCGGTAAAGAATGTAAAGAAATTAAAGGGGAATCCACCCAAGGAGAGAATCAACCTTACAGGAAAGAGGAAAATGAGGAGGAGCAATTCTAAAAAAAAGTTTCATCAAAATCGGTTATAAAATAAGAGATTTATGGAAGTTGAAAAGTCTAGTTGTTCCTTCTATGGGGATCCTCAAATGGCATCATCGGCTTCAAAATGGCTGACTCATGGACAACTCTCCATTTCATTTTGGTACACAAATTTTCAGATTTTCCCCATTTCTTTCGATATATATCTTCCTCCTTCTAAGCTCAACATATGTTGTGTGAAATATATTTTCCCATGACATATTTTGAGCTCAGAAGTAAAGAAGACAAATTTTGAAAGAAAATGGGGAAAATCTGGAAATTTGTGTACAAAATGAATGGAGAGTTGTCCATGAGATCGGCATTTTGAAAGCCGATGATGCAAATTTGAGGATCCCCATAGAAGGAACAACTAGACTTTTCAACTTCCATAACTCTCTTATTTTATAACCGATTTTGATGAAACTTTTTTTAATTGCTCCTCTCATTTTCCTCTTCCTGTAAGGTTGATTCTCTCTTGGTTGGATCCCCTTTAAAGCCGGAGCAAAAAGATGTTGCTGGATCACATAAAAAAGCCAACCTTTATGAGCAACATATACCTTGTTGTGTTGTTGTTGTTTTTTTTTTTTTACTGTTTCAAAATTCTAGTTGTAAACGAATTCGTACACAAGCACAGATCCGGGGGCCGAGCGGGCCCGCCCCCCCCCAAAAAAAAACAAAAAAAAAGGAAAAACAGGGGTAAAAGGAGAGAAAAATGGACGATGGTCCCGATTGACCAACTAAACCTTCGTACTTAAAAAAAAAATTAACACCATAGTTTTTTTAAACTTCGTTTCGTTTCGTTTCGTATTTGCAGCATTTCTGAAAAAGTTTTTTTTTCCTTTGGGGGTCAAGCAGACCCCTGCTTGCCTTTTCTTTATCCTCTCTCCTCTTTTTTTTTTTTTTTTTTTTTTTTTTTGTCAAGCGGACCCTACCCGCCAGCGGGGGGGGGGGGGGTTCATTCAAACCCCGAACCCCTGATTGCAAACCCCTGATTGAAAAATGCTCTGCATTGAATAACAACACAGTTACTAAGGGGTACCCCTATTGCAACAGGGGTCCGCTTCACCCCAAAAGGAAAAAAAAACTTTTTCAGAAATGCTGCAAATACGAAACGAAACGAAACGAAACGAAGCTTAAAAAAACCTTATGGTGTTATAGGTTATAAGGTTCGGCTGGTCGATCGGGACCATTCGTCAATTTTTTCTTCTTTAACCCCCTTTTTTTCCTTTTTTTTTTTTTATTTCTTCTCTTTTGTTTTTGTTGTTTTTTTGCGAATTCGTTTAACAGAACCTAGAATTTGACACAGTAAAAAAAAACAAACCCAACAACAACACAAAAGTAAGG
>CALNVZ010002100.1:62468355-62502639 GCA_940671915.1 Paracentrotus lividus | reverse complement strand
TATAAACAAAAGGTAAAGATAAAATTCATAAGTGAAAAACACAAGTATTATAGACATTGATAATGCTCCATTTGATTATACCCAATAGAGATATTTCAGATCATTATTTTTTGTCATAAAATTTAGACCTAAAATGTTAAAACTTTTTATTTTTTTGATAATAACCAATTATCGCTATATAATGCAAAAACTAAATACTCTATTAAACAAACAAAACAAATTAAATGAACAATTTCTTGCTCTTTTAGAATGGCGAAGTCTCCTATTACATAGATCTCTGAAGTGCATGTAAAATTTCATCGCAATCTGATGCTCTGGGACATATGAAGAGCATTGCTTAGCTTCATGTAGGGGGTCAATGTGAAAGTAACGAACGGGAATGCATGATAACAATGTGAAAAGTATTATATATCAAATTTATCTTGTTTCTGATCCATTCATGCCATTAGAGTGCCCAGAACATGATATTAAATAGAATTTTTCAATTATTTTTTTTTAGTGTGTTTGGCGCCATCTGGTAGTCGCGTAAGATTTTAGGGATAATTAGGGTATTATTTACATTAAAAAAGCTAAAAAATTGCTGTTTTGATGATGTGTGATACGTGCACTTCAACTCCTCCACTATATGATACCAAATAATACCTTATAATTTGTAAATTTTAGCCAGAATTAATGAAGATAGATGAATTTCTTAACATTTTTATTTTTTAAATGTTTTTTTTGGTGTAATTCTTCACAAATTGGGCCACATATGGTAAGAAAAATTAAACTTTTAAGATGGAATGCGACTGAAAATGAACTACTACGACATGTCTGATAATTTTAGATGAAAAAAAGATATTTAAAAATTGATTTGAGGAGGAATGTATCAAATTTTCTTTTTGGGTCAATATGGCGCCCCCTAAAGGGCCCCCAGAAATTTAAGGAGGGGTCTGAAAATTTGACCCCCTTCAATTTTGAATATCTTGGACCCTAATGGACCCAAAAATGCCCCAAAATGAAATTTGGCGTTGCTATTGCACGGGAGATGTTTTTGTGACATACCGTACCGCACTATAAGCTTTGATATCATCGTTTACCAACGCTGGACACATAACACAATCTCTATCTATAAAAATGAAAAAAAAAAAAAAAACGAGAATACATTATCCGAGCCAAAGAGAGAGAGAGAGAGAGAGAGAGAGAGAGAGAGAGAGAACAGAGAAAACTACGTATTTAGTGCTTACCATGATAACAGGGAAAATGAATTGGGCTACCAATTAATATTGTTTGAGCTGATTAGAAAATCTTTCTTTGTCCGGCTAGCCGTCCCGATATTAGCAGGAATACATGGCAAATTTTGAGCTCTTGTAACAGAAGCAATTGAAGATGCTAGTAATAGATGTTCGTATGTTACATTTTGGCCAAATTGAGTTATTTGTATTTTTCAACATGTTAGTATATGTACTTTAACTTGTAAGTATTTATAAATCAATATCTTAATTACAAAGGGTCAAATTGGCACCCCAAAGTTTTCACACAAAGCAACTTTTTAGTACTAGATGTTCCTATGTGCAGTCATCTAGAACTAGAAGTACCTATGTGACATGACCAGCCAATCAATACACGCATAGCAAGTCACATGATCTGTTCAATGCACACACATGCATACGCAGTGTGTAGTGCCTAGAGACAGCAAAATTAGATGCTTTTTGAACAACATGGAGGGGGTAGAAGATATTTTGGAGCCAAATAATTCTTTTGAAAATTTGCCAAAAGTAGCGGGTAAACAAAAAAGAAGAAATCCAGAAGATTGGAAACAAAAATCCATCAAGAAAAAAAAAAAGAGATCCAGATATTTAATCTTCTATATAGGCTTATTACTTTTTTTATCAAAAAATAATATCTTTAAATATTTCTGTTAAGTATTCAGAAAGGAAATGACATGAGCTGTACTTATTTGGTATCTGCTAAGTGAAAATGATTGCCATAAATATCTAAATATAATGTTGTTTTCATTATGATGTTGACTTTTCAGTACTAAAAGTTCCTATGTGCAGTTAATTGATTATTGATTATAGAAAATCAATAAGTATTATATTCCTAGATTATGCATCAAAACTTTCCTATACATGACACAATGTCAATCTGAAAGTTTGACATCTATATGATATGAAACATGATCTGTGGACATATTCAAAACTTTTAACCCTCTGTTTCTCAAAACTGATTTGATGTAACATAGGAACATCTAGTACTAGCATCTTCAATTATTACATTGTGAAGATATAGAGCATGTAGAGGGAAGGGTATCCTAAACGAATAGGAAAAGGGGTTGGTTACTTGTAATGCCTAAAATATATAAAGCTGCATGCAAAGAGTCGTATATATTTATGTAATTGAATTAACAGGTAGGTTTTTTTTCTTCCCGTTGTACTTCTGCAAATGCTTTTAAACTAAGATAATGCTAGCGCGAAGCGCGAGCTAAAATTTTGAGCTCCATAGGAACAAATCTTAAAGGAACCTTATTGCCAAATTGTACATCATAAATGGCATAATAAATTCATGTAAAGATAATTAAAACAGTTTAAGGGCAGTCAAGGGAACCCCATCTCAAAAATGAAGCAACCCATACTTCCAACGCTACCCATTTTAATCTAAATTTTTGTTCCATAAGTTCGTATGAAATGGCTCCTGAAAACAAATCATCAGGAGAGCAGGCCAACCAAACTTGGACCAAACGAAATGGGGCGGGGGGGGGGGGGGGACGGCGGTGGTGTTACATTTCTACGAGCGTATTTTTTCATTACGTGATTTAAACCCCAATCAAAAATACTTTATGCCTTATTTAATAAATTCAGGCTAGTTGTGAGTAAAATTGGTGCGAAAGTCAACTGACCCCATCTTGAGCCTTAGAAGAAATATGTCCCTATCTAAAGACTATACCTTGTGTATTTCCAAGGGGACGAGTTTAAAAAAAAAAAAAAAGTTGGAAAGTCTATTCTAGAACACTATAAATCTCCGATTAAACGCATGAAGTTCCCAGCTCAAGCCCCCCCCCCGGCTCCCGCAGCCCGTGTGGTAGCTCACTTAGGTAGGTATCTACCTGTTTTGGGGCCCTGGCCTTTAATAGCATGTCCCTTAGCTCCCCTTGACCATGTGCTATACCTTGAAAGAGGTATATCGAATTGTGGAAGCCATGAGGAGTATTGGCGGCGATACAGGGGGACGGGGGATGTGTCCCCCACCCCCCCCCTCGATTTTTTTTTCCTGGGGATCGTCCCCCTGTCGATTTTAAAGGTTAACATTTTTTGTCAAGACTAGTGATCAGCTAATGAAGCTAGTGAAGAGGCAAAATTGATGTCAAATACAATGCTAAATGTTATTGTAGAGCACAATTTCGCAAACAAAACACAAGTCAATGATTAAATGAAATGCTCTTACCTCAAGTCGCTTTATATGTATTCATGGAATATATTTTATTTGTTAAAATGCTTTATTCTTTAAATTGTCATAAGTTTCTGCAGAATTTGAAAAAACTTTTGAAAGGTAGGTCATTCAATTCGAATTTCGGATATACAAATATATCTTTGGGACGCTTTATTCCGCTTGAGTGTATTATCAATTCCCTTTCTGGGATTTCTGTCCCACCCCGTCCCCAGTCGTGACATGAAATCGCCGCCCTTGATGAGGAGTATAATATGAAGCAACTTTTTCCTTGGCTGACGGTGAAGATAAAAATCGACTTGATAGGCATTGTGAGCTTAATGCTTCGTATATACGGTGTGGATGCAGTAGCTCTCTAGTGTCGAGTCTTGTCTCTTAATTTATAATAGCACTGGATAAAATTATGAATATTATGTCCTTAAAAAGCCTAAGCAATATAATACTCGAGAATAATTATAAACAAAAGGTACAGATAAAATCTATAAGTGAAAAGACAAGAATAGAAATAGAAATACCTAAACTATACCGAGACATTGATAATGCTCTATTTGATAATACCCCATATAGGCATTTCAGATCATTATTTCTTGTCACAAAATTTAGGCCTATAATGTTAAAACTTTTTATTCTTTGATAATAACCAATTATCGCTATATCATGCAAAAACTAAATACTCTATTAACAAACAAAACAAATGAAACGATCAATTTCCTGCACTATTACAATATTATGGCGAGGTCTCCTATTAGATAGATCTCTGAAGTGAATGCAAAATTTCATCGCAATCTGATGCTCTGGGACAAATGAAGAGCAATGCTTAGCTTCAATAAATAGGGGGGGGGGGTCAATGTCAAAGTAACGAACGAGAATGTCTATAACCATGTGAAAAGTATAATATATCAAATTTATCTTGTTTCTGATCCATTCATGCCGTTAGAGTGCCCAGAACATGATATTTGATAGAATTTTTCAATTACTTTTTTTTTAGTGTGTTTGGTGCCATCTGGTGTTCACGTAAGATTTTAGGGATAATTAGGGTATTTTTTACATTAAAAAAGCTAAAAATTGCTGTTTTAATGACTTGTGATACGTGCACTTCTACTCTTCCACTCTATGATATTAATAATACCTCACAATTTGTAATTTTAGCCAGAAATAATGAAAATAGACGAATTTCTTAACATTTTCATTTTTTAAATGTTTTTTGGGTGTAATTCTTTACAAAATGGGCCTCAAATGGTAAGAAAAATTCAACTTTTAAAATGGAATGCGACTGAAATGAACTACTACGACATGTCTGGTAACTTTAGATGAAAAAAGATATTTCGAGATTGATTTGAGGAGGAATGCACCCAATTTCCATATTGGGTCAATATGGCGCCCACTAAAGGGCCCCCAGGAAGTTAAGGAGGGGTCTGAAAATGTGACCCCCTTCAATTTCTAATACCTTGGACTCTAACGGATCCAAAAATGCCCCCCCCCAAAAAAAATGAAATTTGGCGTTGATATTGCACGGGAGATGTTTTTGTGACATACCGTACCGCACTATAAAGGTAACGAGACCCTATCAAATGATTTAGTACTCTAAAATGGATGCCCATTGAGAAACGTTTTGAATTTCAGCGTGCAAATGCACGCATAAAATAATTGGCACCATCTTATTTAGCATTATACGAGGTAGGCAGCATTATACGAGGTAGGCAGATGAAGGCTTACTCTCTGTGCCCAAGTATGAAACAGAGTTCTTTAAACACAGTCCTCTTTTGTCTTCAATAACGGCATGGAATTATTTGGACAGAACAATGAAATTGGCAAGCTCTTTAAATATATTTAAAGATATGTTCAAAAGATCATGAAACATCCGTTTCCAAAAGTAAAATTGGAGAGAGGAATGTTATTTGTTTTCTTATTATAGAATTATTGTTAAGTTTATTTCATGGATATATTCCAACAATAATTCATTATATGTGTTGACTTATAATATTTTTTCCCCGTTGAAATTATAGGGCCTACTCTTTGTAAATACGTATAATAATTTTTGGTATCACAAATGTTTATTCTTTCATAAGCCAAATAGTAGTTATAATCTTCCAAAACATATAGGCCAACTTCTCGCGACTTAAACATTATTCATGATCTGAACTTTTTTCAAATTTAAATGCGAATCAATTTCCATGAAATAGATGGCGTTATTTTATAAGGATATACCAATGAATTTGTACATGCATGTGTATATATTGATTATTTTGTATTATTGATTTTATGTTTTTCTGTGTTTTTGCAACAGGGCCTCATGGAAGACCACCTATATATTGGTGATAATGTGCCACCCTGTATATTAAAGATCAGAAATAAATAAATAAATTATATGATGGTTCTCTCTCTCTCTATCTCTATCTCTCTATCTCTCTCTCTCACTTTCTTTATTTCTCTTATGCTGCAGTCACATAGACACTTACGTTAAGTTACGTCCGTATTGTCCAATTAAATGTTTTTTTTTTTTTTTTTTCTGTGGATGCCCACGGATGCCTTCCCGTCATAGTCAGCAGTGGAAATAGTGATAACTTTCGTTGATCCCATAAAACAAAGAAATACCTAAGAAATGATAGATTAGAATAGAAGATGAAATAAGGATAAAACAACAAAAACGTATCTAAACATAACTTTCTGTGTGACCATTAAAAAAAGTGTTTTCCTTTATGCTACAGTCACGCAGACACTTACGTTGAGTTACGTCCGGGTTGCGTCCAAATATTACTTTTTTTCTGCGGCTCCCAGCGGATGCCTTCCCGTCATAGTCAGCAGTGGAAATAGTGATAATATTATTCAATTAATAAAACAAAGAAAAACATAATAAATGATAGAATAGAAGATTAAAAAAGGATAAAACAACTAAAACGTAACTATACGTAAGTGTCTGTGTGTCTGCAGCATTAGAGGGGGTATCTCCCTGAGTTGCGAACTCGGACGAACGAAGCGATTTTGCACACTAGGCTATATCTATACAGTGCGTCCCCAATAAAGGTAAATGCATGCAGTTGAGAGCCTCTTATCAAAATTGGAGGCACTATAACCTATGTGACATTATTTTTTTCTTCTTCATGTAACTCATGCATATTCTATATTGATGCCATAATGACCTTATGCCCACTAAGTATAATTGCCGTCTAGTCTAATAGCCAAATAATTGTCTAATTGCATTTTTGTCACTTTCCAACTGAAAATATTTTGGTCTATTACCAGTCTTAGACAGGATTTCACTAAGTTGTGTTAGACCAGACATTAGACGAATTGGACATTGCATTAGAGCAAAAGGAAATATTGTAAATACTGGCGAAGTGGCATTTAGACCCAAAGGTAATTAGACAAACTCGCTATAGGCTAAATGGAATTAGACCATGTGGGATAAGGCCAAACGGGCATTAATCAAAGTGGATTCAGACCAATTGGCAATTTACCCACATAAATTACACAATCTTGATAATATGAGGATCTCAAAGCTGAGGTTACTTTTTTCTGGAACGCACTACTATAAGTATAGTGAGAGTCTGTCTTGCTTATATAGTCCATTTCAGTAGATATCAATTATGCAAGCGCATTACAAAATGAAATGTGCCATGTTCAAGGAGTTGGCTAGAATAATTATCTACATAATTGCACTGCAAATTCGCTTTGTTCGCCTGGGTCCGCATCTGCATGAGTGGTGGAGTGAGATACATTTTGCTAGCACTCCCCGCTCAGGGAGATACCTCGTTGGTGCTAAAAATATTCCCGGGGTTGGCATGGCAGACAGACTTGAAAAAAATCAACAACAAACAAACAAACAAACAAACAAAATTTGGGCGCATCCAATAAAAGTACCACTAAAGAAATAGTCTTTATTCGATGAGTTTTGGGTATCAAATTGATTTTAATAGTGGTTTGAACACAGCTTATTAGTTTGAAATACAAATTCCATCGGAAAATACATGAAGAAGCATTCGGCTTACTGTTTTTTCGCTATTTAAAAAGTTTATAACATGGCTCATATAATAACTATAATACGATAGGCCCACAAAGTGTTATACTTGGCATTCTGTGATAGTAAAATTAATCACGTTTGCCACATAGTCTGATAATTATTTTCAAAAATAAAATAGTTGTATCTATTTTGTTAATCATGAAGGAAAGAGTTAACGGGTATTAGGGACGACCCCATCCGGGGCTTACTATAGCTCAGATGGTAGAGCGCCTGACTAGTAACCAGGAGGGCGGTCTCTGGTTCGAATCCCTATGGTACCCCATTTTCTTTGCTCATTTTTTCATATTTTGTTAATCGTCAGGAAATCGCAAATTTAACATTCCTCCATTGTTTTCCAATTTACAATGCGAAGAGGATGATGTTTCATAAATTCAGAAATTTGGAGGACTTATTTCCCACTATATTACTTCTTAGCCTTTAGGAGTTGGACGAGAAGTTCGGCAGCCCGGAGTTTAAGATCATCCTCCAACAAATCCAGCTCCCTTTTAGCTGCAAAGACAAAAAATATATATATATATCATATATAAACGAGGGTGGAATGCATTGTCCAGGTCTTGATTATATGTTCTTGCATGTCTTGAAAGTTAGTAAGATAAACTTTTCAATCTTTAGGGAACAAATTAGCACATACTAAATTTAAAAATAATACAAAAGAAGTAAATTTCAATTTCAAAAGTTGTCTTTTCGATATATATATTTTTTTTAAATAATTTTTTGGAAAAAAAAATAAAATTGGAGTTATTGTAGAAGAAATGTAATCTTTACAAGTCATTTACATAGCTTCGATCGAACCTCCGTGGCTGAGATCTTCGATATTTGTTTACTTAGAAAAGTATAATAATATTACAGTTTATTTCCAAATCAAACTGGAACTATATAAAAACAAACAACATCGCAATAATATCATTTTTTTTATGGCCCAGGAAACGATTTATAGCCACAACCCCGCCCCCTTTTAGATGCATTATGTGATATTCCATCAGACCGAGGTTTTGAAATAGCCGCTTCTTCAGGTGGACGAGCGTGGGGAAGGGGGGGGGAGACAACAAAAAAAAAAAAAAAAAAAAAAAAAAAAAACCCGAAGTCGGCTTGTTGCTATAAGGATCCCTGTATTTCAAGTTTAGACATGCACATCCGGTAATGTCAACCATAACATAAAAGTAGCCGGTATTTTGGCATAAATCCAATATGTGGGCCTGGACCAGGGCCGCGGAGTGTTTTTTGAAAAGTGGAGGTGCTGAGTCGAAAGTGGGGGGGGGGGGGGGGCTGAAATGGCCTATAAAAAAAAAATCCATGGCCATTTTCGCGTGTTCGTACACGTTTGCTGATAAAAGTGGGGGCTGAAGCCTCCACCCCCCTACTCCGCGGCCCATGTGGGTTGTCGACGTCGTTAATATTTCCCATAATAGTAGGGATGTCCACTAAAATTTTAAGTTATTTTTAAGTTGTTTTTGCTAGGTTTATTTGATAGAGCATTTTAAAAGAAACATTTTGGTACTTGAATTATCACAATTGGATGTTCCGTTTCAAAGATATGACCCAAAGAGTGTCTCAGATTACCAATGAGCTGCTAGAACACTTTTAGAAATTTCAGACAAAGCCAGAAAATGCAATAAAGCTCAAGTTTATGGTTCTTTTGTCTTTGATTTATTAAACCAAATCATACCAAACATTTTCTATGTGTGTATCAACATGAAATGAGATTATAGTAACACAATTGAGTAGATTAGACAAAGATACAGTTTATGGCAGTACAAAACTGATGGTTTGACATGTATGTTACCTTATGTGATCCAATATGACCACCGTGGAAAAATACTCCATAGGGCATGTTTCAATAGAAACACCCTAGACAATGGGCTATTTCATGGTGGTGTGGCTCAGAGCTGAGTGTTAGACAGGGTAGAGTAATTTTAAAACTTAAATGGCCAGTGGTAAACAGTGTTCTTTGTCTTTCACCCCAATACATTTTTTGTTCAAAAATAGTGAAATTTTATAAATATCTACTTCTCCTTATCTGAATCTATTCCAATCATGAGAAATTTCAGTCATAACACACATCACACAGAAGCATCACTTTGAACACGCTGTACTTTATTTTATATCAATTTTTCCAACAGGAGGAGTTGATCTTCTGCTGAGGTATTTTCTAAGGAAGAAACTGACCAATTAGGAATAAAAATGATTGATATTTACCACTGGCCAAACGAAAATTTCGAAAGCTTTTTTTTATTGAAAATTTTGCTGTTTCTCTGCCTGTGTATTATTGAGTAGGGAGTGCATGGGTCATTGTTTGCATTGTAAATGCATGGGTGACTACATCCATACAGTGAAGTGGAAACCGTTCTAGTGGCTTTTTGCTCTTGTTTGGCCATCCCTAATAATAGCTGTAGGTGCTTACCTTCAAGACAAGATACAGTTGCACGCTCAATGGTACCACAAGATGGTTTCAAATCTCCACTGCCGATGTTATTTTTGCCAAGACAGGCGTTGAGTGTTTTCTCATCCCCACTGCACCCAAGAATACCAAAGGCAGCATCGTCGATTAATCCATTCCTGGGCGTGGGTTGAGGGTCAGCAGTTCTACCCGGAAAGAGTATGTCACAGACCACCTTGCCATCCGTTGCTTGATCCCAGTATTCGTTGCAGAATGAGTACCATATGCCTTGGACTTCAACTTGGACCACGCCGGTGAATCCATCTGCAGTCGCAGAAGTCAATCGTACATCTGCATAATGAATAATGATAATGATGATGATGAAAATGATGATGATGCTGACTACTTTTAATTATTATTATTATGTTGATGACGATGTTGATGATATTGATAATAATAATAATACTAACATAAATCACAATAGGCTTAATAACAATAAGAACAATAATAATAATAACAACAGCAACAATAAAAATGACCTAATAAACTATCAAGGCTTCTTTCCTCAATGATTATTACAGCAGTATACCCTAATACTGCAAAAGTTCTAAATGCGCTCATTCTGCTTTGTAGTCTTTACAGAAGAACATGTAAGTGGGGGGGGGGGCGGGCATTCAGGGCTTCTCTTTATTTATATTTATAAAAAAAAAGAAGCAGAAATGCATTATAGGTCTACTAATTCTTGAATGATCTGCAAAAATAAAATAAAATGAAAAATAAAAGTAAAAAACAATGAATAAATAAGAAATACAAGAAAACACGTCACTCGCAACTTTTTTTAATTTGAGCCCCCCCCCTCCCTTCAGATCTCAGCCGCCGATAAAATAGGGCGAGCACCGCGAAAATTTGCATGATTATAGTGTGAGTGTGAGATCTACAAGACTTGTAAAAAAAAAAAAAAAAAAAAAAAATCATACATTCATTCATTCTGCTAATTTATGCATACTTTTTGCACTATATTAGCTAACTTTTCCCTTTTTAATTTTTTTTAGATGTTGCTTATATCATGTACATGACCAGTGACTATTTTTTACCTTCTTTTGTATACAAAATAATTGAGAAAAATAATAATTACGATTGTTAGATATAATTGTACGATTGTGCACACATGCGTCTTTAAAGGCTATACAGTCTGTGTCAAAAAAAATGGTACAGTCGGGGAAAAAATAAATTAGATATGAAATCTTTTCAAATGTTATGTAAATATGGTATCAGATTAAAGCCAATATATTTTTCTTGCTGATCCAGTTTATTTCAAATAATTTACTTTTGTAGAACAAAAGTTATGCTAATTTTTGTGTGAAGACAAGAGATTTAACTCTGCTCAAACCTATTGTTCTTTTAGGTCAATTTCGGCGGCTAATGTTCGAAACCTACACAAAGGCATGGCATGGCGTGCGCAAAATTGATTTTTTCATTATTGTAGAAAACTAATTATATCTCAAGATCTACTGCACCAAATGAGATTGAAAAAAATGCAGAAGAAAGCTCATATTCCCTGCTTTATGAAAATACCAAGCATTTCCAAGTGGTTACTAATTTTCATACAATAAAAAAATGTTTCCCAACTGTACCATTTTATTTGACACAGACTGTAGTGTGCAAATGGTTTGAAATAAAAAGCTGCTAAATAAATCCCCCGTCTTCAAGCCCCTTCCCCCTCCCGTCATCGATTTAAAAGAAAAAAAGAAAAAAAAAAAATATATATATATATTGATGGATGACTGAATCGAGCAAAGGAGTAATTTCCCCTACCCTACTATAAGAATAATGAGATTCTAGATTGCCGCGTGCTGTAAAAATAAAATATATATTAAAAAAATAAAAAATAAAATGAGAAATGACAAAAACGTTTTAAGAAAATTGCGGTGTCGTAATCGGGTTTGATAACTGTTTGCTTATTATATATCTTATATTCAACCATTTATTATTAATATTATCTATTTTTTTTGTATAAAAATATTTTCGAGGTCTGTCGTCCCTTACCTTTCGTTTGCCCTCTCACTGTACCGAGTAAGAAGAGCACGAGAACCCAAGACACACCAGTCACAATCATGTCTGCTGATTGAGTAGTAGTTTGAGGATCAGGAGAGAGAGTCTTGAAGACACCAGTTTGGTTAGAGATCAAGCAATACTGAAATAAATTTTGGTTGAGATTTGTTCTTATACACAATCTAACATCAACCAGTGCCACACCCCGGCCCTCGGCTCAATATTCCTTTTAATTTTCGTTCACTGAACCATAAGAAGAAAGTTATTTGATAGATGGGCAGCCACGTGACTTTCGATCAAACGAACCAGGTAAAATTTTACCACCAAGGGCGTAAAATGTATTGTCAAGTCAACCGGGGGTGGGGGAGTGGGTGAATAATCAACAAGCACGTACTTTATTTTTGTACCCATTCATTTAGTATAATGTTTTATACGAAGGGAGCCCCATTTCAGAGATGTACAAGCAACCCTTTCTTCCATAGATCCATCTAAACCTTTTTTTCTATTTCATGCGCCAAGGAGGTGTTCCTAAATGTTATTTTGTGAGTCCTCACATGAATAGAAATGGCTAGCAATTAAACACAATTTAAAAAATATTTCACTGATTCTGTCTGGGGAACAACCATTAATAACCTCCTACTGAATAAAAGATTAGAGACAGCTATTGTTTGGAAAATGTATGTGAAAATCTATAATTTGCAAGGGCGGCGATTTCATGTCACGACTGGAGGGGACGGAGGGGAATTAATAATACTCTCAAGCGGAAATAAAGCGTCCCAAAGATACATACACATATATCTATATATCCAAAATTGGAAATAAAATAAAAATAAAAGCAGAAACTAATGACAATGTAAAGAATAGAGCATCGGAACAAATAAAACTTATTCCATTAGTATACATACCTGAGGAAAGAGCATTTCACGTAATCATTGCTTTGTGTTTTGTTTGCGAGTGCAAGCGCAAGCGTGAGCCGAAAATTTTGACTCATAATAAAATTCAGCATTAAATTTGACAAAGTCATATAGTTTGCCTCTTCACTAGCTTCATTAGGTGATCACCAAATAAAAAAGGTTAAGTTTTGAAAATCGAGGGGGGGGGACGATCCCCCCAGAAAAAATCGAGGGGGGACACGTGCCCCCGGGATCGCCGCCAATGATTATGTGGCTCCATAAATTCTAGACATTTTCATTTATGCGAGGTTTTACCAAAAAAATGTGCTTAGTAAGCTTACATAACACAGACACGTTTTCCTGATTTTATCGATAATAAAGTATAGTAGTTATAATGCGGTTCAAATGAAACCGTCCTTGCCCATTCCTGCCGTGAACTAAAAATATTATGTTTCAACTCTTGAATATGCTTTGGAATAGAATGAATGAGGTTATATGATAAAACACATATCACTTGAAAATGAGATATTATAATCATTACAAATGTGCTTAATTTATGAGTATTCAATTTTTAGATTTATCTAAACTATATCACTTGCAAGGCCGGTTTGAGAATTAACTCAGTGTGACCCAGATATGCCAGGCATTAACCAAACAAACACTATTGAATCTTTTTGTTGAAAACAACAATATTCTTTACACAATCAGTGGAATTTATTTGGGTTATTAATGCTTTCTAATGCCCGTTTGCAGACTGAAGACGAAACAGTTTGTAAACAACATGTCCTTGAATATTGGGGGGAAATGGATTAAAAAAAAAAAAAAAAATAATAATGGATTTGTCGAGGCTTGCAAAAATCTGAGCTGCCGGTGCTGTGTCAAGAGGAAACCCTGGGAAAATCATCTCCTGAGCATCATTAAATACTTCACAATAATTAATAAAGTTAACTTAAACGTTCTCAGGTACACTTATGACTATAGGGTGGTTGGATATTTCTATGGCAACCATTATGGATCCTATAATAAATGCACGTACTTTATAGACTGTTGACATGCTGGGGTCGTTTTTTACCCCCTCTTTGTTAAATACTTAATTTTCCGCATTTTCGCTCTTGCTTCCCACTTTCATCATTTTTTGGGCCAAGGAGTATTTCATTGTGTTCCCGAGGAACGCGTAAATTTCCCCGTTTTCATATCATTCGTATCCATCAAATTTACGCTGGCGCTTCGGGCTTACCTATTTTTTAATTTTATGTTCTTGTATACCCAGATGATATATTATTAGTATTCTGACCACCAAATCATTAATTTACATTGGTTAGATCTCACGTTAAAATTGATGGACAAATTTCACATGATTTTAAATGCATGAAATCGAGGAGAATAAAAGTTAATAACCTCCTACTGAATAAAAGATTAGAGACAGCTTTATTGTTTGGAAAATGTATGTGAATATCTATTATGTGCAAGGGCGGCGATTTCATGTCACGACTGGAGGGGACGGAGGTGAATTAATAATACTCTCAAGCGGAATAAAACGTCCCAAAGATACATACACATTATATCTATATATCCAAAATTGGAAATAAAATAAAAATAAAAGCAGAAACTAATGACAATGTAAAGAATAGAGCATCGGAACAAATAAAACATATTCCATGAATACATATAGCGACCTGAGGAAAGAACATTTTCACGTAATCATTGTTTTGTGTTTTGTTTGCGAGCGCAAGCCGAAAAATTTTGACTCATAAGAAAATTCAGCATTAAATTTGACATATATTTTGCCTCTTCACTAGCTTCATTAGGTGATCACTAAATAAAAAATGTTAAGTTTTAAAAATCGAAGGGGGAGGGGACGATCCCTCCAGAAAAAATTGAGGGGGGACACGTGCCCCCGGGATCGCCGGCAATGGTTATGTGGCTGTTTAAATTCTAGACATTTTCATTTATGCGAGGTTTTACCCAAAAAATGTGCTTATGTTAGCTTACATAACACAGACACATTTTCCTGATTTTGTCGATAATAAAGTTGTTATAATGCGGTTCTATATAAAAACCGTCCTTGCCTGTTACTGCCATGATATAAACACTATTGAATCTTTTTGATGAAAACAACAATATTCTTTACACAATCAGTGGAATTTATTTTGTTACTAAAGCTTTATAATGATCGTTTGCAGACCGAAGATGAAAAAGCTTGTAAACAACATAATATCCTTGATTTAAAAAAAAAAAAAAAAAAAAAAAAAAAAAAAAAAAAAAAAAAAAAAAACAGAAACAAAAAGATTGAGCAACTTTGTGGAGGCTCGCAAATATCTAAAGGGGCCGTCACACTGAGGTCGTTCTATAACGTCCTTGCCCGTTCTTTAAAAAATTGCTGAACGGGCGTTGGTCGGGTTGGAAAATAATTTCTTAAATACGATACTAGGCAGTTCATAAATAGTCCTCGTTACGTCAATTTCGTCTTTATCGCGTCCGCAATACGTTGTTATCCCGTTCAGACCGAGTAAACCGCTCGTTCCTTCTTTGCCGTTCGTAGTACGTCCAAACCGTCACTTAAAGTGTCCATGCGCAGCATGATAAAAGATAGGTACCATGTCCGTAGTACGTCCTTCTCGTTCAAAGTAAGTCCTTCCCGTTTAAGGAACGTTGTCACTACGTTTAATTTTAGATCTGGAAGCGAGTTCGATTTTTTTTAACATGTTAAAAAAAAAAATCGAACTACCTTTCCGTTCTCTCCGTTCGACAAGTTCGTAAACAGATTGTAAACGGTATGTACTAGATTGTAAAAGGTCTGTACTACGTTCAGTCCGTGTGTAAACAGATTGAGCCGGTTCACCAAGAACTACCAAGAACCTAGCGAGAACTAGTTCAGTGTGACGGGGATTATGACATGCCGTTCTGTTTAAGAATTGAAACGTCTTGCTTTCCAAGCTCGTGCTATAAATAGCAGATTGAAATAGGTCTCAAGTACGTCCACTCCGTGTGTACATATAGATTAAGCCCGTTCTGCAATAATTTCAATAACATATGGTAAGAAATTGTTCAGTGTGATAGTAGTATAAGCGAACAGATCAGCTGTTTAATTGCCACCCATTAATTGTTACAATTAGAGAAATCTCACAACTTCAAAAAAAAAAAAAAAAAAAAAATGAAAAACGGCCATTGGTCTGAAAAGAACGCGTACATTTGACCGAATTATTTCTGGATTAAGATGAAACAACGTTCGTATATATAGTCCTCAATACGTCCATCACGCCTTTGCCTCGTCTGCAGTCCGTTTGTATCTAGTCAAGATCGAGTGAAAATAACCGTTTTCACGAAGCAGAGCCCGTCTGAAACAATCCAAACCCGTCCCCAGTTAGTTGCAACCCGTTCTTACTTAGTTCCAACTCGTGTCCAATGCGTTTCATCCCGACCTAACTAGTTCTGGGTCTTTTAAAATCCGTCAAAATCCGTTCATACTCGTTCTTACCTCGTTCTTACTGCGTCAATATCCGTGGTTAGAACGTGCTGAACGTAAATGCACGCTCGTTCCAATATAAAAACCTAGCCCCTTTTTGCCAGACCTCATGGCCCGTATTCTGTTACGGTGTTTAGAGTTGTACGGCAATTGACAATAGATTCGAACAATAGAACCGTACGAGAAAAAACTCCCAGCACGAAAAAAACCTTCCAAACGTGTACAACTTCCGTACAGCTGGAAGTTTCTAGTCCACTGAAACGCACAAGATAAAACCGGAAATCCATTGAAATAATGACGCAACAATGATTGTGTGTAGCCGCTTTATCCTTTGACTACCGAGTGTTGTGCATTGTCGCTTGTCATGCACTTTTAAATATCACGTCCTATTCATTAACAATTCAGTGGCCTGGGATGGGAACAATTAACAGGCTTGGAAATTTCAGCTGAAAAAGGACAATGGTTTTATTCCCTCTGAATAAATTATATACCTTAAAGGCACATTATGATCCCTTCGGATGGTATCTCACTATGAGGGGGGAATCGGGGACACATTCGGGAGTGTTTTTGAGGGTATTCGGCTGGTTTTTGAACATTTCAAAACGAGCCGAATCCCTCCCGAATTTTAATTGACTATAATTATGATCCGGATCGTTACTCCCCCAATAATGATACGACCAGGCTTTTTTTAATCGTTTGTTTGTTTGTTTTTTTAACTTTGTTTTGTTTGTTTGTTTTTTTTTTTTGGGGGGGGGGGGGTTGGGGTGTTTTGTTTGTTCGTTTTGTTTTGTTGTTTTCTTTGTGTTTTTTTTGTGTGTGTGTTTTTGTCTTTTTCTGATCGAAACTTGCTCTGATAAGAAAAGCATTGCCATAATTTTAAGTGGTTGACCTACTGCTGCAGTTTACTTTTTTTTTCTAACAATGTAAAACATAAAAGATAGATATAAATTTAATATATAATATAATAAATTATCTGTTCGTAGTTTTATTCTTTTGAATTAATCTCCTAAATAGCTTACGAATTTTTTCTTTCACAAATGTGAAGTGTCCATATTTGGCCAAAAGCAATGAAACGTTGAATTTGATTCCGACATCACGCCACATGCATGCGCAAAAGTCTCACGTTAGGTGCATGGGCATCAATCTTTTTCTTATTAGTATTTTTTTTTTTTCTTCTTTTTTGGGAGGGGCAAATGTTGTAATAATGGGAAGGGGTAAAATATAAATTTTCCACTATTTAAATGTTCAACTCTTTACAGAGTCATACACATAAACAATAAAACGTCAATGTTCATTAACAATATCCACTCCGCCTCGAAATCACTACATCTATCAAATGGGGAGGGTCCACGAGTCCTCGGTCCCACGAGTCCTACGTCCCACGAGGCCTCGGTCCCACGAGTCCTACGTCCCACGAGGCCGAATATTTTCCCACGAGTCCTACGTCCCACGAGACCTACGTCCCACGAGTCCTACGTCCCACGAGGCCGAGTATTTTTCCCACGAGTCCTCGGTCCCACGAGTCCTCGGGCCCACGAGTCCTACGTCCCACGAGACCTACGTCCCACGAGTCCTACGTCCCACGAGGCCGAGTATTTTCCCACGAGTCCTACGTCCCACGAGTCTTTTATCAGAATGTGTTTCAACATTAATGAAACATTTTGTAAGCTGAATTATACAACATGAATTTATTTAGTTGTGGTTAATACCATAGGCACTAGCATGGCGAATAATGGTGGCAATCTCATTTCGCGGAGGCGGGTTTGAGACTGATTTGGGACTATGTCTAAAGACGTCCCTAATCCTTCCAGTAGTGACGGGTCCAGGATTACAGGAGGGGGGGGGGCTCCAAAATTTTCGGTTTAAAATGTACGGTCAATGAGTGGTTTCAAATTAAAGGGCGCGTCCCCCCCCCCCACCCACCCCGGATCCGCCTCTGCGTCGCAGAGACGTCGCCGCGACAATAAAAAAATAAAATAAAAAAAAAAATTATAGGAGGCTTCTCCGCGACGGAAAAAGAGTATCGGAGACGTCTCCGCGACAGTTTCAAACCGTCTCACAACTCATCTAACAAGTCTAAAAGTAGTCCCAATTCCGTCTCAAATCTATCTCCGCGAAATTAGCTTCCACCATTAGTTGTGGAATATTTTTAATGAATGTAGTTCTTTGTTTTACATGAAAATTAAGATTTACATCCTTGAGAAATCCTAATTATATATTTATCAAATGATTTACATTTAAATCTAATCTCGAATTTGAGAGATCATAATTCATGTATCCAGAACAGGGGTGTAGAACACCGGGGGGGGGGGTGCATCCCTCAATTAAAAAGATGGGGGATGGCATGTAGGCCTACAATCACCCCCCTCCCGATTTACGCGGTGATATGTATTTTTTTTTTTAAAGCTGAAATGGGCTTTCACATTTGTGTTTCTTCCATCATGTCCACGGAACTCTAACAATTTTCGCTCGCGCTTATTATTGTTTATTATTTTTTTATTTATTTATTATTATTTTCATTATTATTATTAAAATCCAGATTAATTATTTATATTATCTATTATATCTTTAAGCAACATAGAGTTTCACATTTTGGCAGTCATCAAACAAAAAGCAAATAGTCGGGATAATGCATTTACGCCAACTTCTTTATTCATTTCAATGTCAAATTTTCGACGGACCTGCGTCTTCATCAGGAAGCGAATCATAGGGCTCACACATGTCGACACGGAAATCCAGCTCCATGTCGCCGATGTAATCAGCTAGGACATAAAGAAAAGTATTGCACTTATTGAGAAAACCGGCCAAGAAGAGAGTGCCATGATGGAACAACTCGCCTGTGCACCTCGATGAACCAATATTCTTTAACATGTACTCCACGTTTTGAACAAGATGAATAATAATAAAAAAAACAATATCAAATGTATAATCGTTTAATGCAAGGAGTGTTTCAAAACAAATCGACGAATAAGAACAATTATTGAACATGATAAACCTAATGTTTTTTGGTATTACTGAAACTCATTTATGTCCGGAAATTATATCCTCTGAGATATTTTCCTCATAATTTTAAACGTGATACGAAAAAGATGAAAATAGACATGGTGGAGGAATTCTCATCGCTTACCCAAGATAGTTTGTCGATAATCCATAGAGAAGACCTCGAGACTAACTGTGAAATTATTTTGGTGCGAAAGTATTATTTTAAAATACGAAATCTATTCTTTCTTGGAGTTTATTATAGACCCCCGAGCAGTAAAATAGAAATTTGTATATGAACTTGATAAATCTATGTCTTTAATAACACATAATGGTACGAAAATATGCAATGTTATTTTAACGGAGACTTTAATTTACCAAGTTTGAACTGGGTTAACGGATATAAATGTTACATCCGAAAACTCAGAGTTAACAAAATGTTTTATATCAATTATGAAAATAATTTTCTTTATCAACATGTGAGTCAACCGACAAGGATATACGGATAAGACTTGTAACATACTTGATTTATTATTTACGTCTCATCCATCAGATATATGTAATGTTCATGTCATCCCCGGTATAAGTGACCACGAGCTATAAGTTTTGAAATTTGTTATAATACGAGTAAATGTGAATTAAAAAAGAAACATACATATTTTTATTCTAAAGCTAATTTTGGAAAGTTCAGACAAGAATTTAAGGCAGACATACTATTTTCTGAGGAAAGAAGAGATGTAAAGGAATATTGGCAGTTTATCAAATCCACTGTAAAAAAAAATTGTGATGCAAATGTACCTCATGGTAATTTAAGAAAAGGATCACATGCTCCCTGGGTAGATAAAGACTTAAGGAAATTTATGAGAAAAAGAAATAGATCTTTCAAGAAAGCCAAAAGAACAACTAAGAAAACCCATTGGGAAAAATATAGACTGCTGAGAAAGGAAGTAAAAGAGAGAGATTTAAAAAAAAAAAAAAATAATAATGGATTTGTCGAGGCTTGCAAAATCTGAGCTGCCCGGTGCTGTGTCAAGAGGAAACCCTGGGAAAATCAATCTCCTGAGCATCTTTTAAATACTTCACAATAATTTAATAAAGTTAACTTAAACGTTCTCAGGTAACACTTATGACTATAGGGTGATTGATATTCCTATGGCAACCATTATGAATCCTATAATATGCACGTACTTTATAGACTGTTGACATTGCTGGGTCGTTTTTTACCCCCTCTTTGTTAAATACATTAATTTTTCCGCATTTTCGCTCTTGCTTCCACACTTTCATCATTTTTGGGCCAAGGAGAATTTCATTGTGTCCGAGGAACGCGTAAATTTCCCCGTTTTCATATCATTCCGTATCCATCAAATTTACGCTGGGCGTTCGGGCTTTACCTATTTTAATTTTATGTTCTTGTATACCCAGATGATATATTATTAGTATTCTGACCACCAAAAGATCATGTAATTTACATTGGTTATCTCACGTTAAAATTGATGGACAAATTTCACATGAATTTAAAAATGCATGAAATCGAGGAGAATAAAAGTTAATAACCTCCTACTGAATAAAAGATTAGAGGACAGCTTTATTGTTTGGAAAATGTATGTGAATATCTATTAATGTGCAAGGGTCGGCGATTTCATGTCTACGACTGGAGGGGACGGAGGTGATTAATAATACTCTCAAGCGGAATAAAAACGTCCCAAAGATACATACAGCATTATATCGTATATACTCCAAATTGGGAAATATAATAAAAATAAAAAGCAGAAACTAATGACAAGTAAAGAATAGAGCATCGAACAAATAAAGCACATATTCCATGAATACATAGAGCGACCTGAGAGAAAGAACATTTCACGTAATCATTGTTTTGTGTTTTGTTTGCGAGCGCAAGCCGAAAAATTTTTGACTCTCACAATAAGGAAAATTCAGCATTAAATTTGACATATATGTTTGCCTCTTCACTAGCTTCATTAGGAGGTGATGCAGCTAAATAAAAAATGTTAAGTTTTAAAATCGAAGGGGGAGGGGACCGATCCTCAGAAAAAATTGAGGGGGGACACGTCCCCCGGGGATCGCCGGCAATGGTTAATGGTGGCTGTTTAAATTCTAGACATTTTCATTTATAAGCGAGGTTTTAACCGCCCAAAAATGTGCTTTGTTAGCTACATACACAGACACATTTTCTGATTTTGTCGATAATAAAGTTGTTTAAATGCCGGTTCATATAAAAACCGTCCTTGCCCTTGTTACTTTCGGCCATGATATTAAACACTATTGAATCTTTTTGATGAAAACAACAAATTTCTTTACACAATCAGTGGAAATTTATTTTGTTACTAAAGCTTTATAAATGATCGTTTGCAGACCGAAGATGAAAAAGCTTGGTAAACAACATAATATCCTTGATTTTAAAAAAAAATAAAAAAAAAAAAAAAAAAAAAACAGAAACCAAAAAAGATTTGAGCAACTTTGTGGAGGCTCGCAAATATCTAAAGGGGCCGTCACATGAGGTCGTTCTATAACGTCCTTGCCCGTTCTTTTAAAAAATTGCTGAACGGCGTTGGTCGGGTTGGAAAATTAATTTCTTAAATACGATACTAGGCAGTTCATAAATAGTCCTCGTTACGGTCAATTTCGTCCTTTAATCGCGTCCGCAATACGTTTTATCCCGTTTCAGACCGAGTAAACCGCTCGTTCCTTCTTTGCCGTTCGTAGTACGTCCCCAAAACCGTCACTTAAAGTGTCGCATGCCGCAGCATGATAAAAGATAGGTACCATGTCTAGTACGTCCTTCTTCGTTTCAAAGTAAGGCCTTCCCGTTTAGGAACGTTGTCAACTACGTTTAATTTTTAGATCTTGGAAGCGAGTTGATTTTTTTTAACATGTTAAAAAAAAAAATCGAACTACCTTTCCGTTCTTTCCGTTCGACAAGTTCGTAAACAGATTGTAAACGGTATGTACTGCTAGATTGTAAAAGGTCTGTACACGTTCAGTCCGTGTGTAAACAGATTTGAGCGGTTCAGCCGAGAACTACCAAGAACCTAGCGAGAACTAGTTCAGTGTGACGGGGATTATGACATGCCGTTCTGTTAAGAATTGGACGTCTTGCTTCCAAGCTCGTGCTATAAAATAGCAGATTGAAAATAGGTCTCAAGTACGTCCACTCAGTGTGTCATATAGATAAGCCCGTTCTGCAATAATTTCAATAACATATGTAAGAAATTGTTCAGTGTGATAGTAAGTATAAGCGAACAGATCAGCTGTTTAATTGGCCCCCATTATTGTTACAATTAGAGAAATCTCACAACTTCAAAATAAAAAAAAAAAAAAAAAAATGAAAAACGGCCATTGGTCCTGAAAAGAACGGCGTACATTTGACCGAATTATTTCTGGATTAAGATGAAACACGTTGATATATAGTCCTCAATAGCGTCCATCACGCTTTTGCCTCGTCTGCAGTCCGTGTTGTATCTAGTCAAGATCGAGTGAAAATAACCGTTTTCACGAAGCCAGAGCGTCTGAACAATCCAAACCCGTCCCAGTTAGTTGCAACCGTTTCTTACTTAGTTCCAACTCAGTGTCCAATGCGTTTCATCCCACTAGAGCTAGTTCTGGGTCTTTTAAAATCCGTCAAAAATCCGTTCATACTCGTTCTTACCTGCGTTCTTAACTGCGTCAATATCCGTGGTTAGAACGTGCTGACGTAAAATGCACGCTCGTTCCAATATAAAAAACCTAGCCCCTTTTTGCCAGACCTCATGGCCGCGTATTTCTGTGTTACGGTGTTTTAGAGTTTGTACGGCAATTGACAATAGATCGAACAATATAAACCTAGCGAGAAAAAACTCCCAGCACAGAAAAAAAACCTTCCAAACGTGTACCAACTTCCGTAACAGCTGAAGTTTCCTAGTCCACTGAACGCACAAGATAAAACCGGAAATCCATTGAAATAATGACGCAACAATGATTGTGTGTAGCCGCTTTATCCTTGACTACCGAGTGTTGTGGCATTGTCGCTTGTCATGGACTTTTTAATATCACGTCCTTTCCATTAACAATTCAGTGGCCTGGGATGGGAACAATTAACAGGCATGTGGAAATTTCAGCTGAAAAAAGGACAATGGTTTATTTCGCCTCTGAGATAAATTTATATACTTAAAGCACATTATTGATCCATTCGGATGTATCTCACTATGAGGGAATCGGGGACACATTCGGGATGTTTTTGAGGGTATTCGTGCTGTTTTGAACATTTCAACGAGCCGAATCCCTCCCGAATTTTAAATTGAACTATAATTATGATCCGGAATCGTTACTCCCCCAATAAGATACACCGAGGCTTTTTTTTAATCGTTTGTTTGTTTGGTTTTTTTAACTTGGTTTTGTTTGTTTGTTTTTTTTTTTTTTGGGGGGGGGGGTTTGGGGTTTTTGTTTTTCGTTTTTGGTTTTGTTGTTTTCTTTGTGTTTTTTTTGTGTGTGTGTTTTTGTCTTTTTTCTGATCGAAACTTGCTCTGTAAGAAAAGCATTGCCATAATTTTATAAGTGGTTGACCTACTGCCTGCAGTTTACTTTTTTTTTCTAAAACCAAATGTAAAACATAAAAGATAGATATAAAATTTAATATATAATATAATAAATTATCTGTTCGTATTTTATGTCTTTTGAATAATCTCCTAATAGCTTTACGAATTTTTCTTTCACAAATGTGAAGTGTCCATATTTGGCCAAAAGCATGAAACGTTGAAATTTGATTCCGACATCACGCCACATGCATGCGCAAAAGTGCTCACGTTAAGGTGCATGGGCAATCAATCTTTTCTATTAGTATTAGTTTTTTTTTCTTCTTTTTTTGGGAGGGGCAAAATGTTGTAATAATGGGAAGGGGTAAATATAAATTTTTCCACTAATTTAAATGTTTCAAACTCTTTACAGAGAGTCCATACACATAAAATAAAACGTCAATGTTCATTAACAATATCCACTCCGCCTCGAAATCACTACATCTATAAATGGGGAGGGTCCACGAGTCCTCGTCCGCAACGAGTCCTACGTCCACGAGGCTCGGTCCCACGAGTCCTACGTACGAGGCCGAATATTTCCCGGACGAGTCTACGTCCCACGAGACCTACGTCCACGAGTCCAACGTCCCACGAGGGCCGAGTATTTTTTCCCACGAGTCCTCGGTCCAACGAGTCCTCGGGCCCACGAAGTCCTACACGTCCCACGAGACCTACGGTCCCACGAGTCCTACGTCCAACGAGGCCGAGTATTTCCACGAGTCCTCTTCACGAAGTCCTTTATCAGAATGTGTTTCAACATTAATGAAACATTTTTGTAAGGCTAATTATACAACATGAATTTATTTAGTTGTGGTTAATACCATACGGCACTAGCATGGCGAATAATGGTGGGCTTCATTTTCGCGAGGCGGGTTGAGACTGATTTGGGACTATGTCAAAGACGTCCCTCCTTCTCAGTAGTGAGCGGGTCCAGGATTACAGGAGGGGGGGGGGCTCCAAATTTTCGGTTTAAAAATGTACGGTCATGAGTGTTTTCAATTAAGGGGCGCGTCCCCCCCCCAACCCCTCGGATGCCCTCTGCGTCGCAGAGAACGTCGCCCGACAATAAAATGAAATAATAAAAAAAAAATTAAAGGAGGGCTTCTCCGCGCGACGAAAAAAGAGTCATCGGAGACGTCTCCGCCGACAAGTTTCAAAACCGTCTCACAACATCAATCTATAAACAAGGTCTACAAATATCCCCAATCGTCTCAATCTATCTCCGCGAAATTAGCTGTCCCACCATTAGTTGTGGATTATATTTTAAATGAATGTAAGTTCTTGGTTTACATGTGAAAATTAAGATTTACATCCTTGAGAAATCCTAATTATATATTATCAAATGATTACATTTAAATCTAATCGTCGAATTTGAGAGATCATAATTCATAGTTCCAGAAACAGGTGGGTAGACACGGGGAGGGGGGGCCGGTGCATCCCTCAATTTAAAAAAATGGGGAGATGGCAATGTAGGGCCATACAATCACCCCCCCCTGCCCGAATTTACGCGGAGTCGATATGTACTCTTATTTTTTAAAGCTAAAATTGGCTTTCCACACATTTTGTGTTCTCTTCCATCATGTCCACGGAAACTCCTAACGAATTTTCGCTCCGCGGGCTTATTATTTGTTATTATTTTTATTTATTTATTATTATATTTTCAATTATTAAAATCCAGATTATATTATTATATTATCTATATATCTTTAAGCAACATAGAGTTTCACCATTTTGGCAAGTCATCAAACAAAAAGATAGTCGGGATAATGCATTTACCGGCCAACATTCTTTTATTCATTTCAATGTCAAATTTTCGACGTGACCTGCGTCTTCATCAGGAAGCGAACCTTTCATAGGCTCACACATGTCGATCACGAGAATTCCACGCTCCAATGTCGCCGATAGTAATCAGCAGGACATAAGAAGACAGATATTGCACTTATGAGAAACGCGGCCTAGACGAAGAGAGTGCCAATGATGACACCTACGCCTGTGGCACCTCTGATGTGAACAAATCTCTTTAACATGTACTCACTATACTGATTTGAACAAGTATGATAATAATAATAAAAACTTATATCAAATGTATATCGTTTAAGCAAGGCAGTTGTTTCAAACAACAATCGACGAAAGTAAGAACCAATTATTGAACATGGATTAAACCTAAGTTTTTGGTATTACTGGAAACTTCATCTTATGTCCGGAAGATTATATCTCTGAGATATTTATCCTCATAAATTTTAAACGTGATACGAAAAAGATAGAAATAGACATTTGAGTGGAGGAATTCATCATCGCTTTACCCATAGATAGTTTGTCGATAATTCCATAGAAAGACCGTCGAGACTATACTGTGAAATCTATTTTGTCGCGAACATACACCAAGTATTATTTTAAAATTACGAATCTATTCTCTTGGAGTTTATTATAGACCCCACCCTGAGCAAGTAAAATAGAAAATTGTATATGAACTTGATAAATCTTATGTCTTATAATAACACTAATGGTACGAAAATATGACAATGTTATTTTTAACGCGGAGAATTTAATTTACCATATAGTTTGAACTGGAGATTAGACGGATATATAAGTTTACATTCCGAAAAACTCAGAGGTTAACAAAATGTTTTATACAAAATTAGTTGAAATAATTTTCTTTATCAACATGTGAGTCAACCGACAAGGATTACGGATCAAGACTTGTAACATACTTGAATTTATTATTTACGTCTCATCCATCAATATATGTAATTTCATGTCATCCCCCGAGTATAAGTGACCACGAGGCCTATAATAGTTTTGAAATTTGTTATATCGAGTAAATGTGAAATTAAAAAAGAAACATACATATTTTTATTCTAAAGCTAATTTTGGAAAGTTCAGACAAGATTTAGCGCAGACATACTATTTTCTGAGGAAGAAGAGATTGTAAAGGAATATTGGCAGTTTATGCAACTCCACTTGTAAAAAAAAAAATTGTGATGCAAATGTACCTCATGTAATTTAAGAAAAGGATCACTGCTCCTGGGTAAAGATAAAGACTATAAGGAAATTTATGAGAAAAAAAATAGATTCTTTCAAGAAAGCCCAAAAAGAACAACTAAGAAAACCCTATTGGGGAAAAATAATAGACTTGCTGAGGAAAGGAAGTAAAAAGAAAAGTGAAAGTATGAAATTATGTAAATTATTTGCGAAATGATATATGTAGTGAATCAAAAACACAGCCTAACGTTTTTGGAACTTTATTAAATCTAGAAAGTGTGAACCGTGTACCGATGAGAGATGTTTTAAAAGTGATAAACGGGCACACAAATTGATAACAGAAGCATCAACAAAAAAGCTGAATGTTTTTTAACTGCAACAATTTAATCAAGTAATTTCAGTAATCATGTTATTATCCATCAACCAAATCAAAGAGCAATGTCCTATTATGGAGGAATGTTTCAGTGTAAACCGACAGAATAGTTTTAATAGCTGTTAAAGAATTTAACGCTACGTATAAAGCGCAAAGGACCCGCATGAAATAGCCCCACGTTGTTGAAGAATGTCGGCAGAACCAATTGTCACCTGTTTCTCTGCGAACGCTCTTTAACATGTCTTTGTCATGCAGGTGTATTGCCAAGATGAATTGGGCAAAGAAGCTATGTTTCCCACTGTAAAAGAGGGTAAACAATAACAGGACCCCCAGTATTATCTGTCCCGATTATCCCTTACGAGTCCGTTACCATGTAAAAGTCTTAACAAACGTATCCTGTAAGTGATAAACATCTATGATGACACTTTAAACGAAAATAGCGATATTATGTGATATATTTCAAGCATGGTTTCCGTCGAAAAAAAAAAGTTGTGAAACCACAACCTTATAGAAGCAATTAATGATTGGAGTTCATAATAATGGATCCGGTTCAAGCGCCATATTGTTTCTGAGTTTTGAAAGGCGTTCTGACAGTGTCCTCACGATCTTTTAAGAACAAAACTTTGAAAATTACGGTGTACTACTTCTAATAATTTAGAATGGATTATGAATATTTTTAGCAGAATCGATTACCAAAGCATAGTTATAAAAGGCGAATGTTCTTCATGGGTCCAAAGTTAAATTCAGGTGTTCCTCAAGGGAACATTTTAGGTCCGGTATTGTTTTTATGCTTTGATAACAATGATATGGCCTATAATATTTCTCACAACTACTTCGATTATATGGGATGATTGGTATATATATACCGTCCAATATTTTAACATAAATGATTTGCAAGATGTTACAACACGATTTAGAAGTCTTTAAGCAAATGGTCCGAAGTGCTGGATGCTCGGATTTTAATGTATCAAGTGTAAAATTATGAAATTTCACGAAATAAAGGCACGAATAACAATATGATTCTATTAATGGACAGGAATACAAATGTAAAGTCTGAAATAAATGTTAGGTCTTACAATAAACGCTCTTAAACTTGGAACGACCATGCATGCATTTTATACAATATGTAACAGCGATTGCGGAAATGATAATTAGAATGGAAATTTGTTTAATTTCCCATAATCTATTTTTAAAAGAGTCTTTTTGGAAACCACTAATTCGTTCACTGATTGACTATAGATATTGTTGTAACGGCAATGGGATCCTTATCGAAACAGCACATAAAGACATGATTGAACGCATTCATAAGACGTTACAGGTATAAGGATGATTGTAAAGATTGGACTACGAGCTATAACGTATATTAAAAAAGGTTATAAACTGGAATCATCTAGAAAAAGACCGTAAATCCACATGAAATTGTTTTTTACTTATCAAGATCTTTAAATACATAGATGATAAATGTAGAGAAATAAAAACAGTGCACACAAGCGCGGCGAATAGAATAGGAAGAAACCGATAACAACTTTTAAGAGAATGTTACCATTTGCCAAACACAGATTACTATAATGAAATCCTTAATCTATTGCCTTCAACAATCAATGACTGGTAACAAACTCCCTCAAACAGTATTAATAGACTGACGCTCAATATCCTTTACAATTCATCACGTTAAAAACAATCTCCAACTAGACAATTGAGTATTATTTTCAAAGAATCTTAGATATTGAAGGATTATTTTCTGTCTCCCCTATGTTGTTCTGCCAATGCATATTACTATTTGATATTCTTTTTAATGTGCATCGCATAATAATTTTGTACTGTGTTTATATATCTTGGGATGCCAACTTGTATGGGTTATTCCCTAAACCTTTGTTTAGCAATCCCCAAAGACATGTAAAATATTTTTATTTTTCTGTCTGAATAAATTCAAATCAAAATCAAATAAATAAATAATCTGGGTTTTATAATGATAAAATAATAAATATATAAAAATAATAACAAAAATAAGGGCGAGCGAAAATTGTTAGAGTTCCGTGACATGATGGAAGAAACACAAATGGTGGAATAGCCCATTTCAGCTTTTAAAAAAATACATATCACCGCGTAAATTCGGGAGGGGGGGTGATTGACATGCCACCCCATCTTTTTAATTGAGGGATACACCCCCCCCCCCGGTGTCTAACCCCTGTTCGGGATACTGAATTATGATCTCTCAAATTCGAGATTAGATTTAAATGTAAATCATTTGATAAATATATAATTAGGATTTCCTCAAGTGTAAATCTTAATTTTCATGTAAACACAAAGAACTACATTCATTAAAAATATATCCGCACTAATGGTGGAAGCTTAATTTTCGCGCGAGTGGATTTGAGACGGAATTGGGACTACTTTTAGACTTGTTAGACAGTTGTGAGACGGTTTTGAAACTTGTCGCGGAGACGTCTCCGATACTTTTTTCCGTCGCGGAGAAGCCTCCTATAATTTTTTTTTTTTTATTTTTTTTAATTTTTTTTATTGTCGGGGCGACGTCTCTGCGACGCAGAGGCGGATCCGGGGTGGGGGGGGGGACGCGCCCCTACAATTTGAACCACTCATTGACCGTACATTTTAAACCGAAAATTTTTGGAGCCCCCCCCCCCCTCCTGTAATCCTGGACCCGTCACTACTGAGAAGGATTAGGGACGGTCTTTAGACATAGTCCAAATCAGTCTCAAACCCGCCTCCGCGAAAGATGAGGATGCCACATTATTCGCATGCTAGTGCCTATGGTATTAACCACAAACTAAATTAATTAATGTTGTATAATTCAGCTTACAAAATGTTCATTGATGTTGAAACACATTCTGATAAAAGAAAACACGACATAGAAAAATCGGCCTCGTGGGACCTGAGGCTCGTGGGACGTAGACTCGTGGGAAAATCTCGGCCTCGTGGGACGGTAGGACTCGTGGGACGTAGGTCTCGTGGGACGTTAGGACTCGTGGGACGTAGGACTCGTGGGCCGAGGACTCGTGGGACGAGGACTCGTGGGGAAAAATACTCGGCCTCGTGGGACGTAGGACTCGTGGGACGTAGTCTTCGTGGGACGTAGGACTCGTGGACGAGGCCTGCTGTGGGACCGGTCAGGAGCTTCGTGGGACCGAGGACTCGTGGACCCTCCCCCTTTGAAGAATGGTGGAATTTGTTTCCATTTTTTGTGTGTATTTTTGGTACTGTTGTATGTATGTATGCTCGCTATATTTGAAATGGAGCGGGAATTCTTTTATTGTGATGAAAAAAGGTAATCCATGCTAACGAGGTACATATTATCAAAGCACGGATTATCTTTTCTTTGAGAAGCTTAGCCGGTCTCAGGTTATGGCTGCATAGCACAATGACAACGGACAAAAGGTCTCAGATTCAGGGCGGAAATCAATTGCCCTGAATGAACTACTCGTTTCAGTATATTTGAATCCAATTTGCATAACTAGTTGTTGCTATGACTGACAAACACAGTTTCTTTGTCTCACATAGCAACACACTAATATAGCAAAAAAAGGAAATCGAGTGGGCCTATGTATGTCAAGTGGCCATTAATAATTCAGTAGTTTGAAAGAAAACATTAGTTTACATTCTCAGTTGAAAATGATAATGTGTTTTTTCTCCTCTGTAGAATTATGGACGTATAGGTGATCTGACGTCGCAGAGATGTCCTGAGACTCGAACACTCGAGACGTCTCGAAAATTGTTTTATGTATCATCAGAGAACGTCTCCACGACAGAAAAGAAACACACCCACATTCGTAAGCATGTTCTATTTTTCTCTCGACTCATGAGATGTCGCGGAGATATGAGACGTTCTGTGCGACCACTTTTAGATCTCTCCCCGACAAAAATCAAAACGTATCAAACCCTTCCCAAATCAGTCTCAAATCAGTCTCATGGCAAAACCTTGAGATACCACTATAAAGGTGGTATCTAACTTTGTCCCGCGACTCGGATACTCCTGCTCTCCGATATATATATATTTTTACGGGGGGATCGACCCCTTCGATTTTTCAAAATGAACAATTTTTTGTAGTAATTAGCTTGTGAAGCCTATATAAAGAGGGAAAATGTATGTCAATAAGATGCTAAATGTTATTATATAAAGGCAAAATTTCGGGCTTCGCGCTTCGCGCTCGCCAACATTTGTAGTTTCTGCAATAATGTGCGAGTATGCGAATTTTTAGTGTATCATTTTTTTACTTTCTGGTGTTTTCCGCCCCCCCCCCGCCGCCTCCCCGTCGTGACATGAAATCGCCGCGCTTGGTCGTGGGAATATCTCGGAGCTTCTCTGAGACGTCTGCGCGACAAAAAACATCCAAAACCATTTAAACCAGTCTCAAATTAGTCTCAAACTAGTTCAAATCCGTTTGTTTCAGTGTAATGACAAGTGACTTGCCACCATTAGTTTTTGTTGGTTTTCGCGTCAGTTGTCCTTTCTTCAATATGCCAGGTCAAACTAATACTTCAATCGTGTCGGAAATGTCATTTTTATGATTAAATAACATGCAATTAATCTAATCGTTGTGGACAGTTTATAATGCACCTAATTCTTAAACAAAGTTTTAACAACCTTTACTTTCAAGTTAACGAGAAAATTGATAAATTAGCTTCCTCCGACATAAAACTCGCAAAGCCATATCAAATTCTAAACCACCTATGCCCTATAGTCAGGCAGCCAGCTCGGTTTGGGTTAGCTAACCATATGAAAACGTGAACAATCAAAAAGGACAGTGTTATTTTATTACCAAACACGCACAGTTCCACTACAGTGCACTAACGACCAGAAAGAATCTTACGGGAAATGTGTGAACTGGGTATAGACTCTCTCTACGTCTGACCGTCGATATCGCGATAACAATGCCCTGATAAGCACGTGTAAAAGGAGAGTGGCAAGCTGTGCAGTCAGGATCGAAGTATTTTATTCATGATATTTTTTTTTATGATATCAAAAACGCGGGGGAAATATTGAACCAATCAAAAAGAAGTTAAAATCATTGGAAAGAGAAATTAAATATATTTACTTCACTCAGCGTAACTAGGAAATCGATGCGGCTGCTGAATTTTACAGAAAGCTTTTAGGACTGCTGTTTGAGCCAAAATTCATTTCACCAGAAAACGACCCAAAAATGACTAAAATGGGAGATTTTAAAGCTCAAACGCGAGGTTAGGGGAAAAAAATATTCTTCCCAAGGTTTTATCTTGTTTTATATACATTACCCTCATAAAACCTGGTGTAACTAAGTAATGATCTTCTCGATTTTTTTTTATTCCAGTATATTCAACACTCCCGTTTTTCGGGCATTCCTTCCATTGACAATCGGTGCGTGAAAATGGTTTTCCTAGAAAGAAGCCCCAACGTTTTCATATGGAGTACCAGTAGTAAAGTATTGGAATATATGGGGAGGAATCCCACATTTACTAAACCCAACGTCTGGCAGTGCATCTCTGCTGCATAAGGTCCCTACAGCCGGGGGCGTCAAAATGAGTGCCCATTTTACAAAAAATTCTATTTTGAATAAAAAAGCAGAATTCATTTTCTAAACACACTATACTTTGATGTTCAAAATAAAAAGTATTAAATTGTCTTAACGCTTGTGTCATTTAGAAATCAGACTGAATCTAAACAGTGAAAGTTTTGATGAAGAAATGTTTTTCACTTTTTTACGAAAATATTTTTTGTTCCTTTTTTCAATAATTTTTAATAAATAGTTGTATAAACATTGATGTTTGTAACTTTTCTGAAAACTACCTACGTGCATGTGAATGATGCTGTTAAAAGAAGGGAGTTATATCTTATTCCAATAAAGAATTATGATGAGCTAAAGTCAGGAACGCGAATATAGACAAAAATCAACAATTTGCCCCGTATCGAAGAAGAATCCATACCCGTACGTGTATTAGGAAAGGCCGATAACATGCGATAGCTTTTAGCAGACAAAACAAGTATCGAAAACTTGTACGTAATGTTCGCATTTTTGGCACTTTTGTTTGCCTACTCACAGCCATCGCATACAATCAGCTTTCATAATACACGTACGGGTATTGTGTCATTCTCAGTCACGGGGCAAATTGTTGAATTTTGTCTATATTGCGTTGCCTGACTTTAGCTCAGATAATTTCTTTAATCGGAATAAGATATAACTCCCTTCTTTTTACAGCATCATTCACATGCACGTAGGTAGTTTTTAAGAAAAGTTACAACAATCAATGTTTTAATACGACTACCCTGATAGAAGTGACGTCTGAAAGACGTCTTAAAGACGTCACGTCAGACGTCTTAAAGACGTCAGGAAAAGACATCTTTATGACGTAAATTTGCACCCACGTTTGACGTCTTAAAGACATCGTATTTTTACGTCATTATTACGTCTAAACTGACATCTTTATGACGTAAAAATACGACGTCTTTAAGACGTCAAACGCGGGTGCAAATTTACGTCATAAAATTTTTTTCTGACGTATTTAAGTCGTCACTGTGCTATCAGGGATGTTGACATTAATACTGAGTCCTATCCTATCCTATCCTAACCTATCCTAATATTATAACTATGCTGTCCTACACAAAGGCCTATTATACCTGGCAGTGGTCCGGTCCTGCTATATAAAGTGCTACAGACAAAATGTTTGAAGAAAGACAGTTACTTATTATTAAATTACCTTTTGTTAATGAAATTGAAGAATTGTCATTATGAAGCACCTTGAAATTGTGTTATACATAATATGATAATAATTTAAACAATTTTGATTATGTCAATAAGCCAAATGCCGGTTACATGGCTAAAATTGCATATTTTCTCTTCATTTTCCCTTTTTTTCAAATCTCAGAATACTGCTTATGAATATTCATTGACCAACAGAAAACATTGTAATTTGGGTCAAAATGAAAGCAAAAAGTTGTCTTAATAAACGTCGTAAAGACGTCTTAAAAGATATCGTATTTGGGTAAAAAAATAGACAAAAAAGTTGTCTTATAGACGTTTTAAAAGACGTCTTAAAGATGTCGTATTTTGGTCAAAAACTGACAAGAAAAGTGGTCTATAGACGTCGTAAAGACATCAAAAAGTTGTCTTATAGACGTTTTTAAAGACGTCTTAAAGATGTCGTATTGTGGTATTGT
>CALNVZ010002100.1:62399671-62468330 GCA_940671915.1 Paracentrotus lividus | reverse complement strand
TGGTCAAAAACTGACAAGAAAAGTGGTCTTATAGACGTCGTAAAGACATCAAAAAGTTGTCTTATAGACGTTTTAAAGACGTCTTAAAGTTGTCGTATTTTGGTCAAAAAATGACAACGAAAGTGATCTTATAAACGTCGTAAAGACGTCTTAAAGATATCATATTTGGGTAAAAAATAGACAAAAAAAAGTTGTCTTATAGACGTTTTAAAGACGTCTTAAAGATGTCGTATTTTGGTCAAAAAATGACAAGAAAAGTGGTCTTATAGACGTCGTAAAGACATCAAAAAGTTGTCTTATAGACGTTTTAAAGACGTCTTAAAGATGTCGTATTTTGGTCAAAAAATGACAAGAAAAGTGGTCTTATAGACGTCGTAAAGACATCATACAGACGTCATATTACTGTCATAATTTTTTGCTCCAAAAATAGAAAATTAACGTCTTTGAAAGTCATTACCAAGAAGACATAATCACATCGCATAGAAACATGTAAAGATATTTAAATATCAGATTCTATTAATCGTTTGGAAGACGTCATTAAGACATCATAAAGATGTCGTGTTTACGACGGTATGACGAGTTGACCAGTTTTGACCAGTTTAAGACGTCACATGCACGTAGGTAGTTTTTAGAAAAGTTACAAACATCAATGTTTTATACGACTACCCTGATAGCAGAGTGACGTCTGAAAGACGTCTTAAAGACGTCACGTCAGACGTCTTAAATACGTCAGGAAAAGACATCTACGACGGTATGACGAGTTGACCAGTTTTGACCAGTTTAAGACGTCTTTAAGACGTCAGTCTGCTATCAGGGTATTTATTAAAAATTATTGAAAAAAGGAACAAAAAATATTTTCGTAAAAAAGTGAGAAAAAAACATTTCTTTATCAAAACTTTCACTGTTTTCGATTTCAGTCTGATTTTGAAATGACACAAGCGTTAAGACAATTTAATACTCTTTATTTTGACATCAAAGTTAGTGTGTTTAGAAAATGAATTCTGCTATATTTATTCAAAATAGAATTTTTTGTAAAATGAGCACTCATTTTGGACGCCCCCGGCTGTAGGGACCTTATGCAGCAGAGATGCACTGCCAGACGTTGGGTTTAGTAAATGTGGGATTCCTCCCCATATATTCCAATACTTTACTACTGGTACCTCGTCCAGCTAACCCAAACCGAGCTGGCTGCCTGACTACTAGTTTAGAATTCTTTACAAATGCTTGTACAAGTCTGATCCCGAATGACGTCATCCGAATCTACTTTCGTACGATTAGACGCACGCTTCACTGACGCTTCATAGAGAAGCGTGCAAATCAGAATTGCATTCTCGTTTCATTACCCTTACTATTTTCGTGCGAAAGCACAACTCTAAACCCATGCGTCTTCGTATCTTCAGGCTGATAATGAACATGCAATGCTCGTTTGTAAGACGTCCTAGCACATCTTTAGAACGATTGAAGTGCGGCAATTTCGTTTGCAGTAGTTCCATCTCTTTTCAAGTACGTTGCCACCCCGTTAAATTTTAGGACGAGATGGGCGCCCGACTTTTTTTGAACACTTTTTTGAAAATCCGACCTAGCTAGTCCGTGAAGTTCGTAAACAGATCGTAAGAAGTATTTACTACGTCCACTCAGTTTACACACAGACTATGCCGGTTCGACAATATTTGCAAGGACGTATATAAACGAGCTCAGTGTGACGGGGGTCTAAGCTGTGGGGCTTTATGCTACCGGTGCTGTGTCAAGAGAGGCCCTGGAAAAAAAAAATCTTCTGAGAATTATTAAACGCTTCACAATATTGTAATAAAGTGATTTCCCCCATATCCATACACAGTAATGTTAACTTAAGCGTTCCCAGGTACGCTTTTATGACTAGGGTGATTGGATATGATCCTATAATAATTGCACGTTTATATTGCTGACATACTGGGGTCGTTTTTCACCCCTCTTTGTTAAATCCTTAATTACATAATCATACTACCGGACGGCCCTTTAATATGCGATATAGGGTCGACATTTTGTAATAGTTGATCCAACTCTTCAAATTAGAAACAAAATATGAAATATTTTTTAGATCATAATGAACCTCACTTATAATTTTAACAACTTATACCATGCATGACGTCTTGGGTGGAGTCTCACTCCTCTGCTGTGCAAATTAAGAGTATATAGCCCATAATAGTGGATGAGCGAATCTATCCTACATGCAGAAACAGCATTCTATGGGTCATGGGTTTTCCATATTTTCAGTTAGCCCGCAGGGGCGGCGATTTCATGTAACGACGGGGGTAGGGGGGCGGGAACACCGGGAGGGGAATTATATTCGAGTGCAATAAAGCGCAACACAAAATATTGTAGTTCGTTCTTTCATAATAATATTTAAAAGGTACAGGTAAATTGGAGTAGCGCCACCCACTTAAAGGTTGGCTTACCATCATTTTTGTAAAATATTCAATTTTCTGTTATTTCCACCCTTTAATCATGTACACCTTTTCTAGGCTTAACACTGGCTCAGGACGATTATTTAGACCTATTTGTCCACCCCTAGTTTCCTTCAGAATATCATGAAGAACATCTTTGTGAAATTTCAAATGATTTAGAGGTAAATTGGAGTAGCGCCACCCACTTAAAGGTTGGCTTATCATCATATTTGTAAAATATTCAATTTTCTGTTATTTCCGCCCTTTAATCATGTACACCTTTTATGGCTTACTACTGGCTAAGGACGATTATTTAGACCCATCTGTCCACCCCCAGTTTCCTTCAGAATATTATTAAGAACATATCTGTTCAATTTCAAGTGATTTAGAGTAGCAACACCCACTATAATGAGGGGCTTACCATCAATTTTGAAAAATATACAATTTTTTGTTATTTCCGCCCTTTAACATGTACACCTTTTCTAGGCTTAATACTGGCTCAGGACGATTGTTTAGACCTATTTGTCCACCCCTAGTTTCCTAGAGAATATCATAAAGAACATCCCTGTGAAATTTCAAGTGATTTAGAGGTAACTTGGAGTAGCGCCACCCACTTAAAGATTGGCTTACTATCATTGTATAAAATGTATTTTATTTTTTTGTTATTTCCGCCCTTTAATCATGTACACCTTTTCTAGGTTTACTACTGGCTAAGGACGATTATTTAGACCTATTTGTCCACCCCTAGTTTCCTTGAGAATAATTATCATGAAGAACATCTCTGTGAAATTTCAAGTGATTTAGAGGTAAATTGAAGTAGCGCCACTCACTATAAAGAGGGGCTTACCATCATTTTTGTAATATATACATTTTTTTCCCGCCCTTTAACATGAACACCTTTTCTAGGCTTAATATTGGCTCAGGACGATTATTTAGACCTATTTTTCCACCCCTAGTTTCCTTGAGAATATCATAAAAAATATCTTTGTGAAATTTCAAGTGATTTAGAGCTAAATTGGAGTAGCGCCACCCACTTAAAGGTTGGCTTACCATCATTGTGTAAAATATTTATTTTATTTTTATTTCCGCCCTTTAATCATGTACACCTTTTCTAGGCTTACTTCTGGCTAAGGACGATTATATTAATTAATTAAATGAAATTAAATAATAAATATATTTCTTTCTCTTGTGACCAAGACATATGTTTCAGCTACTTCTAATGTTAAAAAACATTCCGTAGTGTTGGCATCTCTGCTAATTGGCCTACTTGGAAATGTTTACCCATCTTTTATCATTAAGATGTTGTGAATGCCTATCATTCGTGGCATACAACATGCAAGTAACATCACAACAGCACGCCCCCACACATACACACACACGCACGCACTCCCACACCCCCCACACACAAACATAGGCCTGTCTTCATTTACACTCACAAATTAACTAATTACTAAGTGTATACGTCCCGAACATTTATCGATGGTTTTGTGAAAGGGGAGTTTAACGAATTGTTTGCTGTGTTTGTGGGTGCGTGTGTCACAGTGTGTGAGGAAAGATGGATGTGTGTGTGTAGGTATGTGAGGGTGCGTGTGTATGTGCACATATTCTTTCAATATTTGCTTTAATTTTCATCCATCCACTTGAAATTGTCACTATTGAGATTTTGCAGTCTTCTGAAGGTTGTCTGTTATTCAGTCATGCGTGCAAAGATCAAAATGAAAAGGGTACCAATAAATGCTGGGAGGATGACTCGACCAAGACATCACCAAACCCATGCTTAAATGTTCATAATTCAAACAAGACAACTACTTATTGATGGGATCTTTTCTTCTTCTTTTTACTCACTCTGTATATATAAGAAAACAACATCCATATTTTACTGTCGTTTGGGCCCTAAATAATTGATTTGTGTGGGGTTTTTTTTTAAGGGAGCACAAAAAAAAAAAACATACGGTTCATTAAAATTATATCGACACTTGAAAACATATTTCAGACATATTTCATGAATTTTATTATATAAATACACACAAATTAAAATACATTCACCGTTTTGTGTCACTTATACTTTTTCTTTACATGTATAATATGAATACCACGGGTTTTAATTTGGTATAACTTATACATTAATTTAGTCAGTGGCGGAACTAGGATTTGGGAATAGGGGCGCCAGGCCCTTAGGAGGAGGACGCCGCCAAAATTTTCCGAATTCAACATTCTCAGTCAATGGGCGGTTTTCAAATTATGTAGATGGTGTGCGTCCCCTGCACCGGTCTCGCCTGGATCCGCCACTGATTTAATCCGATGCATATCGCATGAGATTTGCAGCTTTGTTGTTGTTGTTGCCTGTTTATTAATCAGTTTCTCTTGATATTTAGGGAAAACAAAATTCGAACTGTTATTATTTTCAGATTAGAAAAATGGAATCGAATTTCATTCATTTCTCCGACACATAGTCAGTTATGTTCTGAAAACCAAGTAATTTCAAATGACCACGACCACAATACCGTCGTAAATTATTCTAATCAAACTTTAAAAAAAATGAAAAATAAAAATAAAGATATTTAAATATACATGTATTAGTTCCACCTTTCAAATCTAGTCATTTTAACCAATTTGTTTCTAAAGTGCACAATTTTCCACAATAATTAATACCATATTATTTTGTATAAAACTGAATAATTATATAGATGTATTCCAAAAGTATAAAAGTATAAATCACCAAGCAGCATGTCTACATTACCGGTAATCTCTGCCAAATAGCCAGGTTAAAATATCACTTAATTAGTGCTGTAAAATAAGTTCACAAAACGTGTACCGTAAACTTAAAATTACTCCAACCTGGGCATTAGTTAATATCTTGTGAAATATTCATAAAAATCATATATTTTACATAAACCTACGGATGCCATATTAATTTAGTAAACGAATGTCATCAAACTAAAACTAGAACTCTTTAGGAATCAACACCTGTCTACATCATCATTCAAATCATTATGAAAGTACATGACATCGTATGTAAATAATCTATGAGAAATATAGGTTCATCAATCATCCATTCGGGTGTGATGAAATCATTATTATCTAAAGATGTAAAACAGCAGGAAAATTCAAATTAAAATGTTCATGTTTCATGTGGTGGTCAAAATTTCCTGCTACTGAAGTATCATTAAAAAAAGAAGAATTTGATATGACAAAAATATCATCAGCTGCTCTTTTCTGAAAGAATACATGCATTCACAGTAGGCTGCAAGTTAAGAATACCCTGAGTAACAGCTCTAGGTTGAGGACACAGCCACATTATGGAATGAGCATGTTGCTCTCAATGCCGAGAAAAATAAGTGTGTGCCACAAAATGATTACCCCTAACTATCATGGCTCTGAATTGTATATACAAAATGCTGTATTATTTTTCCAAAATTGAAATATTGCTCCCGTTTTTTTTTTACAAAGATTATTCATGTGACAAAATAAAACATGAAAACATTTTGCTTTAAATTCCTTATGATATGTGCATTAATCATTTAAAAGATCCTTATAAAACCTCCACACACATATTCGGCAAGAACATTACTCCCCTCTTGTGTACCTTCAGCTCTGAATATATTTCTCTACATAATAGGGCTTAGATATAAAAGAGCACCAAGATAACAAACGTATCTGATATAATTACAAACTACTCACGCATGATGACGATATACTGCTCTGCAGTATCATATAAAAAGAATTACAGTATGACATAACAGTATCTCCTAGGTTGGCCAGTAAATTGATATAAATGACTTGTATTTAAAAGACTCGTCAATTTACTGACACCCAATCCGTTATTAAATACTATAAAATCTACTTACAAGATTTTCCTTTTTTACTATAGTGTGCTTATTAACATTTTCAATACTACACCATTGCAATCTACTTGTAAATCCTACATAATATACACTACTATTACACTTTCACTTCTTTTTCTTCTTGCCCTTTCCCTTCTTTTTCTTGCCCTTGGGGGCGTTTGGCCAGGCGAATCCACGGACGTCTAGGAAATCTACAGGCCCATGGGCAATGTAGTAGGCATTTGTCATTGCAGCTGGACTCATGAGGTCTACTGGTTTCTTTTGGGTTGGGGAGACCGAGCGTGATTTCTTCTTACCCCCTTTCTTGCTAGGACTCTTACTCCGGCTTCTGCCTCTTGGTAGGGCTTTGGCACTCCGACTGAATCCCTTCTGACCACCCTGTCATCAAACAAAATAATGAATATTTAAACATAACTATGAATAGATGTTTCTTCCAAAAGGGAATTCATACCATGATTGTAAAATGAAATGTATAAAACATTAATACAAATTGATCACTTTATCTCTTTGATAATTATACCAGTAAATGGAATGTTTGAGCCATAGCATATTATGTTTCTGAACACAAGGGTTCAATCATGGCACACTATACCACATCTTTCCACATGCTATGTTTGAGTATTATAAACTTGTATCTTGCAATATAGCCCTATAAAATAAAAGTCATATATAATTGTTTTTCCCCTTATAATATAGAAACTTTGTATTGATGTATGTAAAATTTAATAGCTATAATAATAATAATAATAATAATAATAATAATAATAATAATAATAATAATAATAATAATAATAATAATAATAATAATAATAATAATAATAATAATAATATCGTTTTATTTACTCAGGGTAGCCACTTCAGTTCTGACAACTGTTCTCCCAGCGGGCTATATCAAATCAATACATTTCTATTTTATATGCATTCTGATTTTTATTGTGTAACCTTTCCAAAACATAACAACAAACAAAGACACTCACCATAGTAAACTCTTTCCTTCAAAACTCTTCTCAATCAAAACAGAAAGAACGTTTGGTAGATATAGATTTTGGGGAACAGAATTCCCTAAACAGCCTCATATCCTCTCTTGCATCTAAATTAATAAATACATAAAAATATAGCATGACTATAATATTAACGAACGAGGTATAAAGATCCTGTACATGAAAAAAAAAAAAATTTAAAAAACAGTACTAATGAACCAAGCCATGAAGGTAAATTTACATTATTATGCAGTGCCCGAGGCTTTGTATTCTACTTGCATAATTTGTATAGGTAATCACCGTATTGTATCTTATGATCTGATTATTCTGTACGTACACTTGAAGTTTACTTGAATATTAATTCTATAGCTACAGTTCGACAGATTCCTGAATGTGCAATATCACTCCTATCATCATCTGCATAGGGTTAGCCAATAGCAAACTTATATATTGACACGTACATAATTTTGTATTAGAATTACAGCTTTCTACCAAACTATATATGTGATAGGGTTCACCGATATATTTATCTACAAAAAACTGGGAAATAATAGGCATTGCTTACCTTTGTGATGGAAATTTTTTAGGCCAATGCTCAACTTTTCAAGATTCACATACACTGAAATTAGAGGGCAACATAAATCATATAAAAAGAAGTCGTATACCGATGAACGAACGGACAATTTCCCACACAAAATACAAGAAATAAATCAATAAGAAACTCAATGCAGCTTGGTCTGCAGTGATCACGTCCCGCGAAGAAAGCCAATAAAGAGTATTGTTTACAGGTGGAATAATAGGCGGTACCGGGTCATAACAATGCTAACCCCCACTCGTCACCTTAGCAACCAAAGTAAAGTTTGAATAGTCTTTCTTGCCAGACTGCCCTTTATAGGCTGATCATTCTGCACCGCATAAAAGAATGGCAGTGATGTTATACTCTCGTAAAAGTTACAGCATATTGGATCCTTGCGCTTCTGTTTGAAAATAAATACATAATTTATGTTTGATCGGTATAATAAGGACAAGGCTGTAATTCGGTATGCAAATCTTTATATATGTTTTTCTTTAGTCCAACCTAAAATTAAATTTGCTGCTAATAAAAGCATAAAATAAACGGAAGACAAGATAAGTTTGAAGATAATCCTTAAAATAATAACGAAGTTATGTTTTAAGTTTTATGCTTCACGTCAATTCAAGAAACAAAGACAGTTTATACAGAATTTAGAGCTATACCTATGTTGAAAGAAAACGCCGAATTTATATTGTTTTCTTTACTCCTTTTCTTCTTCTTTTTCTTCTTCTTCTTCTTCTTCTCTCTCTCTCTTTCCCTCTCTCTCTCTCTCTCTTTCTCTTTCTCTCTCTCTCTCTCTCTCTCTCTCTCACATTCACTCTCACCCTATCTATATGATTTATGTAAATAATAACTTTGATATATTATTATATAACGATGAATTAGATGCAATGAGTATACCTCAACAGAGGAAAAGAAAAAAAAATAACGAAGTTATGAAAGATTATAAAATAATTTTTAATTTGTGACGTCACTTGAATAAAAGATATACCCTCCCTTGTGTGTATCCACAAATTGTCATTTTTTAAGACGAAGAAAAGGGGAAGAAAAAAAAGTCTACACAACTACCACCTTTGCATTTAATACGTCATCAGTATGAAACGCATCTATTATTTAATTGCTAGGAGGCTATTAAATATAATAAACAGGCTTATGAGCTCAATAAGGCGCTTATATATCCACCCAAAATCAAGTTTTGTTGGTAGGGCCCTATATGAATTTGTATTCGTTGGAAAAAAAGCCTAAAAATAGGGGTAACGCAAGGTTTGCTGCATCTCTGGGATGGACGGAACTCTCTTGACCCTTGGCTGTATTTCTGGCGTTTTATACTGAAAATGACATTATTAAACATAATAATATGGGCCTAGTGAGCTGTTATTGATGAACAATTCGCGTTTTTTTTTTTTTTTTTTTTTTTTTTTTTGGGGGGGGGGGTAGATTCCGCACAAAGTTGAGTATGTTCTATTTAGGAGTTTCGCCCTCGCATTATAGGCCTAAAAGTTATGTAATTTAGATTATTTCAGCGCAGAGGAACAACAACAACATCAACAACAAAGGTTTTAAAATTCTTTGGTTCAATCTGGGAGTTGCTTAGGGGAGGGGGTGCCGCTGAATTTTAAACAGTCATATGGGCGTTTTTAAATTATAGGGGATCCGTCCCCTGCGCCCCCGTCCGGACCCGCCACTATAAGTAGTGGGACCCCTCGATCTATAGTAGTATAGTACTAAAACGAATTCGACCACAGGGGGCTGTCATTCGACGTAGCTCCAAAGCAGTACGCAATACTGGTATGCCCCTCCATCATATTATATGCCCTCGTTTATGATCGTTGATATTGCTTTTTAAAATTAAGCTAATTAAGAGCTCAAAATTATTTCCCGTTGTATAATATGGGGCTATTTTATTAAGGAGCTATTTTCTAATGTAATTTAGCAAATTTGACTACCCCAAAAAGCCTTTCATCAATAGTAGAGGACCACCGTGTAGACCCCGTGGATGTTTTTTGGGAACAAAGGTTTGAAAGTGGTGTTGAGTTGCTTAGAGGTCACTAATCAAAATTAGCTTGGCTAGTCCCCTGCTAACCCCCGGCAACTCTCATAGGAGTCAAAATAAGGTCAAATTGGGGCCAATAGGGGGTCAAATTTTTAAAATGCTCAAATGATATCAAAAGACATAGCAAATTGTCCGTCTCATTCTACTGAACAAAAAAGTGTACAGAATCATATACCCATGACCTCCCAGTAAAAAGTTATGGCGGGAAAAGTCAAAAGGTCAATGAACTTTCACATGAAGGCATAATAAGGCCTATACAAGCTAAAATTGTTAGGGACGACAAATTTTCGTGTTTGTTGTGTCTATTAATATTTATTATCGCTAAGAAAGTTAATTGAGACTATTTTTACATAAGAAAATCATGATCAGTACGTATAAGGGTCAAACTAAGGTCAATTTGGGTCAAATGATTTAATCTAGGATCGAAATACGGTAAAGGAGTTAAAACAGCTCTATTTTTATGTGGTATTGTCAAATTATATATAAATAGATGATTAAAACCATGGATTCCACCAGGTCCTAGTAGAATTCAAGATTAAAACCAATAGATTTTTTTTTTTTATTCCAGAAACCACATTCAATATTTAGGGTCATGATATGGTAAAAGGGTCAATCAATCATTTTGGGTCAAAATGTTCATGGACCTAGAGATATTGTGCTGCAATATGTACATTAGAACTTCTTGAGCCAATGAACTTTCCAAATTTAAAAGTACTTTATGTACCATCATAAGAAGACAATCTAATTGATCATATAGAATGTAGGTGAAAGGTCAAGGGTCACATGGTCATAAAGAAATTCCAGGTATTTACCTTATTATTACAATAGTTTTGAAAAAAAATTATGTTATATTTATGTATATCAACTTCCTACAATGTTTGAACATTTAGTCAAATGTCAAGGGTCACAGAGGTAAACCGAGAAGGAAATACATGTATCTGCCCCATTATTGAAGTATATCAAAAACTATTTGAGATGTGAATGATGTCACCACGAAAAAAATCTCATTATACTAGACTGTGTATTGGTAAAACGTCAAGGTTCACAGAGGCCTTTTATGTCTGAAATTACTTTTTTAAAACTTTTATAAACGTCTGAACAATGCACAAGAAGTGCGCTTTGTTGGGTATTCATCGATCTTTATTCTATGTTTTAGACTTTTACTGGAACTCAACTTTAATTTGTGCAAGTCTGTCTCGTTTTTAACCAATTTTTGTATGTTATATAAATGATGACATCACTGATCATTAAAAGCTGCCAGAATAGTCAGGTATATTATACTTTGACATACCCTTTACAAATCTCATCAGACCATCTGCCTATAATCGTGATACCATTAGGGTTGAATTCAAATTGGTTCTTGGAATGTCATAACTTGACTACATGTATGTGACCTTTGATATAATATATCATCAAATTGAAGTTCACCTCCCAAATACTTCTACAATCAATATGAGCTGAGTGCACATCAGTTAGGTCACTGTAACATTTTGGCCCTAAATGATCGATTTACCTTTGATAGTACCATGACCCCTTACATTTATTGAATGTGGTTTTGAAAAGAATACAAATCTGTAAGTTGTAATCATCAGTTTACACACAACTTAACAGTAGGACAAAAATGGAGCTGCTTAACCCCTTTACCTATTTCGGTCACAAATTTGACCCCAAATGACCTTAGTTTGAGCCCTTATATCTACTGAATATGATTTTCTTATGTAGAATAGCTAGTCTCAATTAATTTTCTATATCATAGATACAAAAAGACACAAAAAGACACAAAAAATTGTCATTCCAAGCAATTTTAGCGTATGTAAGCTTTTATGGCTTCATGTGAAAGTTTGTTGACCTTTTGATTTTTCCCATCGTTAACTTTTACTGGGAGGTCAGGGGGGCATTTCATCAAAGGACTTGTCGGACGTTTTATCCGACAAACTGTTACAAGCTACTGAAATGCTTGCATCTGATTGGCTCAAAGCAAAATTGTCGGATAAAATGTCCGACAAGTCCTTGATGAAATGCCCCCCAGGTATGTATGATCCTGTACACTTAAACATTGTATGAGATTGAGATCTAATGAATATAATTATCAAGATCGAGCTTTTTCTTAAAATAATGCTATAACGAAGTAAATACCTGAAATTTCATAAGTTGACCGTGTGACCCTTGACCTTTCACCTTCATCTATAAGATCAAATTAGATTGTCTTCTTACGATGGTACATACTACTTTTGAATTTGAAGTTCATGGCTCAAGGGGTTCTAGTGCACCTAATGCAGCACAATACCTCTAGGTCAATGTAACATTTTGACCCTACATGATCTATTGACCCTTGACCATTCATGACCCCTTACATTTATTAAATGTGGTTTCTGGATTAGAAATACAAATCTGTCAGTTTTAATCATCTGTTTATACCAAACTTGACAATATCACAACAAATGGAGCTGTTTTAACTCCTTTACCGAATTTCTTATCCTAATTAACTCATTTGACCCCAAAATGACCTTAGTTTGACCCCTTATTTGTACTGATTATGATTTTCTTATGTAGAAATAGTCTCAATTAATATTCTAGTGATAATAAAATATAATAGACACAACAAACACAAAAATTTGACGTTCCTAACAATTTAGCTTGTATAGGCCTTATATGCCTTCATGTGAAGTTTGTTGACCTTTTGACTTTTCCCGCCATAACTTCTTACTGGGAGGTCATGGGTTTATGATCCTGTACACTTTTTTGTTCAGTAGAATAACACAGACAATTTGCTATGTCTTTTGATATTTTTTGAGCATTTTAAAAATTTGACCCCCTATTGGCCCCAATTTGACCTTATTTCGACCCCTACGAGAGTTGCCGGGGGTTAGCAGGGGACTAGCCAAGCTAATTTTGATTAGTGACCTCTAAGCAACTCAAAACCACTTTCAAACCTTTGTTCCCAAAAAACATCCACGGGGTCTACACGGTGGTCCTCTACTACAAAGACAAACAACAATTTCATTTCTTATGAGCCAACTTTTAATCCAAGAAAACCCCTCAAGAACAATAAGAGTGCATGCATGCATGTTGTACACTCGGCCCATGTTACCAAGAAACTGTAAGAGGTAAAAGCTCAATTTGTTTAATTGCAGATCTCTGGATCCGGGGAGGGGGGAGCGCCCACCCTTACTGACCATGATTCAGAAAAAAAAGTGTCATATTAGCATGCATGGCATAACCATTTAATTATATCTTGGATAAGAAATCATAATCTTATAAAAATCATTATTCTCTGATAAGTTTTTTTTTTTTTTTAAACCAAGTTTCTTTGGTTTTGTCTTTGAAAAAACAACACAAAACAACTACACGATCTATTTACCCCAATCATAACAACATTATCAAGATCCATGGATCAATTTACCCCATGACTACGTTGCTCCACTTTACAACTTTTACCTTTTTTCAACTTACCTCAATTGCCTCTACTTTTCAGAAACAAAATCTTTAGTTTAGCCTTTATAGGGAAATAAGAATTTTCTTCTATTGTGGACTTGATTTTTTGTGAAAGAATTATCATAAGATTGTACTTTTAAAAGTTAACAAACTATATTAGCCTATAATTAGCCTAAATAGGTGATAAAATCGTTTCCTCTAAATAAGTTAGATAATAGTTTTGTTTACTAGACTCTAGGCCTATTTTTTTTAAATTCTTTATTTATTTTTTTAAAAATCATTATTATTATTATTATATATTTTTTTTTAATTTGGGAAACCAAACATTGAAGCGCTTCGAATACGTGTATCATATCGGTACCGGTACGTAGGGGGCGTTATTCACAAATACATCAGCTAGCTGTGCTGTGCAGTGCCAGTAAGGTAAGAATGCGTTTTTTTCGTCGAATAATTATTAATGTTTACGTGAAATTGTCGAAATTTGTCTGTGAGACGTTTTATCTTTGGTGTTGAAAGTCAACTCAGTAGAATGATATGAAGTCAATTCGCTTGAGACTGACTTGACTCTTTTTCACAACGGAAAAACGGGCTGCTTGGACCCGAGGTACTGGTACCGGTAGGCCTACCTTGTAAAAAAACACCGCCAACCTAGCCCGAGCGTGTGTGGCCTGCTCCGGTGTTTACCTGCCGAAGCTCGGTTGAAGGTAATGTGAATGTGACTGAGTGAGTGAGTGAGCTGAGTGAAATTGAGAATGAGATGAAAGGGATGAGGAGATGAGCTGAGTTTACAAACAACATGATTTCGAGGGGTTGGGAATATTGATGTTGTAATTAGCTCTTCCACATATTTATGTTGTCCTAACAATAAAGACAGTGATTGATATTTGAAGGCAAAAATCAGTTCAAAACGTAACCTGTGTTGGCGCTAGTGCAGTTTGGTAAGTATGGTACATGGCGATATAAATCGACGGATGATTAGTTGTGGGGCTGGTACACCTCGAATCTCGCACTAGTAATATATATTTTTCTAATTGATACTCGCATTGAATTTATGTAGAACTGCCAAGGATACAAGACCAGATAGGGTCTTCCATATATTTATGTCGTCCTAACAATTAGTGATTGATATTTGAAGGCAAAAATCAGTTCCAAACGTAATCTGTGTTCATATCGCAAGTATGGTACATGGCGATATAAACCCGCGGTCGTGAGTGCCGTCTGCTAGTGTAAGAGGTCTATTTTGTAAAATGTTTAATCTACACTTTGCTCCATACTCCATGATTTGCATCTTTACATCTTATCTTCTGCCTGTTACCATGCCTCTTCATTCTCATTGTCATTGCCATGCCTGATTTCTTCCATTCCATTTCCAGTACATTTCCACCTCACATGATCCTTTTGTTTCCTACTCATTTATATTCGAACCCTCTCATGATCACCCTCCATGCTGTCTATTGGTTCATTTCCTCTATAAGACTCTTCCATTTACTTGATCCTTCCATTCTCTTATTTCTTATTGGTTCATGCATGATTTATGATGTCAGATGTTCAAGATATGTTACAGCCTTATTTCTATTTTATTAAAGCAGTGCAACACAGGAACTCGTCTGGTAGACATCTTCCTGTAGTGTCTCTTAAATTGTAGCAAAGAATATTTTGAGGAGGAGGAGAGTTAAAGAGTAAATAGAGTGCAGAGTTGTATATTGGAGAGTGAACTGAGAATAAGAAGAGGAAGAGATTAAATAGTTTACACTGGTAGCAGCGGTGTGCCGTGTTCTATCCGGTAAAGAGCCTGTTTTCGCCCTCACTTCAATTTTGTTTACTTCTTTCTACCGCTCGTTAGTGCCTTATTCATCGTCAATCGTTCATCCTTTCTTCGTCGATTACTTTGTAAGTGCCAACTAATTTCACTCAACTCAGCTTCATTTTTGTTCAGCCAGCTCTAGCCTGTAATGTTGGTGAGTTTTTAGCTGCAAATAATTTAGCCAACTTCACCCTCCTTTATCAAAATTTTAACTTCCTTACTTCATAGCTTCTTGTCGGCCGGTTACTCGTTCAGTCATTTTGAGAGTTAAACCATTTTTTTTTGCAAGTGCTTTGATTTCCAGATTTTGTTCCTGTTTACATGCCAGCCTTCCATCCTTCTTCATTTTGGTTGCTGTGTATTTTTCCACTCGCATCACTGCTACAACTTACAAGTTTCATGTCCACCTTATTTTCAGTCTTTGTGATTTCTCTATCTTGTATTTTTTTTTTGTGGCATGAAACTTTTGGGCGATTCCACACTAGAACTTCAAAAAATGCCCAAATTAAAATATTCTTTCAACTAATCATAAGTAGTGTAATATTTTACTCTGATACCTAAACTTTATGGAAATTACAAGTTTTTTTCCAAAGCGAAGTCGGAATTGGATTTTTTTTTGGAAAACGGTGAAATTTTCAATTTTCATAAATCTTACTGATTAACGGGTCAAAAATAAAAGCTGCTTCAAACCACTATCTAGAAAGAGCGCAAGAATATTAAAAAGTAGTACAAGTCAGTGGATTAATGTATCATGGATGGCTCCAAATAATTTTAAAACCATTTTTATGATGCTTAATGGGGTGAGTAATGATTATTCCGAACCTATTTTTGGCAATGTCCTGTACGACACATGGAAATGCAAAAGTTTCAACCACAGTTTTGATTTTGATGTTGCAATCTTGCTATTTCAGTTTCTCTATCTTTGACCCATGGGTAATCAATTGATCCTATTAGGATATAAAATCCGCCCTTCATATTTCAATAAATGGCACTTTAAAGTTGTCCCGTACGACAAACAATGTATCGTACGGGACATGTCCCGTACGCCACACAATATATATTGCATTTCATTGGGAGGTTTGGATTACTACAAAGTCCACAAACTCTATAAGTAGGTCTATTTGAATTGAAACACATTGAAGTGACATTAATTGAAATTGAATAGGCCTAGTGAACATGAAATATGTGATTCCCACCATTTTAACTGACTTCAAATACACGTATTCCATTGTGAAGGCCTTCAGCTGTACTGGTGATTTTCACTGGTCAAAGCTTTTAGACATAGGGTACTAATTGATGTTTACCTTTTATTTTTCATACCACCCCTTTTCTGTTATTGGTATAGTTATGGAAAAGTCCACCCTTATTTCAAGTTGGTTCATGAAATACAGTAAAGTTTGACAGAGTTAAGACTTCTCTTCTTAAAAGAAAAAGGAAAAAAAATTAAAAATTCTGGAATGGGCAGAAACTTTAGTACTTTCCTTTTACCATTTATTAATTATGATAGACAATACAATTCTCACATGTGTCTTAAGAGATATTGGACTGTATATGAAGTGATCTGGATTCTTGCCAAACTTTTTTATTTATAATTTTATATAAATTATATTATTCATTTATTTTCAATTACCTATATCAGCTTATGGGGGGGGGGGGGTTATAGGCAAATTGTTACACTTCTATTTGGCTCATTTCTGAAGAAATGAAAAGAAATAACCCACCAAAACCATATATTAGTACAGAGGTTATATATCAAGGAATCCTATTGACCAAAAATAAAATCACCAAAATGCCTAATTAGCATAATTTATGCAAATTAGCCCTTTATTGCAAAACGAAACATCTCAAGAATCGAATGTCTGTTACTCGTTACACTTTGCATACTTATTGGTGAAATATGTCTCTGGGGAATGCATGGATTAGAATTTTAAATGAAGTTTTGGTTTTGTGGTAATAATGTCATGAATATATAATTAGCTTTAAAAAAAAAATACAAAAGAAAAAAATAAGAATTTCTTTGAAATTCAAATCCATACATTCCCCAGACATATGTTTAGAAAACATCTGTGCAAAAAATTGAGTTATTTGTGTGTAAGGTATTCAGTAGATCTTGTTTTGGGCAAAAAGGGCTAATTTGCATAAATTGCAGAAAACAAGTGACTAGTAATGATAATACCAATAACTATAATGTTATTGGTATTATCATCAGCATCACTTGTCACTTGCCATTCAAGTTTGGGGATGCATCCCCTTCTCTTCATTTCCCCTTCCTTTTATTCCTTTTTATGTTTTGCGCCCCTTAAAGTGCCCCCGGGGGCACCTGCCCCCTTCCCCTCAGATACGCCACTGATTGTCCTGCATGCCTTGTTACGGATACAAAAGAGAAATTTGGGGGTAATGCTTCGTTTTTAATATGACATAAAGTTCAATGTTATACAGGCTGGCCCGTATGACACGTCAATAGTGTCCCGTACGACACACTATATTATTCATGATATATTGACAGAATTATTCAAGAATAGTGCTTTCTAACATGATAACTGCCCTTTAGTTTCAAAGGATTATCATTATTGTGAGACAAATTAATTGATTTAAGAAGTAATCAAGACAAAAATTAAGAAAGTATAGCCCTCATTTAGAAATGTCCCGTACGACACATTTTGCATGTCCCGTACGCCACAATGTTCTTGAAAACTATAATTTGCTTTATTTATTCGTTAATGCTTATTTTGCAGAAAATGTTTTTTATATATCTGTTCTTTGGTAACTGAAGATCAAATTTAGTTCAGTTTTGATTTAAATGTCCTGTGCAACTCACAGACTTTTGAACACAAACTTAAGGCTCCCAAAAGAGTCACTTTTTCTGCGTCCCGTACGACACATTACTATTTTCAATATCTAGTTTACAGGATTTGTATTCAAGTCAAATCAAGTCTTGGTTCTTTTACCATTCTGGTAGTACTTGAGAATGACCATCAGTTACTAGAATATTTTTTGTTTTTTATTGTCGAAAAGCTGTCAAATTTTCTCTAAATGTCCCGTATGACACGTATGGAATCGCTTAACTGCTTAACGCTCGGCCAGCGTGACGTGGAAAAAATGGAGTGTACCTTTTTGCCATCCCCGATGTGACGGTAAAAAAATTTGGGTGTACCAAAATCTGAAATTCCAATTTCGGGCCCCCCCCTTTAATGAAATCCTTGATCCACCACTTATAAATATTACAAAACTATAACAATGTGAAATTGAAAGAGAACTTTTAAAATTGAAATTTTAACAAAGCGTGTCCTTGTTTCATTTTGTATTTGATAGTTTGCCTAAAATAATCCAAAGCCATGGCATCGTACAACAATGAACCAGGACGGAATCCTAACTTTACGATTAACTCCAAAGAGCCATTCAATGCAGAACCTCCAACAGATGTCCTGAGGGAGCACTTTGTCACACCTAATGATCAGTTCTATGTCAGGAATCATGCACCAGTACCTAACCTGGATGGCAGAACACACAGGTATGGCATAATGATATCACATTTAATTACGGCTCCCAAATACAAAGGGTTGTTAACAACGGCAGATTTGAACTAACTTAAACAAAATACCCATGGTTTTGTTTTCTATCATTCAAAGGTCCTGAGATGATTAATCAGTGACAAAAGAGTAAAATGAATTCTGAAACTCCCCTGGAAAAAAATGTAACATGTAACTAACTGTAACATTATTATATAACTATATTTTTTTATGAAGAAAAATATTAAGCTTTTCATGAATTATATCAAATAACTTGCCAACTGAAACATGTCTCATGATTCTGTTTAATGGTGTGAAGCTATGGACACTCCAAAAATTAAAAAAATTATATCAAAGTATGTTGTAAAAACCAGAGTACAAGTGACCATGAAGTGTTACAGAACTTGTCATTGAATTGCCAGTATGAACTTTTGACTCCCCTCATATTCATATGCTCTGTGCATTCAAGCCGAACATGACTTTTGCAACTATGTTATTGATAAGAAGAGAAAAATTAACTTTTCAATGGTATGAAGATTAAGATAAATTGATAATAATGATACTCTGAGGATTGCTCGAGACGCCAGGAAGAAAAATAGGAAAGAAAGAGAGAGAGGAATAAGAAAGATATACCCCAAAAATCAATTTCATATTTTTGAAAATGTTGATTAAAAAAAAATAAATAAATAAATAAATTTTCAACAAAAAAAAAATTAAAAAATTCTAAGCTGTAGTTAAGAACCTTTTGAGGGGTTGGGGTTTATGTGACATTCTTTTGCTTTCAATTTTTCAGCAATCCTGCTTATTATGCCGTACTTTCACCTTTAAAAAAAAATGAAATTGTATATTGTATTTTTGAATCATTGAAAAGACTCCATTTTACAAAGTTAAAAGACATTTTGTATAGCCACAAATATGAAGGATTCTTTAATATGAATGGTAACAAGTTGTTAATGTTTAATAATCATCTTTTCAATCACTTTTTTCTTGGGGGGGGGGGTTAAAAGTTTAGAAATTTAGATGTAAAATTAAAAAGAAAATTTTGTATTTTATTGATATATGTTACATGTACTTAGCAATTATAATCTGAAATGTTACCATCTCATATGTATACCAACAAAAGAAAAAAAAAATCTGCTCAAATCATTCATAATGTTTATACATTTATTATTTCTCTGATTTGACCTTGAATCCCACCCTGGCAGTACAGGTTGTACGTGCAGTACGTGAAATATCAAACTGTCAAACCTGGACCAATGTTTGAATAAGACTAATTTATTGTCATACAAAAAGATGCCCTATTCCTTTGGGTCAAGGGTCAACAGAAGAGGATTCCTCTACTTGGACTATATATCCATTTGTTACTCTTGGTATTTGGACTTTGTATTCTAAGTATACTGTGTACTCAAAATGCTTACTCCACAATATACAGAGTAAGCAAAAATCTCCCCTTTTGACCTCATATTTTACAAACTTACTGTGTAACCCATTGTAAAACATATTTTTAGTGTCATGTTTAGATTAATGAAGAAATTATTATCTGTTAAGATACAGAAATTCAGCTGTAAAGTCCTGAATAATACTGCTGAGATAGAAAGACAAGCAGTACTTCACCTTATATTTACTTTAGAGCCAATATTGCATGTTTACCAGGTACACCAAACTGCTTGCATCAGCATAAGTTATCTGATATACATGTGGCAGCGAGTAATTTTACTTCCCAAACTTGATTAGCAGTTTTGGTTGATGGGGGAGTACTTGTATGTACAGACCTATGTAGAAAAAAAAAAAAAGTTGCTACACAAAAAAAAAATTGTTTACACAATGTAGCAATCATACAAAAATGCAAATTGCTATGTAATACCAGGAAAATTATTCCCTGTGTGGCATGTTGACCCAATCCTATTATTTTATGTAAATATGTATTTGAAAATGATTATTATGTACATATATAGCACCTGTATATAGTCACAAAAATATATCTATTAAAACTTGACAACCCTAAATCTACTTATTTATTCTGCATATTTTTTTTGTATCCATTCAAGTGTTAAAAGGAAATATAAAAAACAATTTATATTGTTGCATATTCTTATAAGTACATAAAGGAACACAACACCAAATCATTGAGTTTACAGATACAATCTGCGCATGCGCGAGTCTCCGATATCCACTTTCGGGGTCAGGCCAAATGTACATAAAATGCGGCGACCGTACAGTCAACCCATGAGTCAACCAACGAACGGCATATCTACAAATTTTTATCAGACAAAAATCTAGCTGTATATTTCTTTTTGTCGGTTTGTTCCTTCTCATTTGCCATGTTGAATAATATGATGAGACATTTTCATGACTTTAATTAATGTTTTCCTCCCAGAAAGTTGCAAAATCACCGACTGTATACTTGTTGCCGAGTCGCCCGAGTGATGAGCGGCAAAGCTGCGGCGGGGTGAATTTGATCCCCGCTCTGTGCGCGCGATGTATATATAACTCGCGTACGGCAAACCGGCATAGACCAATTCCATGATAAATTCAAGATTTTTAAAAACAGTACCATGATAAAACACCTACCAGGTAAGAGATTGAATTCCTATCTTGATTTTGATACCATGTTTATTCGAGTCTCTGTTCTCAACTGAAAGTGAAATTGATTTGACATTGCCCAGCAGAAACTGCACACCGGTCCGAATATCGAGATTTCAAGCCCCGTTGGTTTCGGCGAACTCAATGACTGTTTGCCGTACGCGAGTTGGTAACTTACCAATTTCGCTTTCAGTTGAGAAAAGAGACTCAAATAAACATGGTATCAAAACAAAGTTAGGAATAAGTATACATTGTCTATCTCATCAATAGACAAGTGCGAATCTTCATCCATATTTTCCCAATATGAGCGCAAAAAAAATATGAAAACCATATGTAAATCAAAGGGTATCATAGACTTCACACGTAAGAATTCCTGCTATAGAGGAGACCATGTACATGTGACCCCTGACCCAATGACGTCACAGAGCTCCTATCGGTAACTGTAAACTCCCTTATCTCAGCATAACATGGAAATTTCGTACATGATTTCTGAATTACCGAAATACAAATTTCGTACATTATTTCTGAATTACCGAAATACAAATTTGTTAGGTACTAACTTTTTGTAGCATTTGCCATTCTACATATATATATATACCGAGTGAGTCAAAAAAAACTTTACACCTAGAAAAATGTCAATAAAAAGGAAACCAATTTATAAACCCCAAATTATTTTACATATTCCGAAAGAGTAACTCCTCCCGCATCTTCTGGTACCATTTTTGTGTGGTATGTCTTTACGCTTGGATGAACATGATGCATTGTTTGCGAACATGTCAATTTCGAATTGTGCCAGAATGGGAGTAAAATCAAAACAACAAAAAGCTAGAGAAAGGCAACTTCATCCTGATTAACATAGCATAACTTTTTAACCAAAATGTCTTCTGCTTAATAACTTGGCAGGGCTGTTGGTACACATATTGACTACATTTTGTATGAAAATGAGATTGATTTGTAAAGTCAGGCGTGAGTGACCACACGTCAAAGACAAAATAATCACTTTTCAAAAGTATTAGGAGGCCTTTTTAGGTCTGTCAGTGGCAATTTGCTCTTTAATGTGTACTCATTCTTGCATTACTTCACGAGTTAATCTAATTTTCAGACAAAATGTAGTCAATATGTGTAACAACATCCCTGCCAATTTATTAAGCGGGAGACATTTTTGTTAAAACGTTATGATATTTTAATCAGGATGAAGTTGCCTTACTCTAGCTTTTTGTTGTTTTGATTTTACTCCCATTCTGGCACAATTCGAAATTGACATGTTCGCAAACAATGCGTCGTGTTCATCCAAGCGTACAGACATACCACACAAAAATGATACCAGAAGATGCGGGAGGAGCTCCTCTTTCAGAATATGTATAATTATTTGGGGTTTATAAATTGGTTTTCTTTTTATTGACATTTTTCTAGGTGTAAAGTTTTTTTTGACTCACCCGGTATATGAAGAGCTTGTTTCCAAAAGGGACTAAATCCACTTTTGATGAAAATTGAGTTATTGATATCAGGACATTGTTCAGGTACGTACCCATCTGTGAGCGAAATAACTTACCTAACTTTTGATTGCAACTTCCAGAAATTGCAACTTTTAATTTCAATTTTCCTTAGACGCCTGTACAAAATCCGGCAAAGAAAAGCCATTTACTCTGAAGTTACAAAAGTGGATCTAGTCCCTTTTGGAAACAAGCTCTTCATATATATCCTTCATTTTCTGTATTATTTGATAGAGTTACAGTAGAGGGATTGGTACCACGTGCACTTGATCTGACAGCTGAACAACTAAGGACATGGTTCCCACAAACAACAGTTATGGCTACACTAATGGTAAATGGATTTGATTTTAATCTCAAGAATGCATGGATGCTTTGATGTTATCCTATATGTCAGGGCTGAGGCCAAACAAGCCCAGAACACATGGCCTGCCCCTTAATTGAATTTCTTGACCTCCCACATTTTGGAAATTAAGCAGGAGCCTATGATGATGCACACAAACACATAAGGTTAAGTTGTGACCCTCTCTGAAAAAAAGAAAGAAAAGAAATTGTGGACACCTATGGCGTAGTTCATAATTTTACAACTATGAAATCTTTGCCTGATGTAGGCAATTTTGCTCACAACTATTCAAATTAGCTATTGAAACCACAGGGATATTGATTGCAATTGTGTATCTTGAATAATTTGCCATATTCATGCCACACAATCCTTTTCATATTATTTTGAAAAGAAAAAAAAATTAAAGAGGAAAAAATGTGCTTATTTTTGTATTACTGATTAATATTGCATATTATGATGCAATGTGTTAATTAGACACTATTTACCTGATCTTGTTATGCATTCTGATGACTTTGTTTGACTAAAAATGTACTGGACACAATTTTATAACAATGAACCAAAATATAACTGACTTGTCTCATATGAACCCTAGTTGAAATATATTGTGACTCTTTCTTGGCTTCATTGATAGTTGCCCTGTAGACGAATTCGGTTTGGGTGATGATTTGTCTTGTGGGGCGGCCATTGTTGGGGGGCTACCCAAGTACTATGCATGCTCCATGTGTGCGTATGTATGCGTAACAAAGGAAAATGTACATACGCGCAGACATACGTGCAATGGCGCATGCGTAGTACATGGGTAGCCCGCCAGCTATGGCCGCCATGAAGTTACATTGCTCTGAAGTCAGATTGGTCTGTACATGTAGATACATGTACATTTTTAAATATTCATTTTTAGATCTCCAAGCAATCTAAATGGATTTTATATTGCTCACCTTATTGAACTTATTATTCCTTACCTTATTGAACTTATTATTCCTTTGCTTTTTTTCACCTGATAAAGTGTGCAGGAAACAGGAGAACAGAGATGTCAAAAATAAAACAAGTTAGAGTAAGTATCTAGAATACTAACACGGAAGAAACATATAAAATTCTTTTAAAATACACAATGTCATCTTATACTCTCTTCTTATAATGGTGTATGATTGTGATGTTATGTATAGGACATGTTGGATGTTACAATGTAAATACACAGATGTATAATTTTATTTTTCAATGAATATAATAAAGAACATGATAAACAAAATATTGTATTCTTTTGAAAATAATAATGTTGAGTAAAATATGTTGCTTTCAACCAGTTAGTTGTCAATTACTAAAGAAAGATATGGTATCCACACTTGGATATTGACATGGCAACATAATTATATTCACCACACTTTTTATCTGGAATTAGCATGATAATTGTATCTTTTTATAGGGTGTAGTGTGGGGACATGCTGCTATCAGTAATGCTATCTGGAAAGGACCTAAACTAAGAGATGTTCTACTCATGGCAGGTATTGAGAAGGTAAGATTTATCAGTGATGCTATATGTAAAGCCCAGCGCACACATTGCGATGCGATTGCACTGCGATCCGATTGCAACAAATTGCCAATCGCATCGCAGTGCAATCGCATCGCAGGCCAGCGCACACATTGCAACAGGCGCTGCATATCACCATGGTACCCCTCTTTTACGCACAGGCGCGCAGTAATACAACCTCCATCTATAGCCAATCAGATTGGCTGAAATTATCAAAATCGCAGGAAAATCGCAGAAAGATTTGACATGTCAAATGTCTGAGATTTGGTCTGCGATTCTTCTGCAACACATTGCATCGCAGTTGCAGCGTGTTGCAGGTTGGCGCACACTCTGCGATTTTGTTGCAATCGGATCGCAGTGCAATCGCATCGCAATGTGTGCGCTGGGCTTAAGAGATGTGCTACTCATGGCACGTATTGAAATAAAAGTTATGTATATTATTAATGCTATCAGGAAAGGAACTAAACTAAGAGGTATACTACTCATGGTACGTATTGAAATAAAAATTATGTATATCATTAATGCTAGCGGGAAAGGAACTAAACTAAGAGATATACTACTCATGGTACGTATTGAGAAGGTAAGATATATGTCAGTAATGCTATCTCGAAAGGACCTAAGAAAATGGCAATCTAAAAATGAAAACTATTGTTAGTATTCTGGCATAATAAACTCAAGTATTATTATTGTCTGTTTTACAATAATGGGCAGATTTCCAAAAAGGTATCAGTATCTCAATTGAACAAATTATAAGTTTTGTAATTGAAAACATTTTTGAAAGGTATGTAAGTTTGTATTTTTATTTCCCAATATGCGTTATATACATGGCTAACATACAATGGAAAATAAATTTGTCCCAGCAAAGTGGCTTTTGTCTGAAAAGCAAGTTGAAGTTTGATTACTAACATAAGTGAAGTAGTAAGCAACATGAATTCAATTAAGTATTACCGGTATTCTAAACTTCTATTATTGTCATACACTATAATACTTTTTGTTTTTCTTTGTGTCCTTGTTCCCATGTAGTTGGAGTCTAGATGGGAGGATCTACATGTTGATTTTGAAGGAGTAGATATCTGCAAGGATAATAGAGGCTATGGATCATCAATACCCCTCATCAAAGCACTGTAAGAAAATGACATTATCATAATTTACAGTCTTCTCTTCTCATACATTTAAATCAAAGTTCCATTTGGAAGAGCAATTATTAATACCCTGTATTAAATGTTGTTGAAAACTAAAACTATGTAGTTTAGAATACTATATATACATGTAGTTGAATGCATATTATGCAAGCATGTATAATATGTATAATAGAAATATTTGTAAATATGTATATATATATATAATTTAGGTTAAAGTTCTTTATTTGGCCGTTCACGTGTTTTCCTCTTGCGGCCATGGAAATATATTGAGTAAATTTTGAAATATTTTTTGTTACAGTGATCCAAGAGGGGATGTCATTATTGCACTTGAGGTGAGCACATTTGTTCAAAATGAATAATACATAAAAATGTTGATACTTGTTAATTTTGGGAAACACAATGAAAATATTACCCCAAAGTTTGTTTGTAGTACATACTTATAGCTTTCTATTCATCACCTTAATCATATTTACTCGTGATAATTCAACAGAAAGTTGATTTCAAGGTAATAACTAATCTAATCATATACACGTGTGGTGGAGTATATCAAAACTTTGATATATTGATATATTTCTTTTGGTTTAAACCCCTATTCCTTTTCAACTTTATATTAAGGCACACTAGATAATTTGATAATTGCTGTCAATTCTTTTATTAAATACTGTATTCCTTTATCCAAATATAATAGAAGTGTGCATATGATTTTGATGTTTTTTTTTTCAAAGTGAAAAGGGTGAATACTTGGTTGTATTCCAAAAATTATGGGATATTTGGTAAATTACAAATGGACGAAAAGCAGGGCAGATGTAAGGGTAATGTCAGTTACCAACATCCTTCAGTAAATTTGTTATAGCATAAAAGATAACTATACAGTATACAAATTATTATTATTTTTTTTTTTTCACATCTTTCCTGAAGAGTCTTTGTATAATATCATATCAAAGGTATCACTCTACCATGTCTCGGACATGAGATAGTATGATTGGACTCCACACCATGAAAATCCATGTCTGTTTTCTGCAACGTCAGTTGCAGTCACATAATTGTTCGTCGTTCCATAGCAAAAAAAGGTTTGGTCAGATTTTTTTCGCTCAATCCCTTCAGTTTCATGAGATTATTGAGCTGTATTGATTAAAAGACTAATGTATTATTATCTACCGAGCTACAAAACAATTAAAAAAAAAAAAATCATGCTCTGTGTAACGTCAGTTCCTGTGGAATTGTCCATATGCTGAACGTCTTATCCGAACGTCCTATCCCTCGGATAGGACGTTAAATGGAGGGCCCGTGTAAAGGAGAGTCACAACCTTTGGACGTTAAAGAACTCACTGCGCTATTCGTATAAGAGTAGGGGGAATCCCCGGTGTAGTGGTCCACCTGCATACCGCAAATCGGTTATATTGGGAGGAGAGACCTACGGGTTACAGTGATTCGGTTCGCTTTTCGCCTTCCATGGCACAGGTGACGCCAAAATGAATAATAATAATAATAAAAAAGATATAGACAGGTTCTTATTTTATATGTTATAAAATCATAATTGTATTATTATTTGTGTAGATGAATGGGAGTGAGCTACCAAGAGATCATGGCTATCCTATGAGGGTTGTAGTACCAGGTATTGTAGGAGCAAGGTAAGATATCTAATAAGAGAGAGGGATGGCTTTAAAAGAAAGCTGGATACGACTGACGAACCTTGCAATCAATGTTTTGTTTGAAAAAAAAAAAAAAAAGCTTTCTATGTGAAAATAAATTGTTACATGATAAATTCAGTTAGCATGAACATTTTATTTATGATTTCCTGATGGGACTGCATAGAATTACTCCTGTATATTGCATGAACAATGTTCTATAATATCATTGCTGCTGATGTAATGCAACTATCATACATTTCTTTTTCTTTCATTGCAGTTGAAAATTTATTTCATTTTAGCTTTGTCTCTCAAACTACATGTATATTTCATATTTTGTAATTGAAATTCTGAGTTAATAATTGAAATGTCCTTTGTAATTATTGTTTTTACATCACGTTTATAGGATTTATTATGTCAAAAACAAATTTTCATTCAGAGTATTAATTCAATAATATACTCACATATGCCAAGTACCTAATTAAATTATATCACCCTATTTAATTTGTCCTTGATTTCTTTGTAAACAGATCCGTCAAATGGTTGAAGTCCATCAGAGTTCTTGGACATGAATCCACAAATTATTACCAGAAGAGGGATTACAAAATTTTCTTGCCACATGTAAGTTCCCCACCCCATATCAAGAATATTTTTTCCAATGTTATTATGTATCTTTTTATCTTCCCTATTGGTGAGGAAATTTCCTCATCCATTTGCTGCGAAAATTTAAGTTAATGCTTTGGTTTATACAAAGGTTACCTTCATGACAAATGGTCTTATAGCATTAACTCAATTTTCTTCAAAAATGGATTAATTCCCTCTTGCCCAAAAACTTATACTAGCGTTTAGTGTAAGTATGCCTCACAAGTGTATTTTGTGCAGGTGTGAATCCAGTTGGAAGATCACACTGTATGCATGTTGAAACCAATACTCTAGAAGGGTGTTTCACCTGATGGTCCAATGTAGGTACTGCAACAATCTTCATAATTAAAGAAGGCAGTGTACCAAGAAGGAGAGGAAGATTTACTCAATTTTGAACCAGGGCCAGGGGATGTTTTCTCCAAGTCGTTTGTAAAGTCACAAATGACTTTACGAACAATTGGAACATGTTCTTGGGTGTTACATACTAATCACACACTCAATCATTTAGTGCAAGAATTGATTACCAGTCATTCTTAAAGTTGTTCGTGACTTACGATTGATTTGGTGAAACACATCCCAGAATAGCTTTATAAGCAAAGAGAGGATAGCTGACTTCTAGACCTACTCACATCTCCTTTATTGATGTGATGTTTTTGTTGATTTGTGTAAAGGCCACCGCACACCTTACGATTGGTCTGCGACCTGATTGTGTAATAAAACGTCATAACATTGGTGTGGATATTTAGAAATAGAACATCATACTGTGCAGAGTTCTAAATCATCGCAGGAATACTTATATGCTCAAATCAGTGACTATGTAACCTCCGTATTGAAATAAAAGTGAATTCAATATCTAATCGTAATGACGTCATAGCAATCGCACGATTGGCTACGATTTCAAACCAATTTGCCCTTTACTCCTAAATAAAGGCTTGCAATTTTCTGAAATTCGACATCAGTATTCTTACAGTTAATTTGAACCTCTAATGATAAGATTCTATTCATTCATACTTTCGGAAAATCAGAAAAATTCGATTTGTTCCAAAATCGGATCGTAGACCAGTCGTAAGGTGTGCGGTGGCCTTAAGGCAGCATCCAAACTTATTTCATGTGATGTTTTTGTTCAGGTTGATTGGGACACTGTAGATGATTGGTGGGACAAGTCACCAGCCATCCAGGAGCTTCCTGTCCAAGCTGCTGCTACTAGACCCCAACAAGGAGAAGCCATTGCTCCAGGCACACCTTACACTATCAAAGGATATGCCTTATCTGGAGGAGGCAGGAGGTAAGCCAGGGTTCCCAGCCCATCAGGGAAATCAGGGAAAATTATTTTTCTTTTTTCCAGTCAGGGAAAAGTCAGGGAATTTGATAAAAATGCCTTAAAATCAGGGAAAAGTCAGGGAATTTTGATTGGCCCAAAAATCAAAAGTACGCTAGTTAGGCAGACTTATGTTATATACTGCGTATTGTTCACTGCGACAACATAAAAAACACGCGAAATTGGAAATGGGTTTGAATGATTATCAGGGAATTTTGGGATTTCATCAGGGAAAAATCAGGGGAAAATCAGGTAATTTAGTTTTTGCAAAATGCTGGGAACCCTGTAAGCCTAACCCTTACAATAGATTAATCTTTACCTGTCATATCTTGATTAGTGAGAGTTTAGTGGGCATTTAAATGTCTGACAGAAAAATAACTCACATGAGAAATGGCTACTCCTATCACTTTTGGCAGCACTCAAAAATCCCGAGTCCCACGACGAAAAGCATTTTTGCATCAATATTTTGGAGAACGTGAGTTTGATCCTTTCTATTCTGCAAAATGTGGTCCTCAGTTTATGCATTTTTTAAAGGGTTTGATTCTCATTTAACCCTGATTTGCCAGGATATATTAAGGGGCCTTGAACATGAAACTCGCGATGTTCATCTCCATCATTTTCATGGCGGTTGATTTGGTATTTTTTTAAATTTACTTTTGATATCTTGCTGTACTTTGTAAGAGCATTTATATGCAGTTTATATATATATTGCCATTTAATGAGTAATATTCATGTATACCTTTTGCCCATCTCACAGAATCATTCGTGTAGACGTGTCCCTTGATGGAGGCAAGAGTTGGGATGTGGCTAGACTCTTCAGCAAAGTGAATGAGAATCAAACCAAAGCAAACACCAAGTGGAGTTGGGAGTTTTGGGAGTTCCCAGTCATGGCCTTTCCTTCTCCTTGTGAAATCGTTGTCAGAGCTTGTAAGTTTGCACTATCATCATGAAACATGCACAACCAAATATTGTATACACAATTAGTTTAACCCTTTAGCACCTAAACCGCCCCCAAGATTGCCCGTCAGATGACTCACTAAACAGCCCCAAACCGCCCTCCGTTTTCTGCACTTCACGATCGTGCAATATCCTGAATATGTAGTCAAAAATACCCATGTACTTGTTTTGTGGTTTATCCCTAGGGCAGTATGTGCTGTCTGATTCTGCACAAAAAAGGTAGAGAAATACAAGAATTCCCCCTTGAAACCCACTGCTACAGACAGCCAAACACTTTTCATTCGGAAAATAAGCTGACACTTTTCATGCAGTCTCTAGGTGCTAAAGGGTTAAAAGCTTTGATAATTTACTAAGATTAACATGTCTGGGTGATGAGGCAATGGTAATGTACTTGTCCTCTCACATGTAAATGAAATGGCAATGCCGATGCAAGTAATAATTGGCTTCATCGCTATTTCATTATTTCACTGCTATGTTTGAAAAAAGGATGTCGCTATTTGCATTTTGGGAATTCCGCAAAAAACACCTCCCCCCCCTTCCCCCCCCCCACAAGATCTATGGCTAAATTAACAAAAATATGTGAGAGGCATGAAGATGATTACATTGTAAGGCATATCTTTTTTATTAATGAATTTTTAAAAAGTGTGTTAGTTGTTGACTGAGAGTTTTGATAATAGCTAAAATACAAGGATGCTTATTACATTTTCTGAACGTAAACTTTATTTGAATATATTGTCCATTCATATTTAAATTGAATGGCGGAATTTTTAATCAACCACATGACCAATATCTCATACCTGTTAAATTTAAAGCTTTGAGGTTGGTATTACTTGATGATGATTATGTAATCAGTAATATCTTTAATATGGCATTCTTGTTTTTCAATTTCAGGGGATGATGCTAGTAATACCATGCCAGATGACATCAGTCAGATCTGGAACCTAAGGGGAGTGTTGAACAACTCCTGGGTTCGTATCAAGGTTCCTGCCAAGGCCAAGTTCTGAGTCCCTGGTCAGAAGAAGAGAGAGTTATCTCTTGGTCCCGTATTCACAAACATGTGTAAAGTTAAGCCCAGCTTAATCTGTGGTTTAACTATGGGCAGCAAAATGTGACACAAACTGGAACAGTAGATGTTTGATTTATCAGAAATTTTTGTACTGAAATTCTTAAAGAGTGTCTGGGAATGATAAGTGCAAAAGTTATCCTAACTATTAAAGTATGATCCCAGAACCCAGTAAACGTGTAAGGAACATAACAACGTTGACAGATTATGTCACATTTTGCTATTCATAGTTAAACCACAGATTTAAGCTAGGCTTAACTTTAGGACACCTGTGTGAATACGGGCCTTTGGGTTTTGATTGATCATGATCCACCGATCTGGATAAATCAGTACAGTATTAAGTTGAATCGCAGCATCACCAACATGTAGATCAATCAATCTTGCTCTTTAGATCAAGTTTATAATGTAGGCAGATCATCATATTTTTAAGCCGACGCTGCTGTATATCATTCTTCACGATCTTCTGAACTGTTGTAGAATGAATACGTTGAGTTAGAAGCGACATGAAGTTAGAGATCAATCTAATTCATTATTCAACCCCATTGCAATATGAAATTAATCATTCATAACGAAAGAAACCTCAGACTAATTTTAGTTTCTTACGTTTAAAATGTATTTTGAAAATGAACTAGAACTCTGCAGTATTGGCAACTATTTTATAATTGAAAATTTTCAATCAAAATTGTATATTCTAATTTCTTATTCAGATCAACCTTGGGATTTATCATGTTCATTGCATATTTAATGTAAAATATGTTTGACTAAACCAATGATTTGTTCGGAGCGATATAGTCAATTATATTTGATATTTTAAATAATTTTTTTTATTACACAAATGGCTTGAAAGGGTTACCTTGTGTTCAGTCAGACTTCCATTTCTTTTTGTAGAGGAGACAATTTCTAACAATCTTTGATGCTTTGAAATATGTGTGGCATTTCTCATGTAAAAACCAACTCCATAGCCATGCATACATAGATTTCTATGATGCACAATTTAATTTTTTAAAGCTTTTTTTTTTTTTTTTTTTTTTTTTTTAGGACCTTGAATTAGTTGGGTAGTTTCTAAATGAAGGATGATGATTAGAGACAATTCACAAAATATGATTTTTATGTGCCATAGTTTAGTAACATATTTGGAATTTAGTAACATGATAGTATACCGGTTGTTCTCTGTACATTACATACTAATGGTCAACACAAGAAATGAGTGTTCAACAAAAGTCAGAAATATCTTTTCATTTGCATTAGTAAGGTAATATTTTATGTTGAAATTGGCTGATTTTTAACATTATTGTTGTAAAATAAGAGAGAAAAAGAGATATATTTAATCACTTTATCATTAGCCAATTAATATATATGTCTTGATCATTGTGGCTATTCATTTGTGTGTATTATATTGATTGTAGGAGACATAGCAGCATCACAAAAAATAACATGTCTTTCATGTTGTTGTCAGAAGAGCCTTGGAGGTTTCATGAAAAATATTGCTTTCAAATAAAAATCAAATCTTGTCCATCTCTTGGATATTCCATAGAATTACTGATTCTGTCCTCAAACAATAAGCACTGAAGTGTGTGGTTAAAGTTTGCAGCTCTGATAAATGTATTTCATATCTAACATATGACAACTTTTTGAATCATTGAAACTTCACATTTGATATTTTTGCTTGTTTAAACTGCAATATTAGAGAGTTAGCAATAAAAATGTACTCAGAAGAGCGAATGTTAACCACAAAGTACTCAGCAATATAAGAATTAGACAGTTGAAATTTCTAGGACATTTATTACGTAAGAGGGTCTGGAGAATTTGTCATTGACAGGAAAGATCGAGGGAAGAGAGGTAGAGGAAGAAAAGAATACTGTGGATGGACAGTTTGAAGAAATGGCTTGAAAGAAAGGAATAGAAGATAGTGGATCACAAGCCATAATGCATAAGGCTAGAGACAGAGAGTTGTGGAACAGCATGATAGCCAAGTCAATTGGTACGGCACTATAATAGAATAGAATTTGAGATGAAATTTTTACTGTTAAAAGTGGTGTATAAGCCCATACTTGTTAAGTCAAGACATTTTAAAATTTCATGTTTTTCCTGTAATACTATTTAAAAATTTATAATAATTAAATCCAAATATTAATCTATCTTCTGAATAGTCATCATAATTTTATTTTTTTCATTATGTAGTTTTTACTTTTCAAAACCTATAAGGATACTTTTCTTTGAAAGCTAACTTGTATTTTTAATTATTTAGATAATCATGTATACTCTGTGTTCATGTAGAAATAATTTGTGCATTTCGTAATCCTGAATATCACAGCAGCTTCAGGGGGGCACTTCATCAAAGGACTTGTCGGACATTTTATCCGACAAATTTGCTCTCAGCCAATCGGATGCAAGCATTTCAGTAGCTTATAACAGTTTGTCGGATAAAACGTCGGACAAGTCTTTTCATGAAACGCTCCCCTGATCCAGGATTTGGAAATGGAAAGGGTGCATACGGAAAATTTGAAAATAAAGGGAGTGCATTTGTAGTATAATTGTGTTGCATGTATACTCAATGTGTGATTCTCAAAAATAAAGAGGGGGTGTGTGCCCCTTGCGTCCCCACCTGGATCCACCACTGTATCACAGGATGGTAGTTGTGAAATCTTTCTTTCAATCCATATGACTGTAGTGTTCTCACTAGACAATTCACATTAAAGTATCAGTCACAGTACAGAATATATATACTCAGATGAGAGAGATGTAAAGGTATGTCTTTGCTATATTGAGGTGTAATCCAGACTGCCTGCCACAAGGCACTTCTTCACATTCATACATGTATATGACATTATGGTTAATGTAACAGGTGGTTTACAAACAACATTTATGACTCTGTTTTGACCACTGGGCTGTGGTCAGCATTCTTGGAGTTAGTCAATGAATCTAGACACTACAATGACTAATTTGGAATTTCCTATGGTTAAATTAGACCTTTGAAAGTTATGTAGTCTATCAGTATGTAAATTTCAATAATGCTTTCGAAAGTGGTCAGATTATATATATGTCTGTTTACATCATCACTGCAATAATATGTCTTTTTAAATCATCAACACAATAAAGAATAACAGTATAGAATATTAGGAAAGGAAAGAATTATATTATATATAATTGTATATTCAATTGTTTCATCAAGATTGAAAAGCATGCCTTTTTAGGTCGAGTACTAGCATTTAATAATGGTTGGCAATAGGCCTATCATCCTAATGTATAAATCAGATTTGTATTTTGTAATTTCTAGTATTCATTTATGTGTGGTTGAGAAAGTAATATACTTTGCTGAACAATCCATTCATTTTGTTGTAAACATGTGTCACGTCACACTGGAATAATAAATTATTCAATCATATATGTGCTTTGCTTAATTCATGTCTCATTTTTTCTGAAGTTTGTGAGCTTACTATTATTAATCCTTGGATAAAAGCTACCATGGGTATATGAAATTTGAAACATATTCTTAATATTAATTGATCATCTTTCACACATGTGAATGAGAATAAATTTTGAAACGATTATTTCTGTCTATTTTGAATAGATGATAATAAGGTGTAAAGTCAACTCCCGTTATAATATTGAGTAAGAAACTTGAGCACAAAATGTTATTATAGTAACATAATTCTCTCCGTAGGCCAGTACCATTTCAAACTTGTGCACTTTATGTGCCTCCATGTTTATTACGGCCCCTGCAGGTCGGGGAGTAGAATAGACCCGCTGTATTCCCTGCATGTCGTAAGAGGCGACTAAAAGGGACAGTCCAGTTGCCGTGGACTGCGACCCGTGTCGGTGGAGAAGGGGATTCTGGTGATTGAGTGAATTGTGAGACTGCGGTCCTCCTGAAGCAACACATCACTTTGGCCCTGGATTCACCTAGTCGGGAGGTTATATAGGCCTGGAATATATCAATCGGCTGGTGTGCTTAGCCTAAAATGCAAGCAGTATTGATATATCATCGACTTGAGCCAATATACGTTTGCCTACTATAATGTTAAATTATGCAGTAAATTGTTTATTTGTAATCAACTTTGATTTTAGAAGGCAGCTGCTTATCAGGCCAATCTGGGTACATATGTACTCGGAGTATAACACTTTTTGTATCCCTGGCGTCGCAGGATGAATGGTTCCTAAGCCATACGACGTCCCCTCGTTGGGCGGTGTGGGTGGGGAGCAATGGTGTCGAAAATAAAAATCAATTTATGGCTAACACAAACAAAACAAAAGAACAAGAAATGACCTATCAAGCGACTCGGAAGATGACCGTGAGTCTTTTCCGAGATTTCTGATAATTCAGGCTACCGACCCAACCAAGCCTCTCAACTGTCGCCTTTCGCGATCAACAGGGCATTGAGGGGTTGGCTGGGCCTGTACGTAACGTGTCTCGCTTAAGATCGGGAGACATCCTGGTAGAAGTAGACAGAGCATACAATCGAAAAACTTACTGAAGGTGAAATTGTTTGTAAATATCCCCGTCAAGGTTTTTCCTCATAGATCCCTCAATTCGAGCAAAGGAGTTATCCGTTGCTCCGAGTTGAGAGATTGTGAACTGAGGAGATCCTCTGATGAGCTCTCTGACCAGGGTGTCACGGAAGTCTTCCGTGTTTCTTCCTTTAATAACGGTGAGAGGAAGAGGACGAACACACTGTTTCTTACTTTTAATGCACCAAGTATTCCATCATACGTGAAGGTGGGTTATCTCAGAGTAAAGGTTGACCCTTACATCCTAATCCAATTCGATGTTTTAAATGTCACAAGTTTGGACATTTTCAGAGCGTTTGTACCAAACAGGAGTGCTGCAGTAAGTGCGGCCAAGAAGGTCACGTGGCATCAGATTGCAAGAACTTGGTCAAGTGCATTAATTGCGAGGGGGAATCACTCCTCTGACCAGAAAATTGCCCGAAATGTTTAGAGGGAAAAAAAATACAGGAAATAAAGACCTTGCAACATGTATCCTATCCTGAAGCACGAAAGCGCTTTCAGTCCCAGCAACCACAAAACTCTTCGTACGCCGATAAGGCAAGTGCATCCCCTGTAGCAGCAAAGCAGAAAGTTCGAGGGGGAAAACACTCTCTGATGCTTGCTGCCAGACAACTCTAACTTGGAATGAGGGAGGATTTTCCAAGTAGTACAAGCCACACATATCTACTAACACAGGAGAATAAAAAACTCAGAAAAAGCCTGAAGAAAACAAAAAGATCCAAGAAAGGGAGAAACTCCTCGTCGGAGCAGAAGTTTAACCAGAGACCCTGTAGGGACAAAAAAGCTTCTGGTAGTTTGACCGATAAGATCAAACAAATCAAAAAGCCAGTAGAGAAAGTAAATCTAACCTATCAGATATACAAGTCAGAATAAATACAGTAGTCTAACAATGAAGGGGTGGAGGAGATGGATGTGGTCCCCTTCCAATCCCCTCCGTCCAAACTACAAATTGTAAAAAAAAAGATAAACATAAATGCATCCTAATAAAGACATAGCTGTTGTTCAATGGAACTGCGCGGTCTTAAACCAAATATTGAAGAAATTAAGCGTTTTATGCATGATTTTAATTCCTCTTGTTTTCTGTTTACAGGAGACATTCTTGGGCCAACGATAATATTACTTTTCGTTATTAATATTTTCAACAAGTGTAGTAGTTCATTGGTAGATGGTAGACCCATTGGAGTTCAACTATTTTAATAAAAAAGGGAACCCACATGAAATAATTAAAATTCAAAGTAACCTTCAAGTCATTGCGGCCAAGGTGACACTTCACTGCACCTTTACCATATGTTCAATATACATTCCACCTAGAATTGAACTACTCAAGGAGAATTAGATAGGCTGGTGGATCAACTTCCAGAACCTTTTCTGTTAGTTGGTGACTTAAATGCCACAGCCCCTTTGGGGATGTCAAAATTTAGATTAGGCTAGGTAAATTGTAGAACAAACGATAGAGATCATTTTGATCTATGTATTCTAAACAGCAATACAATGACTTATATTCATCCAGCCTCTGGTCCAAGACAGCTATTGATTTATCAGTATGCCCACCCACTATTTTATGGACTTTCAATGGAATGTTCATAATGATCAATGTGGCAGTGATCATTTCCTATACTCATTGAAACGGTCAGGGTTTACCGGAAGAAAGAACTCCAAAATGGCAACTCCTAAAAGCAAATTTGGGTTGACTTTTCAAAGCAATGTTCAAACAGCATTAATCAAGAGAAGTTTAGGAATAAAGAAATTCCCTTAATTCATTTCTCATACATTTATTGATATAGCCACCATACCATACCAAAATCAAATTCTTCACTTCGGAAGCATAATCCTTGGTTTAATACAGACTGCAAAGAAGCTGTTTAATGTCGCAAAAAACGCTGAGAAAATTTCAAAAACATCCAAATAATGACAATCTCCAAAAATATCGTGAGGCAAGAGCCAAAGCCCGCAATACCATAAAAAAGCTAAAAGAGAGTCTTGGAAAATTATATCTCAAAATTGAAATATTCATACTCCCATTAACAAAGTATGGAAATGGTTAAGAAAAAGCGGAAAAACTACAAGTAATCCTGTTCCTTTTCTATTGAAGGCGGATGGAACCAAATGTACCGAAAGATTAGACATAGTCAATTATTAGCCCAAGAATTTGAACATAACTCCTCAACTAATCACTATTCTCCTGTGTTCCAAGCTTACAAAGGTCAAGCTGAAAAAGGGGAACTTAATTTTGCTTCAAACAACACAGAAAACTATAACATTCCATTTATAATTACAGAACTAAAAGTTCCCTCAACAAGTCTCATGATACAGCAACTGGTCCGGATGATATCCCACATCCAGTTTTTAAAACATTTACCAGATAAATCTCTTCTTGTCGTTCTGGATATTTTCAATAGTATTTGGGAGACAGGTGTTTTCCCAGATTCTTGGGGGAGGCTACCATTATCCCCATTCCAAAACCTGGAAAGGATGCTTCTAAACCAACAAATTACCGGCCCATTTCCTTGACTAGTTGTTTGTGCAAACAATGGAGAGAATGATCAATACTAGATTGGTGTGGCTTCTAGAAAAGAAGGGACTTATTACCAGATTTCAAAGTGGTTTTCGTCAAAATCGAAGTACTGTTGATCAACTCATTCGCCTAGAGTCTTATATTCGTGATGGCATTATTCGGGGACACCATGTGGTGTCTATCTTTTTCGACTTGGAGAAGGCGTATGATACTACTTGGAAGTATGGCATTTATGAGAGATCTCTATAATGTTGGGTTGGAGGGCAAATTGCCCATTTTATCAGAAATTCCTGTCCAACCGAGTTTTTAGGGTTCGCCTCGGATCCAGCTTATCAGAACTACATAATCAAGAAATGGGTGTTCCTCAAGGGAGCATTCTCTCTGTTACCTTATTCTTGTTTTAGAGAATAACAGCATCGTAGATGTTGTTACGCCGCGGTTTGATAGATCTCTATTTGTCGATGACTTTTGCCTATCTTGTTCGTCGGAAATATGGACACTATAGAAACAACTCTACAAAATTGTCATTATAGAATCGAAAAATGGGCAGATGAAAACGGTTTTCGTTTCTCAAAAACTAAGACTGTATGCGTACATTTCTGTAATAAGCGATCTTTACACCCTGATCCTGAACTTAAAATAAATGGTCTTATCATACCCGTATCTCAGCAAGCTAAATATCTTGGACTGATTTTGATAACAGACTTAATTTCAAAGCTCATATTGATTATCTAAGGAAAGGTGGCATAAATCGTTAAACCTTTTAAAGGTCGTCTCCAGATGGATTGGGTGCAGATCGCATTGTTCTACTGCGCCTCTATAGATCTTTGATCAGATCAAAACTTGATTATGGCTGTGCAGTATATAGCTCCGCAAGAAAATCCTATCTCAAAAATTAAAACAATACAGAATCAAGGCCTTTGAATCTGTCTTGGGGCTTTCCGTACTTCTCCCATGGAAAGCTCTATGTGGAGGCTAATGAACCACCTTTGCATTTACGATACGAGAAACTTTCTCTTACTATGCGATTAAATTAAAAAATAACACATCAAACCCAACATATGATATTACTTTCAGACCGCGACATGTTGGTTTTTATAACCTTAAAACCATCTTCAATAAAATCTTTTGGACTTCGTATTCAAGGAGCTCTAAATACACATACTAATAACACTAGTATTTCTCCTTTTCTAGTACCTAAAATACCACCTTGGATGATTTTTGAGCCAGTAATTGACCTTACATTAAGAACTTTTAAAAAGGGCTTCACTAGTGGACCTTGTCTATTTAGATAAATTTCGGTGAGATCAGGCATAAATACAGAACTTCCAGGCTATCTATACCGATGGGTCAAAAGATGAGAAATAAGTTGGATCAGCCTTATTAGCAAACAATGTACAGGATCAGATTTAGATTACGGACAGTGCGTCTATATACACTGCAGAATTGTTGGCCTTGAAAATGGCCTTACACATTGTTGAAAACACGAATAAAAAGACCTTTTGTAATTTTACAGATTCTTATCTAGTTAATGGCTTTGCAGTGCAGAAACCTTAAACACCCCTTTGTTGTACAGTTACTAGAATCTCTATATAAACTTATTGTACTATGCAAAAAGGTGGTTTTTCGCCATGGATACCGAGCCATACAGGTATCAAAGGAAATAGAAAAAGCTGACAAGTTAGCTAAAGAAGCTCTCAAATTAGAGGTAACTAAAAAATACAGATCACATATACAGATCTAAATCGAAAATTAATATTTACATTAGAAGAAAATGGCAAACGTCATGGGATTTAAACCCTGTCAATAAACTATACCAACACCAATCAGTAATCAAACCACATAATACAATCCCTTAACTAAACGACGTGATGATATTGTTTGACCCGTGTTAGAATCGGTCATTCTCATTTGACGCACTCTTATTTACTCGCAGCGGAGGAACTGCCCCGTTGTGTATCGTGTGATTGTGTTTTAATCAGTTAAGCATTATCCTTATTGAATGTGTTGAATTTAGCCACATTACGTACTAATTTTATGAACGTACCGGATTTAAAACGTTATTTTGTGACATTTCACGCTCAAGAATTGTGGATTTCCTTAAAGAAATAAATCTTTTTCTTCAGATTTTAAAAAAAAAATAACATTGAAGCTTTCAAACAGCTATGACAATTATTAAAGACATTAAAAATATACTATAGTCTTTCGGAGGAGACTTTAAGCCGTCGTCCCGTGTGATAGAGAGCAACCCCACTTGCACGTTAAAGGAACCTGCTTTCCACATTCGGAAAAGAGTAGGGAATTTTTTCCCGGGAAAGTATAGCCACCCAACTATAACTCAGTATACGCCATTAAAGTAATATCTTGTTTGACACTTATATGACACATTGTGTTGGTAGTGTCGTTAAACCCTAATCAATCAATCAATCAATCCATGTTTATTACAAGGTAAATGGCCTGGTCCAGAGCAGTTTGTTTATAATCATTAATGGCCGGGAGTTGACTACAATTCATTTTTTTTTTTTTCAAGATATGGCTAAGCTATTTCAGAAAAAACAGAACAAAACAAAGGAAAGCATGCCCTTTGAAATCTTTGGTCCTCCAATATACTTCTACATGTCAGCATAATTGTGGTAAATTAATAAAAGGGAAAAACGTTTTAAAGACCCAGTTACAAATAATGCCTAGATAAGATGGGGGACCCAATCATCACTGCTCAACTTCAACTTTTACGTCTGGCCCTCTACGATACACACACGGATATATTTTCCAAGCCTCATTTCATTGATCATCTTGAAATATCAAATTGGCAACGTAATTCGTGTACGTGAGATAAATTGTCACAGTCATGGCCGACGAAAAAGGTAAGAAAACGTCAAGTTTCATCACATAAACTCAATTATAAGACTTTTCTGGCATGCTATGTATATCACATTCAGCTCGAATTCACACGGCGCGTTGAAAATATGTCTAGACTTCACAAATTATTGAGAACGAGCATGCGAGTCACCGGTGGACGTCCATCGGCGGCTGATCGTGAAGTGCCCCGCAACTCTGGCGTATCTGTAAACAACAAATGCCTTCGTGTACACTTCCGCTAGCGCTAAGCCGCACGCGCAACTCAGACTCGATTAGTGCATTGATTTACCAATGCAATGACCGTCCATGATATTGTTTGTTGGTCTTGGTCTTTTTATCAATCTCTATTTATTTAAGACTTAAGTAGTATTAAGTATTAGTGGAAGGCAATGCATGGCTGTGCGCCTGCTGCCTGCATATCATGCATATATTCAATCTTCTTACAGAATATGTTCCTAAATCTACGCTCCTCAGGAAAAAACTTGCTTGTAATGTTACATTAAAAGAAATGTATCAATGACAATGTACGGAGATCGGTCATTTTCTTCAGCTGCTCCAGCTTTATGGAATGCAATACCAACAACACAGATTCGTTCTTTGGAGACATTAGATTTAGAAACGTTCAAATCTAATCTCAAAACATTTCTTTTTGTGAAGGCATAGTATACTAACTTGAATATTAATGTTGTATTATAATGTATTTGTAAATTGTAGTTCTTTATATAATTATCAAAATATATGTTGTTTTTTACTGTCTGTGTGTTTGGCATTGACAATCCTTTCCTCTTTGGCAGATTTGGAGTGTGCGCCTCACAGTCACAGGCTGTCCCTCTTTTCTGTTTTTATTAAGAGAATGTGTTTGTCACTACATGTATGATGTATGTTTTTCAACACTTTCATCTTGTTTTACAATGCGCCTCGAAATAGTTTAACTAGACAGATGGCGCTATACAAATGCGTTATTATTATTATTATTATTATGATATTAACTCTTTGAAAAATGAAAGAAATACTAAAACTATGAAGACTCCTAACTGTCATAAGACTGAAGTGAAGATAGTAATATTGTTAAAAAGAGTGATGTGAGTATGATTGTGACTGAGACTGAGAGAAGAATTCAAGAAAACGAGGCCAGGCAAGTCCAAGAGTGAATCGTTACTCGACTATTTATTTATTTATTTTTTTAAGACGAAAGGCAAAGCAAATTTTTTTTTGGAAATCCAACCATTTGTTATCAGAGATGCCAACCGTGGCGTTACGGAATAATTATTAGAAATTAGAACGCAAATATCCCAAATAGTTAGAACACCTAAAATCAATGACTTCTCACTAGAGAAAGCATGAATAATAAGTACATTTGTTCCGTCATTCAATTTTGGGATTGGGAATGCATTGAAATTAACAAGACATTTGTTTCAGCTGTTTTAACTATTTGGGTTATTTGCGTTCTAATTTCTAATGTTATCATTATTCTGTAACGGTTGACATCACTGCGTTTTTCATGGAGTTATGGCTCATTAAACATGCAATTTCAATAAACCCATTTCTACCTCATATTTTTGAGGATCTGTTATAATTGCGAGTGGAACTCTGTAGCCGCTTATCCGGTCTTTATGCTTCATTCACTTGATTCGCGCACATACTGGAGATAATTTTACATTAAGCAATGATCTGGTAAAATTTCAGTATCCTTTGGCCAGTAATTTTAATTCTATCACCATTTTAAAATGTGACTCGCGTGACACAGGAGTGTGACTCGTGTGACAAGTGTCATTTTTTACTAAAAGTTGAATCAATTATCATGATTACATATAGTAGAATGGGCCACAATTCAACCAAACAAAACTTTTATAGTCAGTTGTATCACATACAACTTAAAAACAAAGAATTATTTCATTCAAGATAGATTTGGAGGTCTTGGAACATGCAATGCAAAATGGTGATTTTCCCATTGACTTGTGTATTGTAGCAACATACTTTATAGAAAAGCAAATATGAAAACCTATTATTATTTGATAACTCAGAAAATATTTAAGATATTGGTATGAAACTTTGAGGGATTATATTTCATATAATAATATCCTGATATCATTATGAGTTGGTATATAAAAATGGAACAATATGAGGACATATCTAACAGATTGAATGACCCCAAATTATTTTGGCTGCAACAACTCTAGCTCAACTTAAAAAAAAAACCTAACCAATCAGGAAGTAAAAGGATTAGTATTTAACACTGGAATAAGGGACAATTTTGAAAGCTGTTTTTTTTTTTTTTTTTTTTTTTTTTTAAATATTTGCTTTTCCCCTGCCTTTGTATTGTTGAGTTGGCATAATAATAATAATAGTGCATAGGTTATTGCTTGCATACATGTACATGGATGACTGCATCTGCACATTAAAGTGGAAAGTGTTCTAACTACTGCTATCTGTGTGGTCATCCCTACTATGAGGGCATTTGAAGATCAATACTTGCCTGTAGACCTTTTTGCAAAATGTAATATATTTTCCTTAAAACAAGTCATTTTAACGCTTACAATAATTTTCTTCACCTTTCCCACTATTAAAGACACACTTCTTAATTTCAAGGACACTTGCTATGGTACTCATTTAATGTTTTTGGTTCCAAAGTGTGCTTTTATGCATACAATGGGCCGTATGCATAAAAAGTAGCAATTGCTTGTGCTAGCCTTTTACTTGAATTCGTATGCATAAACATAAGCAATTGCTTGCAAGCAAATGCTTTTGCTAGCAAGCACAAGCAATTGCTTAAAAACGTATGCATAAAACGAACGTTTTGCTTGTTCTTATAAGCAATTGCTTACGTTTTTTCAAGCTCCGTCATAGCAGCTTGAGCTCTTGCTTAATCGGGACGTTCGTGGTTAAGCATCATGTTTATGCTCGTTAGAGAAAAACCAAAGTTGTACTGGAGTAGAATAAATTAATAAATTAATAAATTAATAAATTAAATTGCATTTTTTTTCATTTTGTTCTGAAATATGTCATCCTGGAATGTTATACTGCCATGTCAGGAAAGGCTACCCCACACGCATGACATTTGAATACACTACTAGTATGCAAAACCCGCCTTTGTTCTACCATGAATGATGTTCGCACCGGCGTGACGTCGCTATTGTTGAGATCGTAAGCAATTGCTTGCTGGAGGCAAGCAAAAGGTTTGAGCACAAGCAAAATGTTATGCATACGGATTTAAGCAATTGCTTAAGCTTGATCTTTTGTTTGACAAGCAATTGCTTGCAAGCAAATGCTACTTTTTATGCATACGGCCCTTTAACTGAAATGCTGGACCTGTATCATACCTAAAAGCAGGTATACTCAAACTGTTTATGACATAACATGTACACATAATACTACCATAATGGGGTTAAATTATAGATTACTTTAGCTTCTCTTTCCATCGTATTTAATTGCACATTGCCCCCCCCCCCACACACATATTTCATGCCTTGATGTATTGGGCCTTATTTAACAATGGTGAATACATTTTGTAGTATTCATTTTATTTCTGTGACCTTGGTCCTTTTCCTGTCCTTGTGTAAATTAATCTTTACTGAATAGGTGTTCTGTATTGACAAACTTAAGAGATGTCAATAACCAATTGAACAATTGAGTTTAGAAATAGAATTTGGACTTTATATTATATATCCATGGTTTGGCCATACATGTACATGTACTAGCTCAGTTACAATCTTGTGCATTGACAGTGCATTATAATGTGTTTAATCATCTTGTAACTTATTGTTCTTCAAGACAATCAGTGTCAGTTGAGGGTCATAACATGGGGTCAGATGGGACCCTTGACAAAAGAGTTTAATCTGTTATTATCATACTATACATACATTGTATGTACATTTTATGATATCATATGTCATTGACTTCACCTCATGTACACATGTAGACATATTGTGAGCTTGTACAAATGGTAACCTAATAAATAATCATGAATCGATTGACTTTGTTATAAAAAACAAAATTCAGCTAGTAAAATTCCATACAGTATATAGTGCCATACTGTTGCTATTGTTTTACATTTCATAATAGACTTGCTGCAGTTCTTTTGTTTCATTGTAAAATTTGTAAGTGAATGAATTTAATTGTTATTTTATTTTTGTTACCTGCAGAAACTAATGCATTCGCTGGCTTGAAGCAAGATCTTCTGGTCGGGGAGGATAAATACCAGTACTTTAATCCTACAGCTCTCAATGATCAAAGATATGGTAAGTCAATAACCATTAATGTAATTACCAGTCACCACTTGAATGAAGTAGTATTGATTTGATTGACATGTGTTTTGATAACAAATATTTTTCAAGTTCAGTGTTAGTGAGCATGTGATTTAAATGACGTGAAAGTATGAGTATTGAATGTCTTACTTTGTAATCAGTTAATAAATGTATAGAACAGACAACTTCACCAAATTAGCTACAAATTTGTGATTCAATATAAGAAATAATGTGCTCAAATTTTTAAAATAGATACAGTAGGCCTATTACATGTATTATTAATTGCGTGTTGAGATAAAGTGTAGACATGAAAAGTCAAACTGGGGAAAAAGTCATTTTACAAATATATTTGGAGACAACTTTTCCATTAAAGCCCCTTTCACAATTGGTGATGTGACTGCTTACAACTGTCGCTTGTTCGATTTTGCCCTCGCAAAAACAAGCCGAATACCCGAGCCGTATAGCTCTATGTGAAACTAGCCTTAGGGAGTGGACTGTATACATGTTGCGATTGTGTGCAACATATATTGTGACCAAATGATCGCAAACGATCGCAAGAGCAATTGTGAAAGCCCCTTAAGTATAATGAAGGCTTTTCTAGAGCTAAATTTTCCTTTTCGTCATAATGTTATGGATAGTTTGGTGTTGTTGGTTGTAAAACATAATGTTAGTCTTGATAGAGTACTAGTAATACTATGTCCACTTAATTGTAGATCGCTTGCCATACTCCATCCGAGTACTCCTTGAGTCTGCCATCAGGAACTGTGATGGATTCTTTGTCAAAGAATCAGATGTGGAGAAGATTCTCAACTGGGAACAAAACCAGAACAACTCTGTTGAGGTCCCCTTCAAACCAGCCAGGGTTATCATGCAAGATTTCACGTAAGTTAATTGTTGTTTTTGATCCCCACTGTGAACTAAGAGAGGACAGTAATGAACCTATGATTCAGGTTTATAATAATTTAAATTGGCTATAAATTACAATATAAAACACTGTGGTAATGTGCACTAAAATATATTTTTGCCGGCTCCAGTTTACTACATGATCAAATTGGGGAAGGCATGTGTAACATACAGAATTTATGATGTGGAATTTTGCATTGTATGAATGATAATTTCAGAATAAAGTGCCATTCCTCTTTGTTTCATGTTTAATAGTTTGCATGAAGAGTGACTCTTTGTCTATTTTTTCTGTGTCCCTCATATTTTTTCTCTGAGTCTATTCCAATCTTCTTTCTCTTTTTCTCATCCAAAAATCTTTTCTTATTTTTTTACCTTTTTCATTCTCTCCTTTGTTCACTCCACTCTCTCTCTCTCTCTCTTTTCTACCCTTCTCCATGTCACTCTTTCTCTCCTATTGTCTCTCCATCTCTCTGCCTCATTCTATTTTCTTATTTTTTTCTCTTCTACCCCTTACCCCTTTTTGTCTCGCCCGAATGGAGTTTGGCAGAGACCTACATGTAGTAATCACTCTTCCTGAATTGTCTGTTCGTCTGTTACGAAAATGTCAAAGTTTTTTGTTTTTTGTTTAACCTGCTCTCATTTCTTTATTTCTCCATCAATTGTGTTCACACTTGGTACAAATTATTCTTGGGTAATACCACATGTGTGTTGATGAGGATGATGAGATCAAAGGTCATATAGGAGTCAAAAGGTCAACTTAAGTCAACTTTTCTTAAACTTTTTGTTTTCTTTATTTCTCTATCAATTGTGTTCACACTTGTTACAAATGATAACTTGGGTAATACCACATGTGTGTTGATGAGGATGATGACATCAAAGGTCATGTATGGATCAAAAGGTCAACCTAAAGGTCGGCTTGTCAACATGTCCTGATTTCTTTATTTTTGCATAAATTTTGTTTAAACTTAGGTATTGTCACATATACATGATACCTACAAAGGTTACATCAAAGGCCATCTTGGGGTCAAAAGGTCATATTGCGTGTTTTATTGATAGCGAAATCAGGCAAGACTCGTGGCTCGCGAACCACCTTGTTTAATATGCCTTTATCCTTCTCTCTCCATCTCTCCCTCATCCTTTCTTAATGCTACTGTTGAACAGAGGTGTGCCAGCAGTGGTAGACTTTGCTGCTATGAGGGATGCTGTAAAGAGATTAGGAGGCAACCCAGATAAGATCAACCCTGTGTGTCCAGCAGACCTAGTCATTGATCACTCGGTACAAGTAGATGTCACTCGAAGGTAATATATTTCTTCCTCCCTTTTAAAAATCTTCAAATATTTTATTGTTATGAAACTGAGGGCATATATTTCTGTCGATACTTTTGGCATCTAGACATTCAAAAGAGTAAAGAAAAGATCTATCCTGTGTGTCCAGTGTATCTTTTTTCTTTTTGTTTTATCACAAGTAGATTTCACTCAAATTTAATTTATGTCTTCCTCCATTCTTATGTCAACTGAAAGCAAATTTTGTGAAATTCTGAAATCAGAGGCAAACAATACTTTTGTCTATACATTTGTGCACGTATTTTCATTATCATCAAAAGCAATTTCATATTAAAAAAAAGATAACTTTGTTTGTCCAGAAGGAGGAATTGTATTGTTAGAAGGTTATCTCTTTTAATATGCATTGACATGTGTATCACCAAGTCATTAAGTATACCAATAATTCAGATACCTGACCCCCCCCCCCTGTGATATTCTAAGGGTTAAGTTACATTGCCAGAATGATAAATTATTCTTCACTTTGGATGTTTTTGTGACTGAGCTATTAATGACCCAGAAAAAACTTGAGTCAATTCTGTTGTTGAAAAGAGAATTAAACACTGCTTTTTTATGAATTTCAGTAAGGTTTCAGAAACCTCAAGGTATTTAATGTGTTTGATTAGAATGTGTTTTTAGGCAGGCAAAAATATACACACACCATGATAACATTATGCAAAAAATACCTTTTTAGTAATGAGATTCAAACCTGATAATGAACCAGATAAATATAAATGTTTATTGCATGCTCAGCATTTCCTTTCTAATTTCCGTCATATTTTCTTGAACTAAGCCATTTGCAACACTAAAAAAGCAATTAGTATTATCTATCTGTTCCCCCCAATATTTCCCTCGGATATGATTTTTTCTTCTGCATGAAAGGATACATTGTCAGTCTGTACTGTCAATGAAAATCTTTCAGTTTAAAAGGTTTTTTTCTTTATATTTCAACTTCAACTACTCTTAAGTCATGTTCACCTCATACTACATATAATGTCTTTGTCCATCTTGTACTAGTCACAGATATACTTCATACTTGGTACATGTAATGAGCTTGATAAATATCAACAAAATCAAACTCTTCACAACTACATGTATGTCTCTGTGCTTTTTGTAGCCTTTTATAGTATCTCATATATTAAACCTGTTTCTTGCAGCTTCCGTCCACGGATAACGCGCAATGCGCCAAATCCTGGAGGAGGCAACACAGGGCAGTCGTCCTGCGGTGGGGTGGCCGACAGCTGCGTAGCATGCATAGGACAGGGCTACCGGTTACCCATTCTAGATGAAACCTGCCCGTACCATCACTTGCCCTCTGATTGGTAAATCATTGCAAAATTTTCTTCAGAGTCAATGAGAAACCAAACCCATCAAGTCGTATTTTTGTTTAAGAAGAAGATAGTTAAAACTAAATAATTATTAACTGAAGTGTTGCTATGTTGGTATCAACATGCTTACATGTATGTAATGCAGTTTTGCTTTCATTAAATTTTTTATAAAAGACGTTAAAGTATATGTACTCCTTAAATCAATTTTGATACTCTCTGTAAGAATAATTAATGATAAATATTTGAGAATATCACAATATTTTGATAGTTAGTGCTTTTGAGAGAAATATCGTTTTTATATGTTGTCTTGGTGTTTCATGTTGAATGCTTTGTTGCATTTCATATAAAATTTCATATAAAATAGTATAATAGTTCCTTATCATTGCATGAATCCTCAATCTAGTGCCTTGCTAAAATTGAGTGAGTGCATTTATCATTTGTAAAAGTCCCATTTGCAATATAAACAAACATTATGTAGTTTTTTTTTTTTTTACATAGTTTAACCTAAAGCAATGACACCGGCCTGACTGACTCCAAAACTACCCTAGACTGAATCCAGACTGACCCCACACCAACCAAAACATGAAATTACAGCCAGTGGCAAGATATTGGTCAGTCTGGAGTCAGTGTCACTGTGTATTACTACCAAAAACTTGAACTTTTTTATTGTGTTTATGTGGACTTATCATGCCAAACCGCTCCATGCACATTAGGCCTATGTTTTTTTTAAGTACGTTAAAATTCTTGCTCTATGATCTTGCAGCCACCCGTCTCTATCACACATCAGTTTCAGCACAAAACAAAGTAGTTTCCTAATTTAAGTTTTATTTTCGAATCACTCATTTCTGTGTTTAAACTAAAGAGGTACATTGTACATACTTTTGCTTATGTACTTTAGTGTACATTTACGTTGCACATAGTTTTTGCTACTTTCAAATCTTAAATTACATGTAGGTAGACTTTCATGTATGCATGAGAAGCATTTGCCCTTCATAAAACACCTCCCTCCAGAGTTCCAACTTTTGAAAAGCAGAATAAATTCATCTTATTAAATATAGATTTTCAGTTCATACATGTACAGTGAGCACCTGTTCCTTTTTGTCATGTGCATTAATTTCCCGCACCTTCAGATTTTTGTTTCTCTTTCTTGTCACCTCTGTGTTATTCAAAGAGTTTTGTGTTTCTGTGTTTCTTTTATTTTTTTTGTAAACATTTAATAATTTGCACTCTGTAAAGAATGCTGCTACATTGTATTAATGTGATTGAAAAGAGGACAAAACCTTAGCAGTATTTTAAAAACAATCATGTAAGAGAGTGCTGTTGTAATATGTAGATGTTACCAATTGAGCTGACATAATAATCATAGCATATGACATGGGTTTGGTTTCTAGACAATACAAGGCAGATGTTTATTTAGAATATTTGTTAGCAAGAAATTAATCAAAAGCGCAATGTGATGGTACTCAGCAGAATGTTCAATATAAGACTTTTAAGAAGTAGTGAGAAATAGTTATCAATGTCATCTTACTGATTGCAGGCCTTTTTTAAGTTTTAAAAGCAATTGCATTTTTTAATATTTTGCTACCATGCATCCTTTTATTTTCAGTTATGTTTTATTTTTCATAAGTAGTTTCTAGGATTTCTTTTTAATGGTTCCCATGAGTCAAAACATTCTGCATCGTAAAATAACATCTAATTCATAACAATAATGTTGGTTTTTACATCATTATGGCGTTTGTTGATTTATTAGTAATTGAATAGTCTTCCTAAAGTATTCTTTAATTATTATCATTCTTCCATTGACATTGTTTCCCATTGTTTCTTAAGCAATGCCTCTGCTGACTCTGTCCATATGTTCATCCACCTCTCCTGCTTTGTTGTGATATGAAAGTCAAACTCAAAGATTTTGGATTCATTTTTCAAGTCACAAAAGTCAGCTTGTGAAATTCAGGAATACAGTCAGATTAAATTTGGGGATAACAAGGTCAAGGGTCACAGAGGTCAACTTGAATAAAGAGGGAAACTGACCAGAAATATATAATATGAAAAATGAGCAAAGAAGATGGGATTCCATCAGGATTCAAACCAAGTCCTCGGATTGCTCGACCAGTGATCTACCGACTGAGCCATGGCAAACCCAAATGTTGATTTTCATCCCAGAAATCCCTGTAGCTTTCAATGCTTGTTTATTCATTACTGTCTATCTCCATCCTGGCATCCAAATAAAAAAGAAAGAAAAAAAAAAAAAAACACCAACATTGTTAGCAGCATTTTGCAATTCCTCTTATGTCCTCCAAGCTGGTAACCACATGATTCCCATTTATCATGCATCATGCTCATAAATTGATCTCGCATTTATTTTATTGATTGCTTTTGAAAAGTGTTCTGTTCAATACAGTTGTTCCAACTACTTTTCTTCTTCTATCTACCCCCCCCCCCTCTCTCTCTCAAAAAAAAAAAAAAAAAAAAAAAAAGGAGGGGGAAAGAAGAACAAGCAGAAAGCTGCATGTAGTGTGCTTTGTAAAACCTTTTAAAAATTGTATTGATTTTACAGACCATTTTGGACACCTTTTTTACTATACTACTATGAAAAACAGGTGTTTTTTATTGACTATGATTTTAATTAAAATCTATTTTGCTGGTGTTAAATTTGCATTCTTTCATAATGTGGGCAAGTTAGAAATTCAATGCAGATACAGAGAGATACAGAAATGTCTGATGACAAAATATGTCATAGATGAAAAGACATATTCTGAGTTTTATTTTTTATCTTAATTTTTTAAAACTACATTTTGATGTGATATAACTTAACAGTATATTTATTTGATGTGGTCTGAATTTAGCAGAGCTACATGTAAGTGCACAAATAAGCTCCATACATTTTATGTGTTCCATCTTTTATCATTAAACACCAGCAAAATGATAAAGAAAGAGGCAAATATCATTGCTAACATGTCATTCATGTATATGAGTTCATTGCTTGCAGGTTGCATTGTGTATTGTTTATGAATGGCTAACCAAGACAACAAAGGAATTCTATTTTCCAGTATTTTATATTTTTCTAATTACTTCTCCAGAGAACTAGCGAGATTATTGAGTCGAATGAGTGCAATAATGGGACTCCATGTTTTCTCTTTTTTATTTTTGTCACCAGTGCGGATTCATTAAAGAAGAATCAGGAGATTGAATTCCAGCGCAACAGAGAAAGATTTGTCTTCCTGAAGGTAAATGTCTTGCGCAATATGAAAACAATTTCAGACAAAAAGTGTGTTGTTTTCCATTGATGTCAAATGATCTGTGCTTAAATGCTTGCTATTAACTTGCACATTCTGCTGGTTTAAAAAAGGTCCGATCTGCATGATTGATGATCATTGAAGAATCAATTTCAGTCAGTTTTTTTAGATTTATAATTTCATTGGCATGGACCAATATTGACATTTATGGTTTCTAATTTATCCCCCCTTTAAGGACAATAAAGATGAGAGTGTTTAAATCTCATCATTGAATTCTATTCTGTTCTCTTTTGGTTTCCAATGGGGATTTAAAGCCTTCAGGAACATGTTGATAGTGCTTCCTGGATCAGACATTGTTCATCAGTATACAAATGATGCACAGATGTGAGTATCGGTAGGTTTTGTGAGCATAAGGTAACTATGGAACTGTTAAACCCACGAGGCACAGCCGAGTGGGTTAAGACTATTTTCCGTAGTCACCGCATGCTCACTCTCCTACCGATGCACGAACAAACCTGTGTATCATTTTTTTTAAAGAATGGTGGAATTTTTTACAACCATGCATAAGTAATTACCGACAGCAAATTTACTGTAGTTCTCTGCCTTATTCTGTTAAATTCTTTTTCTGTTGTATTCAGTGGGGATCTAAAGCCTTGAACATGTTGATAGTGCCTCCTGGATCAGGCATTGTTCATCAGATCAACCTTGAATACTTAGCCAGAGTTGTCTTCAACACAGACGGTATCCTGTAGTTCTCTGTCTTATTCTGTTAAATTCTTTCTGTTGTTTTCAGTGGGGATCTAAAGCCTTGAAGAACATGTTGATAGTGCCTCCTGGATCAGGCATTGTTCATCAGATCAACCTTGAATACTTAGCCAGAGTTGTCTTTGACACAGATGGTGTCCTCTACCCAGACAGTCTTGTTGGTACCGACTCACACACCACCATGATCAACGGACTTGGTATTGTAGGATGGGGTGAGTATCAATATTTGTTTGGCATCACCTGTGCCTTGGAGGCGAAAAGCAAATCGAGTTGAAGTAACCTGTGGGTCTCTCCTCCTGATACAACTGATTGGCAGGTGGACCACTACACAGGGGTTTCCCCATAGCCTTTACGAAGAGTGCAGTGGGTTCTTTAACTTGCAAATATGGTGCCTCTTCTCTACACAGGACCTCCATTTAACATGGCAGAGTGTTTTCTACTGTAAAATTTTAATTAATGCAGTTTGAAAGTCTTTTATTTTGTCAGTTACTTCATGCTGCATCGACTTAGAAGTCTGAAAGATTGGTAAATAATCATTTTAGGCATGGATATCTTGTAAAGTCTGCCTGATGTGAAGAACAAGTTAATCATACCATCAATATTTCCATGGTAATCTCTCAGTGATATTCCCCTAACTTCATGTGGCATGATATGCCACTCTCCATCCAGATGGCATGAATCTGTGCCTGGTTAGATTTTTTCGAAAAAAAAAAATTAAAATTGATAGTTACCAATCAGTATCCTTGCTTCATGTGCTTCTTGCATAAAATTCTGACTCTGAACCACCAGAATATCCTAATCACAATTATTTATGTTACAGGGTGCAGGGGTGATTATACATATAGTATACCCAACTTTGAGAGCCTCATATTAAAATTTTATAACTTATGTGTAATTAATTTTAATTTCATGACAAAGAGTAACTCATATTCTATCTAATGATACCAAAATCATACCAATACTGTCATGTATGACTGAACACTCGAGTGTTTAAAGACATCAATTGGTCAAAAGTGATCTGTACAAAGTGTTCTGAGTAGCAGCCCTGGACTTCTGATTATTTATTGTTTGTTTGAGGTCAGCCTTCCTGAGTCCATTCATTAGGCACAAAGTATTACTTGATCTATTGAAATACAAGGGCTGCTTTTGCTCAAACTTTGGACAGGGCACTTTTTACACTTGTTTTTTAAAGCCCAACTGCTTAGTCATCCGTCACAACACAGGTATAAGTTTGGTATCATTGAAAAGAATATGAGTTGCTCTTTATTATGATATATATTTCTAGGTCACACAAGCTATAATATTTTAATATGAGGCTCTCAAATTTGGGTATACTTTTTTCTGGGACGCACTGTATAAAATTGTATTTAGGAGTGCATAGAGATATGATATCATATAATGGTATGCAACAGTAAAGTTTGTTATTACTACTACATGCAAGTAAAAATGCTTTATTTTACCATGTTTGTTCAGGTGTGGGAGGAATTGAGGCGGAGGCAGTCATGTTGGGACAGGCCATCAGTATGGTGTTGCCTAAGGTAGTAGGTTACAAACTGACCGGTGAAATGGATGCTTTGGCCACTTCAACAGATGTAGTTCTCACCATCACAAAGGTATGAATCATATAAGTTCTTTGTTTGCAGATAATCTTGAATTTCGGTAATGACATACAAATTTATAATGTAATCAAATCTACATTTTGTAGGTCCTGTAGTGTAACATACAGAGTTAGGCCTACAATCAATTGCAAATTTAAAGTAGCCCATAAGGTTCCTTGTTCCATGCACTTTTTGCATAAAAGTCTCACTCTAAACCAATCAAAATTGTTGTTTCAGATTTGCAATTAGTTCTAACTGTTTATGTAACGGGGCACTTAATTAAAAAAAAAAAAAAATGCAGAAAAGGTTGTTAGAAATATATTTGTTAAGAAGTTAAACCTGTTTCTCTTGTTTTGCATTCCTTTTCTAAAAGCTCAAATTGGCTTTAAAGGACCTATTTTGACAGCAAACTTGTGGCCAAGTTTTTGAAGCTTGCTCTCATCTCATAGTAGATCATGCATTTTGAAATAACAGTAATAACATTCTGTGCTGTTTTTACATTGTTTTTGTAATTGATAGATTATCAATGATTTTGTGAGCTAGGTTGTTCCTTTCTTCAGTAACACATACAAAATTATTTTATAAATTATTTATTAATTTTGTCTCAAGATAGAACAGAGAACTGCCATATGAGATAAAACTGTAATTTTGTGATCTTCATTCAGTTCTAATCTGATTGCATTTTTAAAATTCCAATTACATTATTTTGTTCTCTCATTATTTAACCTTACAGCATCTTAGGCAGGTAGGAGTGGTAGGGAAATTTGTCGAGTTCTTTGGTCCTGGTGTGGCCCAGCTCTCCATTGCTGACAGGGCTACTATTGCTAACATGTGCCCAGAGTATGGGGCCACTGTGGGATTCTTCCCTGTAGATGATGCTAGCATTGTCTACCTCAGACAAACAAGTGAGTCAGAATCAATTTAGTTTTTGTTAATACACTGATTGGTGAATTAGGCACACATGGTTAATGAGTTTATTGGGCCTGGTTTTCACTGCCATTAGTATGACCCAACCTTCATCGTTGAGAGGGCAATAATTTGCTATAAGTCAGAACTGATTATAGTGAAAAAATTATTATTATGGAACAATTTTTCTAATCAATAATTTTGAACATTACTAATTAAATGTATTTATAATCTGATGATAATTATAGTAATTTTATACATTTGTAACATTCTCAAGTAATTTAAAATTAAACAAAGCAAAATACTTTTATTTTAATCTGAACTGAGACAGATGATACATTATGTCATGAGCTTTTTGGTGTTGATTTGATGTTTTCTTTACAGATGTTCAACAATCATCAACCAAAATGCATTTTAAGAAATATACTGAAGTGCAGGAGTGAAATTTGAAATAATGGTTTATTAATTAACATTGTACAAGAGCAATGAGTCACTTATGTAGCTAATAATTTTCATGATAACTTAAACTATGATTTCCTATTGTAGGTCGTGATGAGCTGAAGATCAAGTGCATTGAAGCCTATCTAAAAGCAACAAAGATGTACAGGAACTTCAATGATGCAAGTGAAGACCCTGTCTTCTCAGAGGTAAGTGACTAATATGTCATGTTATAGCTGAAACTGTACCGCAGCAGATTCAAGATATTGATATGAAGGGGGGGGGAGGGGGGTCACAGATGTCACTTTGACGTTTGCGGGTAACAAACAGCAGTTTTCCTTGGATGTATTCAATAGGCATGCAAATTTTACTTTTACTTGCTTTATAAGATCTAAATTTGAATTGCATCTGCTGTAAAACCTAACCTAAAAACTCAGCGTGCATTGTATATTAGAAAGTATATGACGGATTTGTTTGGCAGTACATGTAGATGTCGTAACTGCCCCTAATTACGTTTTCATAATGTGCACAATTTCAAACAATTTTTTAATGTACTGGTTAGATCACTCAACAAATTTTTAGCTTGTACTTTTTACAAGAAATGTAATTACTGTACAATTTTAATTATACTTGGTCATTCATTCCATACCATACAATTAACTTTCATATCTTACTTCTGAAATACTAAGTTACTTAAATTTCATTTTCTTTTATGTTTTAAAGATTTTATTTTGTGTTCATCAAAATGTGAGGCATACTGCGTTTCCATTTCTTTGAGGGCCTTCAAGACTGTAATGCTGCCTTCATAAAGATTATTACAATTACTAAAAATCAATGATCTCTCTAAAAAAACAACTCTTAGGTGGTGGAGCTTGATCTTGGGACGGTCAGGTCATGCATGAGCGGACCAAAGCGCCCTCACGACAAGGTATTGGTCAGTGAGATGAAAGCGGACTTCCAGCAGTGTCTAACTAACAAGGTGGGCTTCAAGGGCTTTGACATACCTGCTGACAAGCATGCAACGACTGTACCGTTCCTCTTTGAAGACAAGGAGTATACACTCAACCATGGATCGGTTGTGATTGCAGCCATCACCAGTTGTACTAATACAAGCAATCCATCCGTTATGCTTGGAGCAGGTAGGTAGGACAGTAGCAGATCTAGCCTCGGTCCATATAATACTGTATTCGCTGTTATTTTGGCACGATTAATTTTTCGCGCTGAGCAGTCTCAAACCATGTTGTCAGGTTCTTAAATTCGCGCTGCATGTTCGTAAGCACGCAGTTGAACCCATTCAAGTATGCATATGAAATCATGCCTATATATTCGGGGGTTATTCGCCTGCCGCTCTGTGCGCGAAATCCGCAAATATTTCCACGAATACAGTTAATTATATCAGCCAATGCCCAAACATAATAGAGCCACTATTGGCCCCAAATAATTGGGCCTGCACAATCTATTATGAGAAGGAATGCTGGTTCTATGATAACGTCCTTTTGTGTTTACTTTTGTAGGTCTTTAACTTATTTTGCTTTAGTACTGATGGTCTTATTGATGGATTTGTGGTCTACATAATTATAAAAGTGTCAAGAGTTCATTTTGAGGCCTCAGTCACTGTCCCTCTTTCCTCTTATGATTTTTTGGAACCACTTGAGACAAGAACCTAAAAAATTAATGATATCAATGGTATCACCATGCTGTAACAAACTGATTAGATTTTGAAGTTAGTGGGTCAAAGGTAAACACATGAATTCAAGGTATAGGCCTCATTCGTGTCAAGAACCACGAGATATGTGGATTTTAAACTTGACGAGGTCATCATATCTTTTTTTATTAATAAATAAATCTTACTGAGATAAATTTCTGAAATTTCTTGTTTTTAAGATCATAGGCATATATGAGACATGTATCCAGTTTTTTCCTATGTTGAACCAAACAATTTTCAATCCTTTATACGAGTAAAGCTTGCTTAATTAACCAAATTGGACCGATGGTTTGTTTGGAAACCATTTAGTCAAAATATCTACAAACGCTGTAAACAAAATATATACAGTATAAAATAACTATAACTATAATAAACTATTAACATATACAAGTTGAGGTCTCTAAATTGTTTAATTTAATTGATGTAGGTTTTATCATTTGCAATAAAACAGCTTTGCGAAGCCATCATAGGCTCTTTTGAAATGTTCCTATATTTAATTTTGTGTATATTGTAAACTTTGACATATTACACATACAGGCATTTTCCCGTTTGTTTATATGCTTATTCACGTCTACTGTATTTTATTAAAATAGATTGAATAAAAGGAACCCTACACTAATTATAACCATTGACCTTATTTGTGTTGTTCAGGTCTTCTTGCTAAGAAAGCAGTTGAAGCTGGGTTAACAGTGAATCCATACATCAAGACTAGTCTAAGCCCAGGCAGTGGGGTGGTGACGTATTACCTCAGAGAGAGCGGAGTCATTCCATACCTCGAGAAGCTAGGGTATGATTTTATATCCCTTCCTCATCATTACATAGTTTAATAACCTTTGTTGTCTTTATTGACTATAATGAGCTCACCTTAGAAAAATACTTTAGTTAGCAATTGTGTTCACTCATGGTCTGTTGTCCTTTGTACACTTTTTAAATGGTTTTGAATAAAATGTGTTAAAATTCTCTGCACTTAGCATTGAGAACCAGAACCCTCTCCCTCCTCCCCACCCCCAATCATTATTATTATTATTATTTTTTTAATTAAGAAATACAAAGTTATCATGCTTTGCAGGCCTACAGGTAGAAGATGCTAATATTGGTACATGAAATGAGATTTAGTAGTTTTACTCTATTGAAGGGGCAAACTACCCTTGTTATCATGGGTAATTTCTTTCTCCTCCCAAAAATCAGTGTATTGTTCACAGCTACAGCTATTCTCTTTTCACAGTCCATATTCAGTACATGTATGTTTAGCAATTTCAACTTCTTCTCATTTAAAATGTTTTTAAATTGTTGTTTTGATAACACATCATTTACAATTTTCTCTTCTTTTTATCAAGGTTTTTTGTTGTTGGTTTCGGTTGCATGACATGTATTGGAAATTCTGGTCCTCTACCTGAAGAAGTTGGCTCAGCCATTGAAAAGGTAAAACATTTGACCAACTCAATCAATTATTTTGCATAACATTGTTGTAATGCCTGTTTTGTATGCCCTTGTAATTTTTCTTTCAAATTCCTATAATGATATAATCAAATGAAACAGGTTTTCCTGAATATTGTAAACCCCTTCATAGTTTATCAATAATATTTATAAACCCTTGACCAGGAATATAGAAAATCTGATGGCACATGAAAACGACATTGTTGGGATGTTTTGTTTTTGTTTTTTACTGTGTACAATGTATGCATATTACATGGTGAATAAAAAAAAATTTACACAATAAAGGGATATTTTTACTAATTTTATTAATTACATTTTAGCAAAAATTTACTTCTTTGTAGGGCTATTTATATAAGTGAAAACATCACAAAATTAACCTCTCATGAATTTCCACACCTAGTTTGAAATTACATACTATGAAATTAATGTATGTGCAATCTATTAATCGTATGGAATTTAACCAAGAAATTTTGTTGATTTGTCCTAAAGGGAGATCTTGTAGCGTGCGGTGTACTGTCTGGTAATCGTAACTTTGAGGGGCGTATCCATCCACTGACGAGGGCTAATTATCTAGCTTCCCCACCGCTGGTCATTGCCTATGCCCTGGCTGGTACTGTATGTATCGACTTTGAGACAGAGCCACTAGGTAATTGCCATTCTATCATTTATTTTGATAGATAAGGAATATTCCCCTTTTGAATGTATTTAGGAATGTTTGTATCGCAATTGTGAAAATTGTTTTCTCTAAAGATAAACTTAGTTCTGTTAGCAATCAGCAAATACATTCAAACAGAATCCAACCAAGTTACGATCAAGTGGTTGTATTTACAATGTATAGACAAATACCATCTACCAAATGATTCTAATAGAAAATAAGTAATGGCTGAGTTATTATCAAAATGGCCTTTTCAGGACTTAAATTGATAATGGCAGGAAAATTATGCATAGTATGAAACTAGTCTCCATTTCTTATGAGATTATGCTGGCCTAAACTATCCCAAAATGTACTGATACGATATTACTTCCTTCTTGATTTTACCTCAAAGTGATGGGTGACTGCAATTGCTCCAGTTTTGCTTTAAACCTTTATAAACATCCTGTTTTGGATATGTTGCACTTTCAAAATATCTCTATGGAGGAGAAAATTGTGTCAGACAGACATTATTGTATCCTGTCCCAGAATTAGAGAAAAAAGAAGAAAATTAAAGAAGAAAAAAAAAAAAGTCTATTGATGGCCTATTGTCCTATATCCTTTTATAGTGGTCCTCTATGTACTTGTATAATAAATGCAGTCATGGTTATAAATTATTCAAAAGTTTGTTATGACTTTCGTTTTTTTTTAGGTCAGAATGCTGATGGTAAAGACATCTTCCTAAGGGATATCTGGCCAAGCAGGACAGAGCTTCAGGAGGTAGAGAAGAAGAATGTCATTCCATCCATGTTTGAAGATGTCTATGGAAAAATAGAGGTAAGTTCTTCTCTGAAAAGAGAGGGAGAGAAAGCAGGGGATGATATTCATGAGAACTCATATTCATGGAACTCATATTCATGACTGAATTGTATTAAATTTGTTATTCTACAACACCTCAGAATAATCCCACATTGTGATTGGTCAAACACCTGTCACATGACATTCTGTAGAGAATGCATAATCAACACCTTTGAAGAGACAGCCATGCACTAGTTGACATTTGCACGCTCGTAGCTTTCATATTGTGCATTGCAATTGCATTTAAATTGCGTTGTGAAATTCACGCATTGAAATTGACATGTGTTGACATAAATTGGGATTGTTGGATCTCCAATTATTTTCTTGCCTGAACGAAATTCGGCAGAGACCTAGTAATCACTTTTGCTGTTAGTCTGTTGGTCTGTTACGAAAATGTTAGAGTTTTTAGTTCTTAGACAATTAATTTATTCATTTGTCTCCAACGGTAGAAACCATGCAAATTGGTAGAAACACACGCAACTGCTGTGTGATAAATTTGGAAACCAGCAGCTATGAAAAAATCATAGGCTGCCCGGGCGGGATTCGAACCCACGACCTGTGGATTGCTAGACCACTGTCATAACCGCTAGACCACCGGAGTGCCCGTGGCGATCAAGGTTCATACTATCCATATACATGAACATCAAACGTAAAGGAATTTTTACGCCGTTGGGATGTTAAATAGACAATTATTTTATTCATTTGTCTCTAACGGTAGAAACCATGCAAATTGGTAGAAACACACGCAACTGCTGTGTGATAAATTTGAAACCAGACAGCTATGAAAAAAATCATAGGCTGCCCGGGCGGGATTCGAACCCACGACCTGTGGATTGCTAGACCACTGTCATAACCGCTAGACCACCGGAGTGCCCGTGGCGATCAAGGTTCATACTATCCCATATACATGAACATCAAACGTAAAGGAATTTTTACGCCGTTGGGATGTTAAATAGACAATTAATTTATTCATTTGTCTCCAACGGTAGAAACCATGCAAATTGGTAGAAACACACGCAACTGCTGTGTGATAAATTTGAAACCAGACAGCTATGAAAAAAATCATGATATTTTTCATAGCTGTCTGGTTTCAATTTATCACACAGCAGTTGCGTGTGTTTCTACCAATTTGCATGGTTTCTACCGTTGGAGACAAATGAATAAATTAATTGTCTATTTGACATCCCAACGGCGTAAAAATTCCTTTACGTTTTTAGTTCTTGTTTAACTTCCCTCACCTCTTTATTTCTGCATCATTTGTGTTCACACTTAGTACAAATGATACTTGGGTAATACCACATATGTGTTGATAAGGATGATGGGGTCAAAGGTCATCTAGGGGTCAAAAGGTCAAATAATAATTAGGCCATCTGTTGCACTGTTACTAAAATGTTAAAGTTTTTGTTTTAACTTGCTCTCATTTCTTTATTTCTCCATCAATTGGGTTCACACTTGGTACAAATGATTCTTGGGTAATACCACATGTGTAGATAGATAGAAGGTCATATAGGGGTCAAAAGGTCAACTTAAAGGTCGACTTTTCTTAAACTTTTTGTTTAACTTTCACTCATTTTTTTATTGCATCAGTTTTGTTCACCCCTGGTATAAATGATCCTTGGTTAATACCACTTGTGTGTTGATGAGGTTGAAGGTCATATAGGGTCAAAAGGTCAACTTAAAGGTCAACTTTTCTTTAATTTTTTTTTGTTTAACTTTCACTCATTTTTTATAGCAGTTTTGTTCACCCCTGGTATAAATTATACTTGGTTAATACCACTTGTGTGTCGATGAGGAGTATGAGGTCATCTAGGGGTCAAAAGGTCATATTGCATGTTTTATTGATAGCGAAATCAGGCGTGACTTGTGGTTCGCGAACTTCCTTGTTGCATATTTCAATTTAGCTTTAAAAATTTGATCGAATTTACTATAACATTTGCTAGGCCTGTTATGAATCAATTTTATATTTGGAGCCGATGTGTTCTATAACATTTGTGATGTTGTTAGTATTGATTGGGGCACATAATATTGCACTTAGGGAGAGGAAGATCAAGAACTGGGATGGTGTCAAACCTGAATTATGTTGGAGCATGTGATGTGAAGAAGAAAGCAAGCTGAAGGCAGAGAGAGGGGTGTGATAAGGGTGAGGGGTGAGGGCCTGAAACTTGCAGGTGCTAAGTACATTTTGGTGACAGAATTTGAACTCCCAACCCACCCTTAATTTTGAAATTTGAACATGGGCCCTGTAGAAACAAAGCCCTTGATGATCTGGTTTTCCTATGAAAGCAAAAAGCTTATGTACACCCCTTAATAATAACAAGAATCTAATTCAATATTGTCTCTTATTTTCATTTTTCTCATAACAGCAAGGGAATGCAAGTTGGAATGAACTGAAGACCTCTGATGATATCCTCTACCCATGGGATCCTAAATCAACCTACATTAAATCACCTCCATTCTTTGAAACCATGGTATGTAAATTTACGTTCGTAAGATGAGATAATAAAAGTGTGGTCCATGTGAATCTCCATTGGGAAGTTTGGATATATGCATACAGCTAGACGATATGTGTAGAAAAATATTTACAAGGCATTTTGGCAGGAGTAGATCCTTTTCATGAACATATATAAAGAGTGATTAACTGATATTTGAATAATAAATAATTTCATTCTAATCTGTTGTCATACCAGTTTGTTTTTGCTACACAACCAGTGATACCAAAATATAAGTATGAGTAATTGAATTCCAATTCAGATTTTAAAATTGTAAGCCCTGTAAATTGTAGCCATTGTTTTCTCAATAAATTTAGATTATGTTGTTAATTAGAATTTGCAGTTTTTATTAAAACATCAATATTTGAATAAACTTTTCCTCTCATTCAAATGTTTGTCTGATGGATAATGTATATCTTCCTGTTGTGTTATCCAGACCATAGATCTTCCTCCAGCCAAGACCATCAAGGATGCTCGGGTCCTCCTCTTCCTTGGAGACTCAGTAACCACCGATCACATATCTCCTGCTGGTAGCATCGCACGGAACAGCCCTGCAGCCCGTTATCTGGCTGGCCTGGGTCTCACTCCTCGTGAATTCAACTCCTATGGCAGTCGCAGGGGCAACGACGCCGTCATGGCCAGAGGGACCTTTGCTAATATCCGTCTGCTCAACAAATTCATTGGGAAGGCAGGACCCAAGACTGTTCACATTCCAACAGGGAAGACGATGGATGTCTTTGATGCAGCTGATCTGTATCGACAGGAAGGCTGCCCTCTTGTGGTGGTTGCTGGAAGGGACTATGGCTCGGGATCGTCGAGGGACTGGGCTGCAAAGGGACCCTGGATGCAAGTGAGTGTCAGAAATGAATCTTAAGTTCTTGTTTACAATCATGGGTATTAAAAGAGGCATGCAAATCATAATTTACTTCAATAATCACATGACCCTCTCTTACCTTGCTTTTGTTCACGAGAACAATGCATAGACCGAACCAACAATAGACTACCACGTCGGGATATCGTTATCCGCCAGGATGCAGCTGCTCGCCCTGCTTGGCCAGGCCCGAGAGCGGCCGGATATCCCGATCCTTGGTGGGTGCCCCCGGCACCCTACCATGCGGGTTACGCTACCTATCCTCGGGCTTCGCCCCAGAGGTGATGGGACAGACACCTCGTGGCAGTGGACACCGGCCCTCGTCCTAGGACACCGGCCTGGTCACAACCACCCACCACGTCGGCCTCTAGCTCGGACCGCCCGCCTCGGGAGTCCCAGCCGCTCGTCCCCCGGGATACGGGATCGGTGATTGACTCCGAACTAACTTCGGAGTTCTCACTTGATCAGCCGAGTCCCCCCGGGAGTCCTCCCCGCCTCACCGACCCTGGTGGAGCCTAATTCGGATTGGTCGGAGGAAGAGTCTGGTGACTACGAGTCGAAGTCTGGTTCAGCCTTGAAGACTCGAGGCCGACCCGCAGGTGGACTACTCCACTCGATCTTGCGGCGTTAGCAATACGCCTTTGGACAAATACGAGCCTGAGCTAATTTCTAGGCCTCCGGCTCCGTCGTCCTTGATGTCTGGCTTGCTTCTCGCGAAGCAACCCAAACCCGGCATTAGCCTTCCCCCCTCAGTTCGGGAAAGCGTGCGCTCAGAAGTGGACTATCGCCTTAAGACTAAGCGCTCCGTCCATAAGTTGGGCCAGGAGTTCTCCTTTGAGAAGTCTTCGATGGACGGTCTATTTCTTCCCAAGAAGATCTCTTCGGAGGCCCTTCGTTTGGTGAGAAGATTCATGCCCCCTTGGGTGGCAAGACTTTGTCCGAAGATCGTCACATTCAGGAGGTAGAGGCCGCATCAGAGGTGGCATGACTGTCAGCCTTTCTGAATATTTTGCTCTCTCTCCGTGCCCGAGCCAAGCCCCTCAAGATTCGTCACAAGATCTTGCAGACCTTGACAAGGTCCTTGTTCCCTTTCGGGCTGGTTTTTCACCAGCTAGCGGCGACCTCGTTACTGGTAACAGAGGATCGTCGAAAAGGACTCTGCCCGCCTAAAGCTCGAGGGTCACTGGACCTCAGAGCATGGGCGGAGTCTATGGACCCTTCCTCACCGTTCCTCTTCGGCGGCCAGTTCAACTCCAGGTGTAAGGAGGAATTGGATGAGTTGAAGCAGGCGGATGAGCTGGCTGAACAGGCTTCTGGCGGGAAGCGTAAGCCGAGGTCCACCCAGCGTAAATCCAAGAGTACCCGTCTGCTGCGCCTGTCGCAGAGCCCAGACGGAAACTCTCGGAGGACGTTCAGGGCAAGATCCCCGTCAAACGGGGCAAAGCCAAGTCCAAGAAGTCCTCCTCTCATGGCCCTAAGTCCCGTACCTCTCCCCCTCAACCAAGGCGAAAGCCAAAGGGGGTCGGGGGTGACGGTACGGCCCGACCGGTTCCTGTGAGAGTCGGGGGGCGTCTCTCGGGGTTTCTTCCCGCTTGGGAAGAGATCACCGACGACGCATTCGTGCTATCGATTGTTCGGGAGGGTTACCGTGTTCCACTCACGGGTCCCCTCCCGGGCGGCGCCATCCGGAGACGCACCCCCAACTTTCCCCCCTTTATCAGCGGCATATCTCGGAGGAGATTTCGTCGCTGCTGACGAAGGGGGCTATAGAAGAGTGAGGGACCACCGTGGTTTGTCCTCTCTCCGATATTCATATCCCGAAACGGTCGGGCAAGTTACGCATGATCCTGAATATGAAAAGGATCAATACGCTCCTTCCCAAGGAGCACTTCCAATACGAACACCTCGGCAGGATTCTTCCTTCGCTCGGCTCGAGGATTGGGCAATTTCTCTCGATTTGAGAGATGCGTACTTCCACGTGCCCATCCACCCCAGGTCGAGGGACCTTTGGGTTTTCTGTGCTGGGCAAAACCTACCGATATCGAGTATTACCGTTCGGTCTGAAACTGGCCCCACGAGTTTTATCTCGAGTCGTGAGCGCCTTGGTAGCCTCCTCAGGGAGCAGGCCTCAGACTTTACGTCTACCTGGACGACTGGCTTTTAGTAGCCAAATTCCGGGAGCTGCTTGTACGGCACAGGGAGGTCCTCCCTACGGTGGACCCTAGCGTTGGGGTTTGCTGTGAACTGGGACAAGTCAGAGCTTTCACCGACTCGCATACCAGTTTATCTGGGAGCCGAGTTGGATTTTGCTCGGAGCGAGCCCCGGCCGAGCACCGCCCGTATACGAGACATAGTGGCCTGTGCTCGGCGCCTCAGCTCCCTCCCAGAGCGAGGGCCAAGCTGTGGCTTCGCTTCATGGGGTTGCTATCCAGCCTTACCGGCCTGGTACCGGACTGTCGGCTGCTTATGCGCCCCTTTCAGTGGCACCTCAAACGTTACTTCCAGCAGGGAGTTTCGTCTCCGAGGACTTGGGTCCCCCTCCCGCCGGAGGTGGCCCGATTGCTATCCCCGTGGAAGAGCGGGTGTTTCTTTCCAGGGGCATGCCTTTTCGTGTGACTCTACCATCCGTGTCGATTTCCACGGATGCGTCCTCCAGGCCTGGGGGCGCCTAGTGCGAGGGTCAGTGGACGGCGGGGGACTGGTCTCATCTGACCTCCCTCCCCCACATCAATGTGTTAGAGATGTTAGCGTTCAGTCATCCATGGAGTTTTCAGGATGACTGTTAGGCCGCTCGGTTCTCATTTTGACGGACAATGTGAGCGTGGCGGCTTACATCAATCGTCAAGGGGGCACACACTCCCGGAGTTTGAACCGCTTGACGGCTCAACTGTGGAGTTGGTGCAGGAGAGAGACATCCTCCCGTCTGCCTCGTATCTACCGGTCGGGAGAATGTTATAGGCGGACTTTCTGTCCCGCGGCAAATCTCTTCCCTCGGAATGGTTCTCCATCAGACCCTCTTCGAGCGGCTGATGACGAGTTGGGGCCCGTTCGACATCGATCTGTTCGCGAACGAGTTCAATCACCGTCTTCCGATCTACGCTCGAGGCCTCGGACACCCGAGAGCGTACGCTCAAGACGCGTTCTCGTTCAGTTGGAGCGGGATGAGAATTTATGCATTCCCCCTTTTCGTGATCCCCCAAGTACTAGCCAAGCTAGTGGAGGACGGGGCTTGGATGATTCTTATAGCCCCGCACTGGCCGGGCAGACCATGGTTTCCTCGCCTTCGCGAGCTTGTGGTCGTCATCCGTGGCCCCCCCTGATGGCGGGACGTTGTGAGTCAGCCGATCTCCGGCGCTCTCCCAGAGCACCCGTCTCGGCTTCGCTTGACTGCATGGCCGTTATCAGGTCGCAGGCTATCGCGTCTGGCTTCTCGGAGAGGCCTCGGCTCTCATGGCGGAGCCGGAGGGAGTCGACGCTAACGGTGTACAACTCCCGTTTAGCTGCCTTTTTGGAATGGTGCAAAGAGAAGGGTTGCTCCCCAGTGGGGTCCCTGCCCAGTCGTAGCGGATTTTTTAATCCACCTTTTTGACAAGGGCCGTTTCTTTTCGACCTTACGAGGCTATCGTTCTGCCATTGGCGGCGATTCACGATGGTTTTCATGATGGGTCTAATGTTTCCAACTCTCCCGAGTTAGGCCGCTTACTTAAGTCTTTCTTTCTGCGAAGACCTCAGTCTACTCCCTTAGCCTTCCTGGAGTTACCTAAGGTTTGGAGGCGTAGCGAACCCTCCCTTTGAGCCTCTGTCGGAAGCGTCTTTTCACACTTGACAGTTAAGACTGTCTTTTAGTGGCGGTGGCCTCAGGCCACAGACGAAGTTCGCTTCATGCCCTTAGTATAGCTGAAGGCCACATTAGGTTCGAACCTCGGGGAGTTCGTCTTCGCCCTGAACCCGTTTCATTGCTAAGAATCAGACTGCCTCTTCGGGACCGTGGAGATCTTCTTCAACAAGCTCTCCTCCTTCTTTCGTCCCGGAGGACAAGGTGTGGTGTCCCGTATGGGCCCTTAAATGGTACCTTTCCAGATCGAATCTCGTCGAGAAGAGTGATAAACTCTTCATCATCACTCGAGATCCCTTTTCGGCCGCTTCCCCCGACTCCATCTCCAATGGATTGTGGAGGGAATTAAAGCGGCGGGTCCTGACGCCTTGATGTCAGGAAGGGCCCCAAAAGCTCATGATACCAGAGGTATCAGCGCTTTCTTGGGCGCTCTTTGCAGCAGTTCCACTGAGGATGTGTTGAAGGCAGCGTACTGGCGCTCTAGTAATTCCTTCATTTCATTTTACCTACGTGACGTTTGCATGGTGAGGAGCGTTTTTGGTGTCTCTGCGTTGTCGGCGGCCTCCGCGAGACATCAAAGTCCTCTTAGCCCCTCCCCTGCCTCTCTTTTTGTCCACCCTTTGGTGTCGGTGCTGGTCTGTTTGGACTAAGCAAGGTAAGAGAGGGTCATGTGATTATTGAAGTAAATTAGTAAAATTTACGAAGATAATCACATGACCCTCTCTTACGCCCTCCCTCCGGCCCCCAACCTTGTCTCTTTGACGAGTGTCGATTTGGTTGGTACAGAATGAATATTAGTGGTCTAGCGCCACCTTTTGATAGCAGGCGAGGCAGGGTATTCAGGGATGGGGCAGGGAAGTAGGGAAAAATGTTTTGGTAGCTAATGTTGGTTCGGTCTATG
>CALNVZ010002100.1:62380911-62399646 GCA_940671915.1 Paracentrotus lividus | reverse complement strand
GACTACCAAACATTTTTCCCTACTTCCCTGCCCCATCCCTCGCCTGCTATCAAAAGGTGGCGCTAGACCACTAATATTCATTCTGTATTTTCGAGTCATGCTGACCGGACCGTTCCTGAAATCTCGGGTGAGCTCGTTCCTACTTGCGATTTTGTGAAAATAATTATATCAAATATTTGCGCTTCCAAAAGCCTCCCTTTTACGGCCTAGCGTTTAAATTTGGGTGTTTAGGTTTATTGCGCCCCTCCTTTTGGCTTAGAATTACGTCCTTTTTCGGGCGTTTTTCTTCATTTTCAACCCAGTCCCACTCGTTCATTTTAGCGTGGTTGTTGTTGGTCGGTCGGTTTGGGCGTCTGTTTTTCCTTGAAACTCAGTCCCGCCTTTGCTCCGACTTTTCCTTTTGGTTGTTCTCCTTTAGGAGGGTTTCCTTCTTCCTTCTAGAACTATTTGACATTTTAAGTACGTTTTTTGTTATATTTATTGTACTTTTTCCCGCGGCCACGTGGCCTTTTTGCGGGGTGTCTGCCGGGTCCTTGGACTTCCGGTCTTTGTTTCTCGCCACTCTTGTTTTGTTGGCGGTGTGTGTGATGTGGTGGTCGAGCGCCTCTTTGTTAGTCGCTCTTCTGGTGCATATTCTTTTTTGGTCGGGTTTTTAACGGAGGTTCTCCCCCGTTTTCGTCAAAAAAAAAAAAAAAAAAAAAAAAAAAAAAAAAAAAAAATTTCTTTCTTCGTCTAGCTGTTCTAGACGAGTTTTTCTTTTTTTTGGAGTTCTCCGTGAGCCGCCTAAGTAGCCGGCTCGCTTGTCTTACCTTAGCTTTCTAAGGAGTTTAGTTTTCGCTTACAAAGAAATATTTTATCTTTTCTTTTCAGAGGCGTTCTAACCATGGACAGCAGGAGTGACTCTTCTGACGACACAGCGCTGGTGGCCTTGGTCTCTTCGAAGCCGGTTTCGCCGGGATCGGAAGCTTGCCCGGCGGGAGCACGTCTCGACCGCCAGGTCGTCCGCCTCTTCTGCCAAAGAATGGGGGGGGAGAGTACGCCAGTGACACTTGTGTCCAGCGCGGGCTCCTCCTCCTCTAAGTCCAGCACTCAGAAAAGGTCTTGTAGCTCGAAGAGCACCACGGTTAAACGTCCACGTTTGCCAAGGTGCCTAAGACCGTGTCGTCTCGTTGTCTCTGGCTAAGGGAGCGGGTTCGTCTTCCCAGACGTCTTGCCCCGGCCCCCCCCGAGTGTAGCACAGGAAATTGCGGTTTCTGTCTCACTTAGGGAAGAGAGTCGTGCGCCCACGCCTCTCGCCCAGGCATGCCCGCGGGCGTGCCGAGTACGGTTTGGACCCGTGCGCCGCAGTTTCTGCGTCTGGCGGAACACCTCCATCTTGGGTAACCCCAGGATGGCGGCTCCGCTTCCACGTCCGGAGTGCCTTCACCCCCGTTCACGGGCTGGTGGTTCGCAGGGCTATTACGGCTATCCCCCGGGATACGCCCTAACACCCACCGGGAGTTCGTTCCATCGAATGCCCGGTCTTTCGGACCCCAGGATGTTCTACCCGAACGTCCGGGGATATCGTTATCGCCCAGGATGCAGCTGCTCGCCCTGCTTGGCCAGGCCCGAGAGCTGCCGGATATCCCGATCCTTGGTGGGTGCCCCCGGCACCCTACCATCGGGTTACGCTACCTATCCCTCGGGCTTCGCCCCCAGAGGTGATGGGACAGCTTACCCCTCGTGGCAGTGGACACCGGCCCTCGTCCTAGGACACCGGCCTGGTCACAACCACCCACCACGTCGGCCTCTAGCTCGGACCGCCCGCCTCGGGAGTCCCAGCCGCTCGTCCCCGGGATACGGGATCGGTGATTGACTCCGAACTAACTTCGGAGTTCTCACTTGATCAGCCGAGTCCCCCCCGGGAGTCCTCCCCGCCTCCACCGACCCTGGTGGAGCTAATTCGGATTGGTCGGAGGAGAGTCAGCGGTGACTACGAGTCGAAGTCTGGTTCAGCCTTGAAGACTCGGAGGCCGACCCGCAGGTGGACTACTCCACCTCGGATCTTGCGGCGTTAGCAATACGCCTTTGGACAAATACGAGCCTGAGCTAATTTCTAGGCCTCCGGCTCCGTCGTCCTTGATGTCTGGCTTCTTCTCGCGAAGCAACCCAACCCGGCATTAGCCTTCCCCCTCAGTTCGGGGAAGCTGCTCGCTCAGAAGGGACTATCGCCTTAAGACTAAGCGCTCTTCCGTCCATAAGTTGGGCCAGGAGTTCTCCTTTGAGAAGTCTTCGATGGACGGTCTATTTCTTCCCAAGAAGATCTCTTCGGAGGCCCTTCGCTTGGTGAGAAGATTCATGCCCCCTTGGGTGGCAAGACTTTGTCCGAAGATCGTCACATTCAGGAGGTAGAGGCGGCATCAGAGGTGGCATGAGGCTGTCAGCCTTTCTGAATATTTTGCTCTCTCTCCGTGCCCGAGCCAAGCCTCTCAAGATCTCGTCACAAGATCTTGCAGACCTTGACAAGGTCCTTGTTCCCCTTCGGGGCTGGTTTTTCACCAGCTAGCGGCGACCTCGTTACTGGTAACAGAGGATCGTCAGAAAAGGACCTCGCCCGCCTAAAGCTCGAGGGTCACTGGACCTCAGAGCATGGGCGGAGTCTATGGACCCTTCCTCACCGTTCCTCTTCGCGCGGCCAGTTCAACTCCAGGTGTAAGGAGGAATTGGATGAGTTGAAGCAGGCGATGAGCTGGCTGAACAGGCTTCTGGCGGGAAGCGTAAGCCGAGGTCCACCCAGCGTAAATCCAAGAGTACCCGTCCGCTGCGCCTGTCGCAGAGCCCAGACGGAAACCTCGGAGGACGTTCAGGGCAAGATCCCCGTCAAACGGGGCAAAGCCAAGTCCAAGAAGTCCTCCTCTCATGGCCCTAAGTCCCGTACCTCTCCCCCTCAACCAAGGCGAAAGCCAAAGGGGGTCGGGGGTGACGGTACGGCCCGACCGGTTCCTGTGAGAGTCGGGGGGCGTCTCTCGGGGTTTCTTCCCGCTTGGGAAGAGATCACCGACGACCGCATTCGTGCTATCGATTGTTCGGAGGGTTACCGTGTTCCACTCACGGGTCCCTCCCGGGCGGCGCCATCCGGAGACGCACCCCCAGACTTTCCCCCTTTATCAGCGGCATATCTCGGAGGAGATTTCGTCGCTGCTGACGAAGGGGGCTATAAGGGAGGTGAGGGACCACCGTGGTTTGTCCTCTCTCCATATTCATTATCCCGAAACGGTCGGGCAAGTTACGCATGATCCTGAATATGAAAAGGATCAATACGCTCCTTCCCAAGGAGCACTTCCAATACGAACACCTCGGCAGGATTCTTCCTTCGCTCGGCTCGAGGATTGGGCAATTTCTCTCGATTTGAGAGATGCGTACTTCCACTGGCCCATCCACCCAGGTCGAGGGACCTTTGGGTTTTCTGTGCTGGGCAAAACCTACCGATATCGAGTATTACCGTTCTCTGAAACTGGCCCACGAGTTTTTACTCGAGTCGTGAGCGCCTTGGTAGCCTTCCTCAGGGAGCAGGGCCTCAGACTTACGTCTACCTGGACGACTGGCTTTTAGTAGCCAAATCCCGGAGCTGCTTGTACGGCACAGGGAGGTCCTCCTACGGTGGACCCTAGCGTTGGGGTTTGCGTGAACTGGGACAAGTCAGAGCTTTCACCGACTCGCATACCAGTTTATCTGGGAGCCGAGTTGGATTTTGCTCGGAGCGAGCCGGCCGAGCACCGCCCGTATACGAGACATAGTGGCCTGTGCTCGGCGCCTCAGCTCCCTCCCAGAGCGAGGGCCAAGCTGTGGCTTCGCTTTCAGGGTTGCTATCCAGCCTTACCGGCCTGGTACCGGACTGTCGGCTGCTTATGCGCCCCTTTCAGTGGCACCTCAAACGTTACTTCCAGCAGGGAGTTTCGTCTCCGAGGACTTGGGTCCCCTCCCGCGCGGAGGTGGCCCGATTGCTATCCCCGTGGAAGAGCGGGTGTTTCTTTCCAGGGGCATGCCTTTTCTGTGACTCTACCATCCGTGTCGATTTCCACGGATGCGTCCCTCCAGGCGGCGCTATGCGAGGGTCAGTGGAGCGGTGGGACTGGTCTCATCTGACCTCCCTCCCCCACATCAATGTAGAGATGTTAGCGTTCAGTCATCCATGGAATTTTTCAGGATCGACTGTTAGGCCGCTCGGTTCTCATTTTGACGGACAATGTGAGCGTGGCGGCTTACATCAATCGTCAAGGGGGCACACACTCCCGGAGTTTGAACCGCTTGACGGCTCAACTGTGGAGTTGGTGCAAGAGAGACACCCCCGTCTGCCTCGTATCTACGGTCGGGAGAATGTTATAGCGACCTTTCTGTCCCGCGGCAAATCTCTTCCCTCGGAATGGTCTCCACTCAGACCCTCTTCGAGCGGCTGATGACGAGTTGGGGCCCGTTCGACATCGATCTGTTCGCGAACGAGTTCAATCACCGTCTTCCGTACTACTGCTCGAGGGCTCGGGACCCGAGAGCGTACGCTCAAGACGCGTTCTCGTTCAGTTGGAGCGGGATGAGAATTTATGCATTCCCCCCTTTCCGCTGATCCCCCAAGTCACCAAGCTAGTGGAGGACGGGGTGGATGATTCTTATAGCCCCGCACTGGCCGGGCAGACCATGGTTTCCTCGCCTCGCGAGCTTGGTCGGTCATCCGTGGCCCCTCCCGATGGCGGGACGTTGTGAGTCAGCCGATCTCCGGCGCTCTCCCAGAGCACCCGTCTCGGCTTCGCTTGACTGCTCCGTTATCAGGTCGCAGGCTATCGCGTCTGGCTCTCGAGAGGGCCTCGGCTCTCATGGCCGGAGCCGGAGGGAGTCGACGCTAACGGTGTACAACTCCCGTTAGCTGCCTTTTTGGAATGGTTGCAAAGAGAAGGGTTGTGCCCCAGGCTCCCTGCCCAGTCGTAGCGGATTTTTTAATCCACCTTTTTGACAAGGGTCTCTTTCGACCTTACGAGGCTATCGTTCCCAGCGGCCGATCACGATGGTTTTCATGATGGGTCTAATGTTTCCAACTCTCCCGAGTTAGGCCGCTACTTAAGTCTTTCTTCTGCGAAGACCTCAGTCACTCCCTTACGCTCTCCTGGAGTATACCTAAGGTTTGGAGGCGTAGCGAACCCTCCCTTTGAGCCTCGTCGGAAGCGTCTTTTCACCACTTGACAGTTAAGACTGTCTTTTAGTGCGGTGGCCTCAGGCCACTACGAATTCGCTTCAGCCCCTAGAATATAGCCATGGTTCAACCGGGGAGTTCGTCTTCGCCCTGAACCTCGTTTCATGTCTAAGAATCAATCTCTCTCTTTCATTGTTCTCGTGAACAAAAGCAAGGTAAGAGAGGGTCATGTGATTATCTCGTAAATAATAAAATTAGTACTAATTTTACTATTTTCTTGATTTATAACTTTTTACACAATTTCCCTTTGCAGGGTATCCAAGCTGTGATAGCCGAGACGTACGAGAGGATACATCGAAGCAACCTTGTCGGGATGGGTATCGTTCCTCTTCAGTTCCTTGATGGTCAGAATGCAGAGACCCATGGTCTGACCGGTAAAGAAAAGTACACCATCAGTATCCCAGATGACTTATCACCAGGACAGCAGATAACTGTACAGGTACAGCAGTCTTATAGAGAATTTTTTTTTTTTTAACCAATATTCCAGGTTCACCTTGAAATCTCATTTATTAAAAAAAAATCTTGTTCAAATGCTAATCAAAATTACAATTAAGGTTAAATTTCAAAAGCTTTTGAACATTTAGTGTTTCATGTGATCCTTTGGAATAAGAGTGTTTAAAAAAAAATATATAAAAAATACTTAGCTAATGTATATCTTCAATGAAGATTGTTTTTAATTTATCTTTAATTTATAGTTTTGAACATTCAGTGTAGGTTTCATGTGATCCTGTGGAATAGAATTAAAAAAAAAAAATCTTACTACAGTTCATTTTGAGAAATTCTAATTACATTTTGTTCTCTCTCTCTCTTTGTAATTGACAGCTGGACAATGGAAAGTCTTTTGATGTGAAGGTGCGATTTGACACAGATGTTGAATTGACTTTCTACCGTCATGGAGGCATTCTAAACTACATGGTACGTAGGATGCTGGAGAATTGAAAACATACAAGGGGAAAATAGAAAGACAGAGAGAAGGTCACATTAAGGATTTAGTCTCCTCTTGGTTTAAAGGTATTGCATACTGTTGGTAAAAGTCAAAAGAGTTTAAAAAAGAGAAAAATTAGATTGTCTTAATTTTTGGATACTAGTACTCGTATGAGGGTAGAAGACAAGTTTTAAAAAGCCCTGGGATGCATTTATTTTGTGAGGAATCACATGATTTATTTGGGGAACTTATCAAATACATGTACCAGATTAATTATCGGGTGTCATTGCTAATTCTCTTAATGATGAATATCTCAGGGATGAAACAGTTTTGGGGCTGAAATTTCAAATGAAATGAGCTATTTAACTTGATACTTATAAGAGATAAAAACATATTTAGGGATTATCAAAATGATTGGCAATATATATTTCAGTATATAAGCCTATTTTTAGATATCCCATAATGGGTGCTATCATAATTGAAAGAGAATAGACAAAAAAAGAACAAACAAACAAACAGTCTTTTAGGTTCCTGGGTTGTGGATATGTAGATTGTAGATGGTAGAAAATAATTTGTAATCATTCAAGTTGGCATATATATTATATGACTCTATGATCAAAATGTTGCAGGCTTGGGAAAGATGATGTGAAAAATATGAGTAATTGAGGACTGAGATAATGCTATTTTAGGGCAGCTGGTGTCACGTATTCACACATCTAAATCCCTTGATGAACTTTTTTTCGATATCTAAAATTTGAGAATTATATTATGCCATGTTTACTAACCTATGATGAATATTATCATCATGTGTCCATGTGCTATATTGAATCCATGACATTTGCTCCCGCGACAATTGCTCCGCTATAAATTCCATACACTAATCGAATGACTAACTTCAACCAGGGACTTTACACTATACCCTACCCTAAACCTAACCCTAAACCTAATATAAATCCCTATTACAACCCTAACCCTAACCCTATATCTTAGACGAAATAAAGCCCGGAGCAATTGTCGCAGGAGCAAATGTCGGGTCACCGCTATATTACATAATGAATTGAAAATATGAAAGCTGATATGAGACAAATTATGTTTATTTTTAAAAATACCAAATGTTTGTTATTGGTATAGATCCAGTATAACACAATAGCCCTACATTTGCATTTTTTGTTCCTAATTCATAGTAAAACAAAACAAAGCAACAACTCTTCATTTCTAATGTCTTCACTACCTTTTTGAGTGCATAACTTCTCAGTTTTTTTTTATGACGCATGGTAGTTTCTTTTGGTAGTCTTTTTCGTAGCTCTTCAATTTTGTCAGCTTTGACACTTTGAGTACTTAAGATGGATATATATTCCTTTCCCATTTATATCTAGAAAACTTAACCCTTCATCGAGTGGTAAAAGGGAAAATCCAAGTTCCTTCTTGTTCAAACAACCAAACTTTTCTTACTTGGATAAAAATATTGGTATAGGAAAATACACTGAAGTATTTCCAAAATAAAATTGACTGGTAGGTTTGAGGAAGTTTCTTTATGTTACCTTTGGAATTTTTATGAGATTGTATATGCTCAGAATGAAATGTTTTCAGGACGGATTCAATACAACTAAAATTGTTAGATATGCCATTTAACATTTTGTTTTTGTTTTTGTTTTTTTTTGCTCAGTGACAAATTTATGTATTACATTTTGTTCAATGCATGTACCGCTCTAATATGCCATTTCATACTCGTGTTTTACAATATGTGATTGATGAGTATTAAGCAATAGTATGCGATAAATATGTATATTTATTAGTACTTGCTTTAAGGCATTGCTGTAAGAAATTGTGAATAAAAAGTTTTAAAGTATATAAATTGGTACCTCAAATCTACCTTCTTAATCCAAGCCATTGAATGCATTGATAATAACAGGGAATTTGAAATTTGTCTTATTTTCCAATTGAGTCAACCATTTAACAGAAACTAATTGAGTTAACCAACTGTTGTAAGCTCTGCTTAGATTAGTTCATTTGTAATTTAGCTGATTCCAAATTTAAATTTTGAATATATTAATACTATTTTAAAGGCCACATGGTGCGGGTTTATTGTTTGTGGCATAATTGATGATTTACTAGTAATTATGAGATGAAAATGATTTCAAGCAATATTTTAGAGATGTATATTATCTTTTATTGCAGGTAGTAGCATTGATAATAATAATATGGATTCGGTCTAAGATGTAGACATATTCAATTCAATGCTACTACATTTCATGTCTCACATGGATAGAATATAGTATGCGAGTATTTATTTTTTACTTTAGATTACTTTGATTAGGTTGTTCCATGTTAATTTGTTGTATGACTGCAAAAAAGTACTGAATTCCTGACCAGGGAAAAATTATATGATGTAATGACATGTTTTTAATGTATGTAACGTAGTAACCTCTTCTCATTGTTTTGACATCAAAGGAAATTTCCTTGAGGTTAATGTTCAAAGATTGAATTTCATATCTTAAAAATAACTTGACTATGTTTGACAACTTAATTTAGTATTCATTTTGCACTTGAAGTGCATGATGATGCATTATTAGATTCAAGGAACATGTTTTATTTATAAATGTTGCAATTTCGTCCACATGGAACAATGTGTTACATGAATCGCTGTCAAGGAAAATTGAGAATTTTTGAGAAATAAAATCTGTAATTGATTAGAATGATTACATATGTGCCATGTCTTATTACAATTATTTATTAACTTTGGTTGATAACAAAATATTAATACAGTCAACTCCCATTACAATGAGGTGCTCATGACTATTAAATATATTGAAGGCGAGTTACACCATAGCGAAGGAAGATGATCTGATTGGTCAAAAATCACAGGGGTTAATTATGGTATTGGTAATGTCTCAAGAACCTCTTGATATGTGAACTTTAACCTCCTTTAGGATGGCTGGCGAGTGAGAGAGTGAGAGAGCGAAAGAGTGAGTGTTACCATATGCAAGGATGTGTGTGCGTGTGTTTGTGGGTTTGATGATCTGTGTAAGTGCATGCGGGGGATGAGGGTGTGTGTGTGTGTGTGTGAGAGAGAGAGAGAGAGAGAGATTGAAGAGGAATAAGAAATGGAAATGAAGAGAGAGAGAGGAAGGGGGAACAGAAAGAAAATGGAGAGAGTGATTAACAAAAGACAAGGAGACAAAACAAAGTGAGAGTGCAGACACGAAGGCAGTGAGATAACGGATTAAAAAGCAACAGAGAGAAAGAGAAGATGAAGAGAGAATAAAAAGGAGATTTAGAATTGATAGGAACAATAAAAGTATCCTATGAAATATACAGGAATTTAAAAAAAAAAAAGGGTTAGAGAGCAAGAATGGGAATAAAGAAGAACAAGCAAAATTGCCTCCAAATGACTGTTTTGTGGACCACTCTATTTTAAAAGATGAAAGCTATAAAATCATTACTTACATACCATAATAAATATCTTTGTAAAATGTATTTAGAATAATCAAACTTTTAAATCATTTGTATTTGTAAATTTATATGAAAAAATACAGATTTGTTTAGAATAAATTAAATACAGCAATGATTATTTTTCACTTTTATTAGTTCTTTTAAACTGGTAAATATTGAATGTTTTTATTACTAAATGCACTCGTCAATCAATCCTGAATTTGAGTGCTGTAAAACAATTAATAAATTCAGTCTTTGTTCTCAGGTGAATGAATTGTTTTTAATAGAGTACTTCAAAGGAGCTTTGCTAAATGTGATTATTTTGTTTTAATCCACTCGCGCTTGCATTTTTAAGTAATGTATGGAGTTGGGTTGAATTCTTTAAAAAGGTTTCAAAATGCCTTTTCTTGGTTTATGAACTTTTATATTTTGTCACTTTGCTTTTGTTGAACTTTGCTCAAACAGCTTGGAAATTACTAATTCTTAAACATAACAACTCCCTTGTCTTTTACCTTCTCAAGAGTCAAGACCTCCAAGATACCAAGGTCAGCTACCGCTGTCTACTAGTATTTTATATCAGTTATTCTCCACGGTCATGCCTCTTCACATATATTAGTCGGACATCCGGCCAGAAGTCGGCCATATCCAATAAGCCGGGAGTCGATGTATGAGACGGATCTATACATCTACAGACATCACACTCCCATTTTATTCCCTGGACCAAAATGTCAAATCAACAAAGGCTGACGTCACAGCTAGCCGGAAGATACATGTGATGGTGACGTATTGTGCCTCAGCCACACCACCCATCAGACACCGAATTTACCACTCGTCTTGCTAATCGAGGTCATGTATTAATTAAGTTTGCTCTGGGGTCGGAGTCCCCGTTGTGGCTAAGGAATAAGGTGATGACTGGAGCGGCTCTTTTGATACTTTGAAAATAGCCTGGCTATATTCGTGGGGCTCTGCTGGCTGATGATGCTTTTTTAAAGATTTTTTTAAATCAGTTATTAACTGAGCTTAAGTTTCATTCGAATTGATTTGAACGAAAAGGAATAAAGGATAGGGGAGACCGGGTATGGACGTTACAAAATTCACATTTTGGGCCAGATAATTGTAATGAAAGTACTCACACACTCCATTTTGGGTCTGTAGTTAGCCTACTATGTTGGCTAAAACCTGAGGCACATAAACTTGAAAACATGTAAACACTAATTAAATACAGCTTAATTAATGAAGACATTTTTTTTTAACAATCTACCCCGTATACGGGGTAGGTTGTTACACCATACGGGGTAAATTGTTACTATGTAAACATACGGGGTAATTTGTTAAAACGTGTAAATCTCTTATACCATACTTTTGTTTCAACTTTCCAGTTTCTTGGTATCGTTAACAGTAGATCAAGTAAAGCTCTAGCATAGACTAAAGTAATAATAGAAATATCAAAATATTAACCCCTGAAAATTGAAATAAAATTACTTTACATGTGTAATGTAATTGGGGTAGGTTGTTACATCGAAATGAGGTAGGTTGTTGTATCAACCTACCCCATGGGTGATTTTACACATAAAATCAACTGTAGCAAAGCCATTAGGCAGAATTGCAGGGCATGGCTCAGGGGTATATTAGTGAAATACATGTACTATATTCACAATACCAGACTATCATCATGTGCCTTAATCAGTTGTAAGAACTATTACAAATTTTAATTTTTGTCAAAAATTCACTTGGAACTGTAAAAAATGGTTTTTGTTGATTTACTTTTTAATAAAACAACGGAGAAACCTCACGACCGGCAATTCATCACAGCTATGTGTAGGCTGTATATAGATGCCCGTTAGCACGAACTCTCTTCTTCCAACTTAGCGCACTGAGAACTGTAACAACTGACCCGTGTAACTTCCTTACCCGGTCTCCCCTACTAAATGAGGACTGGGTGATAGATAACTGAATAATACCACAAAAAAGAGATAAATGAGAAGAAGCACAAAACAAAGAGCAAACAACTCATGCCAAAAATAATCTTCGCGCCAAATGTAAAATAATGTTATGATGTCAACAACTTAAACAATGCGAACTTGCAGAAGTTCTATTTCAATCCTTCTGTTCACACACTAATCGTGAATTGTAAAAATAATAAAAAAAAGTAATGAAATAAAAATGATTTAAACCAACACGAGATAATCTAAAACATATCAAAAATTTATTTCAATGCAACTTTATAGAGATGCATCGAGTAAAATTATTATTTTAAACCTTACGATCTAGATGACGATGAATAAGCGATATTGATGACGTCACTCATGTCTGTTTTCCTCTCAATGTTGCTATGTTTGTGAATTGAATTGATTTTCTGTTGATGAATAAAAACACGGTTGATTGAGTAGCTACTAAAATAGTCCAATCAAGGGTTTGTGCAAATTAGCCACACGCCCACAACAAGAGTCAACACAGTCGGAAGATGACAAACCCATAATAACAGTTTAGTTATAAATCAACTTTACATTACGAAGTTACTTGTTATTTACACAATATGTTGCCTATCTCGGATAATGGGAAATTATGGCTGATCAAAAAGTTGAGAGTTAAAACAATAATCAAAGAAGTATATTTTGATGTGTAATTATCAGTATATTTTTCTCAAGTAAAAGTATATAAAGAGGTCTCAAAGAAAATACGTATACACTTTTGATATAAGAGTATACAAAACAGGAAAGGTGATAATAGGAAATTGAAAAATACCTGATATTTGTAGAGAATATGATTCAAAGTTGAACCAGTAGATATCTACCGCTTGGGTTTTTTTTTTTTTTTTTTTTTTTTAGACCAAGCTCTTTTTAATAAGGGTTCCTTCTCTTTTGTCATAGAGGTTAGGGTTAGTCTTTGCAGCCCATTTTTTGCTTCAAGAATTCAAAGAATTATCTTTTGTTGACCGGCTTGTGTTCTTGCATCTTGTCTTTGATTTTATTCCAAAGATTCAAAACACTAAAACCCATGTGAAAAAGAAATTGGTCAAATAATTTTTTCCCGAGCTGTATCTTTGAAAATACGATTAGCTGAAGCATCCTGGTACATAAATAATTGCATCTATATAATATTGATCGTTTATATTTTTTATACACAATTATGCAAGATTACCCACATTGAACTTTTAACATTCAGTTTTAGAACTTTTTTCCATCCTACTTATGATTTAAGAAACGTTTTTGAAACATGTGTGTGTGTGTGTGTGTGTGTGGGCTTGTATGGACCTACCATCGGGGACATTTTTGAGTGTTTAACTCAATAAAAGGGGACCTCCGACAAGTGGGGACGTCCCGGTCCATATCTCCTGGTAAAATATTCCTAAAAACTATAATGGGACTTTCATTCACATATCAGCCGAAATCCCCACTTGGTGGATAAAGGATACATGAGCATGTGTTTTCAATGTGGTATAGCGCCAGCTTGTGACGTGACAGTCTGTAAATCCCCATTTGTCCAGTTAAAAATAAACTTCTTCACACGCGGTACGCTCCGCTCAGCTTAAGGTGACGTCATCGCGCTAAGTTCCCATTTGAACGGTTAAAAATAAAATTCTTCACATCGGTACGCTCGCTAAGCCTAAGGTGACGTCATCGCGCTGAGTTCCCATTTGAACGGTTAAAATAAAATTCTTCACATGCGGTACGCTCGCTAAGCCTAAGGTGATTCATCGCGCTGAGTTCCCATTTGAAACGGTTAAAAATAAAATCATTTTTCTGGTACGGGTGTATTTTGTATAGCTTTAGTTTTACGTGGACAATCAAAATAGGTTCGCCGACTATTGCCCACCTATTACTTCTTGTGGCAAGTGATGTGAGTTGCTGATAAGAGGCTGAGAACCATTCAAAGCGTTCAAGTTTCCAAGATATAAGGTAGGCTAATTGATCTTTCTATGATGTTATGTTTGCCACTGAGCATGAGGGACTAAATTAGAATGACCTCCGGTATAATATGTAGCTAAAATTAACTGTTAAGTTCATTAAAAGTTAGAGGTCTAACTTGTTTGATTTAGACCATAGACTAGTCTAAAACTAAAGCAAAGACTATACGCTAAGCTAGATCTTAGCTCTCTTTAAAATTATGGTCTTGCATTCGCGATAGGGTCTTAAACTATCCTTTCTGAAGTTGTAACGGGTAGATTCATGTTAATAATGGACCAGGAACTAAGCTTTATTCTTCATAACTACACTGTAGAAATTCTCCCTAGAGCTTCATTTATTGCATGAGTACATGGACTTGTCTTTGACATTTTTGCGATGGAACTCTATTGGCTATATATTTGCATATAGAGAAATAGAACTGCACTGCTGCCATTGTCATTCTGGAGCACTATAGAATACCCTATACATTTCACAGTTACCTGGCGACAGTTTAGTCAACTTTAACATTGATGTTGAGTTGTTGCTGCAATTCTTGGTCCTTAAATTTAGAGGAGCTTAATTTACCAGTGAGGTAAGTAGGTCTAACCTAGTGCAACCAGATTATTAGTTTTATGTCGTACAGTAATCAAATTTACTTAACAACTATGGCTCAGAACCCCATCACCTTACTTAAAGCTAACCGAAAAGATAATAGCCATGATTCCTTGTCTTTGTTAAATTCTTTTAAAACTTTACTGTAACACCGGCTAATGGTTAGATTATTAAAGTCCTTTGTTTTGTTACTTTTATTTCAAAGCAATTGCGTGTTTTTTTTGGCTGTTCTAGTGGCATGGCTGGGCCTCATGTGGGAGAAATTCATGGCTGTGTAATAGTTATAGGCCTATTAATGAAATACCACATTCACTAAACAATTATGAAGAGAAAATATAGTAAGAAAGGAACATCGAGAATGATAAAGATTCTATATCTAACTTCTTATCATCACGAAACAGGTCTAACATGATGGTCTCAAGAATGAGTTTACAAACAAGAGAAATACCCGTTGCGGCAAGTCCTGAAGGAAAATCTTGTTAATTTTAGGCCTAGATCTATCATAGATTTATTTAAAGAAGTAGGCTTATTGAATACACCTTAATTTTGCGCGTTTTCCTACATACCTTGAAATGAATCTTTTGACATCGGGTTAAAGGTTCAGACATCAATTTTTTGTTCCATCACAATTTGCCAGATAGAAATTTTGAAAATGTACGAAACAAATGTATTCTTAACCTTAAAATGAATCTACACATTTTATAAGGACTGTGGATTATTGTTCAATGTTAATGTTTCACTAGATTCTTAGATTAATTTCATCTTTTTAATTAAATATACCATTTACCAGATGATTGTGTACACTCTGTGAATTTATTAAGTTTATCATTTCAGACATGCAAGTCATAAATGGTCTTTTTGTGTGAATTATTTCAAAAGAAGATTTCAAAACTTAGGCCAAATTTTGCACAAAGGCCACTCTGGAAAGAAAATAAATCAACCAAGCTATTTAAAGAACTCAACTTCAAAGCACTGGTAAGTTTCTGCATTAACACACATACCCTAGGTCTAACAAAAGCTATTCTTTCTAATCAATCGGTTAGTTAATTGTAGGCCTACATCTTCCAACGTATAATCAATAAACTAATACTGTTTACGTTCAGAGCGCAACTGTAGACAATTCATGATTATAATTGATGCTTGTATTTTAATGTATTCGACAAAACTTAGTTTTGTTTTTGCAATAACTTGCATGGTACATATATATGTATAACCTTAAAAGAAATAATTTCAAAAATAGAAATTGGATTTGCACTCTAAATATTGTATGTAAAAAAATCATTGGTTGGACTATCATTCTATTTTAAAATGTTTTCTTTTCCTTAGTTTGCCAAAGGAGACAGAGTGCAGGCGCTGTGGCCTCCAGATGGCAAGTTTTATGCAGCAGTCGTTTTAGAAGTGAATAAAGGTAATGCTCTCACGTTGTTAGGTTTGAAATAAATTATGAATTTGTGCAATGACACCGGATACTGAGAAAAGTACATGCCTCTGACCATATAGAACTTGCAAACTGACTAATACCATGCAGCCAAACCCTCCCCAGGCAAAGTGTTGTCTCTTTTCCACATTACATGAAGTCAGACCATATAAATAAAGGAACTTCAAAAAAATAAAAGTTTTTGTAAAAAATACATGGAAAATATTTAGAAACTTTCATGTGAATCAGGGCCTAGTAATTTTTCTACAGTCCTCTAACCCAGTGAGTCAAAAAAAATTTACACCTAGAAAAATGTCAATAAAATTGAAAACCAATTTATAAACCCCAAATTATTTTACATATTCTGAAAGAGTAACTCCTCCCGCATCTTCCGATACCATTTTTTGTGTGTATGTCTTTACGCTTGGATGAAAATGACCATTGTTTGCAAACATGTTCAATTTCGAATTGTGCCAGAATGGGAAGTAAAAATCAAAAACAACAAAAAGCTAGAACAAAGCAACTTCTCCTGATTAAAATAGCATAACTTTTTTAACGAAAATGTCTTCCGTTTAATAACTTGGCAGGTGTGTTGTTACACATATTGACTACATTTTGTATGAATATTAGATTGACTTGTCAAGTAATGCACGAATGAGTACACATCAAAGATTAAAATGCCTCTGACAGACCTAAAAAGGCCTCCTAATACTTTTGAAAGTGAATATTTTGTTTTTGACGTGTCTCACTCATGCCTGACTCTACAGATCTATCTCATTTTCATACAAATGTAGTCAATATGTTAAACAACACCCTGCCATAGTATTAAGCGGAATACATTTCGTTAAAAAGTTATGCTATTTTTAATCAGGATGAAGTGCTTTTTTCTAGCTTTTTTGTTGTTGATTTAACTCCCATTCTGGCACAATTCGAAATTGACTTGTTCGCAAACAATGCGTCGTGTTCATCCAAGCGTAAAGACATACCACACAAAAATGGTACCAGAAGTTGGGGATGAGTTTACTCTTTCAGAATATGTAAATAATTTGGGTTTATAAATTGGTTTTCTTTATTTGACATTTTTCTAGGTGTAAATTTTTTTTTGACTCACTCGGTAGTATTATATAGACTTCAAGAAAATGTAGGAGGCTGTAACATTCTGCCTAATTTTGTTTTGAAGGTGTCCAATATGACACACCATATATACGCAATTATCGAGAAACAAAGTGGTTAATTTAATTATGTAAGATGATTACATGAATCTTTAAATAGAAACGTGAAGAGCGTTTTGTGGCATGTGGCATTCATTATATACCCCTCCCTCCCGCCTTTGAAAATAACAATTAAGCCATGGATCAATGAGTTTAAAGGGCATTCATTGAAAATAGGCTCTATATACACGATTAAGAGCTTAAAATGTTCATTATTGAGGAGGAGTTCCTCTCTTCAGCTAAAAGAAAACACCCAAAAAACAAACTCATACTGTAAGTCATGATGAATAAATAACCAAATTTCATTTAAACAATTGCTTCTGTGATATTAGGCCAACATATATCTGAGACTTTTTTCTTTATTATATAGTATATAGTTAATCAAAACAATTATTTGTAGAAAAGTTAAGTGAATGAAATTTATTCAAATTCATATTTTCAGGTAAAGTTCATCTTCACTTCAGCGAGCTGACACAAGGAAATGGCTTTCTCCCCACCAAGTTAAAGGTAAGGAATATTTCACCCCGTTACTTCGGACATAGGTCGACAGCCCCCCCCCCCATGTTAAAAGTACAATATTTTTCGCAAACAGCATTACTTGAATTATCATGATATTTTGATTTCCCTTTTTGTAACGTGTGTCTTTTGCAGTAATTGCCAATGCAAATTTGAACATAATGTTATCCACATGCTTGTTATGGAGGCAGTGTCTGTGAAATTTGTAAAATTGTCATCTAGATTTCAAATTAAGCTTCAGTTACCAATTGAATTTGCACTCTCTCTAGTTATTTATTTACATAATTGTGGTTGAAATGCAGGTCAAATGACAAAGGTGTTCGATGTTGTACTGTAAACTAGACACAGTCTAATATTGGGACAGTAGGTATTTACCATTGGTTATGATATAGTTGCAATAAGTTTGGGGAAGCAAGAAAATATGCCTTTCACAAAAACCTGACTCTTCTGATGAGACAAATATTTACCCTATCACTGTTCATTCTACAAGTTATTGAAAGAAAAATGGATATTGTGATGCTATGAAATGAACTTGAGTGTGAAATGTAAAACTTTCCCACTTTCAACACTTATTTGATTTTTTTGTATGTTATTAATTTTAATTTTGTCACCAGCTTCGAAAGATGGAGTGGAAAGCCGTCCGAAGTGATGATCAGAGACAGTGTAAGGAAAGTAAAAGGAGACAAAATGTAGAAGTGATAAAATTCAATGTATGATGAAACTGGTAAGAATAAGCAGGGAAAAGGGGATGAAGGGTGGTAAAGTAAAAACGAAGCTATTGTTTAGTACAAAAGTGGGCTTAGGGAGAACGTGAAGGGACACGAACAATTGCATATGATGAACATAGAACAAGTGGAAAAGATAGAGGACACATTAGAGAAGGTGGAAGGCAACAAGCTAGAAATGGTGGAAGGTGGCTAAGCTATAGAAGATGGATGAGACAAGAAAAAGAAAGGACTGGAGCTTGATGAAGAAGATTACAAGGACGAAAAGAGATAGGTTGCGAAATGACGGAATGTCACCGAAATTGCGAAAGGAGGAGACATGGAGTCCAACGTATTTCCTGTTTTACGAAAACAAACAAACATTGAAACTAAAAGGTTCAGATGAATCATGAACGTGAGAAAGATGGAACTGGTTTTATGATGCAGATATTAAATGATTGTGATATAAGTGATGTTAACATTACAGATGATAATCAGTTGGTTAACTAATAGTGACAGTTCTATTGTCCCAGAGACTTGTATGTTGAGGAGGAACTTGAATCGAAGACTTTTCATCCCACCACTTATTCTTTTTTTTAGAAATATCCTTGCCTATCTGAATGTAATATCAGATACTATTATCAGCTTTCATTGATTTTCAATCAAACTAGTCCTGTTTAATCCAATTTCTCAAAAAGATTCATGTTGATGCGAAAATTCCCTGATTTATTTAAAACCTGATCGAATCGTCTTTGCTCGAAAAGTTAAACTAAAAACTAAAACTGGAAGCATGATCAAAATGTTTTTTTT
>CALNVZ010002100.1:62370460-62378161 GCA_940671915.1 Paracentrotus lividus | reverse complement strand
GGTTTCATTCTCATTTAATTCATTTACAAGTTCAGAAACCATCATGTGGTTTTACTGAGGTCTTGCATATTTTATATTACTTATTAGCATGCATTGTTTTTATCTTAATACATGTACAAAGAACATGTTTCAATTAGAAGTTCTAAGATAATTATTTGATTTTACTGTGGTGTCGTACAGTGGAATATATTGTTAAATCTTAAAGATTTTAAATGTTTTACGAGTTCAAAGGCAAGTTGTTTAGTTAAAGACCGAACGTAATACTTTGTTCTAATTTTACTGTGGTGTTTTACAGTAGCATACATTGTTATATCTTACAAAGAACATGTTTCAATTTTAGGTTCTACGATCACTATTTGATTTTACTGTGGTGTCGGACAGTGGAACATAATGTTAAAAGTTCTTTACGAAAGGAGATTGTAATGGATGCTATTTACGAGTTCACAGGGAAGAAGTTGTTTAGTTAAAGACCGAACGTAATATTTTGTTTCTTTGTTACTGTGGTATTTTACAGTAGCTACATTTTACATTTTACTATTAAAATACATATTTTGTTTCTACGAATTTCAAAAACTTGTATTCAGTTAAAGATTAAACATGTCAGTTTTTCTAGTTTTCTCTTATATTTGTATTAGTTCTGTCGATACCTAAATGACGTTAACTGAGATGTACCTTGCCTGGAAGTGGCAATTCTAAGCAAACGCCAAAGTCTCGGTTGTTAATTTATCACCCAATCACCTTGACATTTAATGAATCTTGAATTTCTGTTTCTCTTTGTCACCAGAGATGATCTTGTGATTATGGCTGCATTTCTTCCAGTTCTGTTCAAAATGATTTGCCATTGACAGAGCAACTGCAAAATATGCTCAAAAAGTTGGTACATTGCTTAGAATTGTTAAAGTATCAGAGATGCGTAACAACATGTTGGTTGCTTGATTATGTCAATTGTGTTGCATGAGTGTGAATACATCTACACCATAATGAAAAGGTAACAGTTGTGATATATATTCATAACATTTATAACCAGGTTGTAATCCGATAGATTCATGTACGTTAATGAAGTTTCGTGATCTCATTAAAGTCACGAATATTATATCAATATTCTTTCACATAAAATCATAATTATACTTATTTTTCAAAAGGACAGCACAATGACATGATTTCATTGCTAAAATTGTATGAATTTCAGTTCTCAGAAGACTGTTACTATGTTTAGGATCTGAGAAATTTGTTTATTGGGCATATGCAAGTGGCTTTATATTCACAGTCAGGTGTTTAATAACAAGCGAATAACAACATTGACACTTAAAGGGGAGTTCCACTCTGAAAATAAGCTTGTTGCAATAGAAGCAGAGGAATGATGAAGATTCAAGTCCGTAAACGGTTGAGCAAATTCTAATTAAAACCAAAAAAGGTTATGACTTATTCTATCAGTTTGACACCAATAGGCAATTGTGTGATGTATCTTGCAAGCTCCCCCTCCGCTTGCCTCTGTATTACTATAAAATATAATTTTCTTTGTTAGTAACAACGATATATAAATATATCTTTGAAATTATTATATGGTACATGAAACTTTGCTTGGGGGACAATTAAAATCTCCTGGTTTTTTTCTACAAATGGAAGGAAAGCTGGCATGACATGATACTTCACAGAGTTGGCAAATTGTGTTTGATTACCAGCAACCTTTAAATCATGGCTTCATAATTTATTTCATTGGAATTTGCCTAAACTTTCACTGTGACCTATTCCTCTCCCTTCTCTACTCCTGTGTGGACTTCCCTTTATTTACACATGAGTAATATAATTATATACATGTTGATTTTGCATATTGTCCCATTTGTCAACGAAGTCCCCATTCGAACACACAGTTACTCACTAATTATTAATCGCCCCACTTATCAAAACATAATACACACTAGTCCCTTATCATTAAATAAGATTACACATAAGTCCCCATTTGAACACATTTACGAAGATGCATTGTACCCACTCGTCGTTTTAATACAGTCCCCGTTTAATACACATTGCAGAGGAGCACTGTCCCCACTCTTCAATACATATATAACATATGTCCCAATGAAACACAATATGTGTGAATATTGTCCCCATTCACTAAACAAGTACACACAAATGTCCCCGTTTGATACACATTTTGGAGATGCATTGTCCCCACTTGTCTTTATATATTTTAGAAAAGTCCCTAGTAACACATTTATTGTATGCATATATTGTCCCGCTCATAAAACAAGATTTCACACAAGTCCCCAATTGATACACTCTTTGAAGATGCATTGTCCCCACTTGTCCTTATATATTTAGAAAAGTCCCTAGTTAACACATTTTAATGTATGCATATTGTCCCGGCTCATAAAACAAGATTTCACACAAGTCCCCAATTGATACACTCTTTTTGAGATGCATTGTCCCCGCTCGTCAATAAGTGAAACACATAAGTCCCCAGTTCATACATATCGATTAAGAGTGTGTGATGACCCCGGTCCTTTGATAATATGCTGGTGTGTTTTGTGTGCAATTTTGTCCCCAGTCATACCTTAACGCATAAAATGTCCCCAGTTATCCACACAAGTATGTGTGTGTGTGTGTGTGTGTGTGTGTGTGTATGTGTGCGTGTGAGTTGGAGGGTGTGTGTGTGTGTATGTGTGTGTGTGTGTGTGTGTTAATTTTTAACTGCAAGTCTGACTCTCTCTCACTTTGTACTCCAGTCGCTAGCTTATAAATTCCATTAGATTGTTTTACTTATTTTATGTAATTAAGAATTATACTGGAAGACTCTTTTCTCTCCTAGCATATTTTCAGTTTCTTTTAATTTTCCTTTGTTTGATCTCTCTCTTCTTTCAATTCCTAAATACTTTATCTGCGATTGAGCTTTTTATTTATTTGCTCGATTTTTATTCATTCAGAAATAACATTTATCATGTGCTTTTTAAAACTAATTTCAGGTATTTCAACTTTTTTTTTCTTTCTATAAAGTAAGTTTTTTCATACAAATACCTGGTATCAAACAATGGCGCCGCACTCAATTCCGGCCATTGGACGCACGTATACACCCAACGGCTTTTTGGCGGTACAAAAAGAAATGGGTAGACTCCAAATGCTAAATGCGGGATTGCCTAAATATCGGCGAGTCAGTATAGGTGGGTGATGATTGGCAGTTTGGAGGATGACGTCACAAAGACAGATCTTGAATCGATCCCTGTCCATCTCCGACACTATTATTGGAGAGGTTATCCAAACGGTTCTCTTATCCGTACACGGAGAGTGACTACAATGGAAGCTAGCGGTTATTTTAAGAATTCGGACACTTCTCCTCATCTCATCTCCATCTCCTTTCCTCTCTCTAGCTCTGTAGCGATTTAAATGTATCTCTCTTGCTCTCTCTTTATAAATGGCCAGTATAGCTTGATCGAGACAATGCATAATTTTGTTTCCTATACTTATAAGGGTTGCAATTCTGTTCATTAAAAAAAAAAATGGAAATAGAAGTTGCAGTTAAGCTTTTTTTTATATTTTAAAGTCATCCTTCCGTTTGTCCTTCGGTCATAATTTGCTCTTTCTTGATGCAATGGCCAATCTAAAGGCCTATAACTTTTCTTTTTGCAAAGGGAAATTTCAATCATTAAGGTCACTTATACTTTTTATGTTTCAATCCCTTTTCTGCAGAATTTATGGAAGACGAACAAGTAAAGTTTATTTGTATACATAAAGTTGTCGCTTCATTTATGTTTCCTTCTATTTCTCCCCCCCCCCCTCTCTCTCTCTCTCAATATAATTTGTATCAGAGCTGAGCGTATATATATATTTTTTTTTTGAAAAGAACTTTCTAGTATGCTGCTCGATCATTGTAAAATTTTGTTCTTACAATCCCGTAATAAGTATTGAAATTCTTGACAGTATTGTTATTAATATTAAGTAGAAGCAATAAAACTTTCACCCTTTCATTTATATATTTTCCTCTATTTTCTCCTCAATTTTGCATCAAATTTCATTCCACCCTTTCTTTCCTAAGGGATAACGGTTATACTTTTATTATTGTAATGCTATGTGAAATCCATCTACGTTATAAGTAGATGATACAAGTATACAATTATTCAAGAGTAAGCAACAATAAGTGCAGCAATGTCAACTCTCTGCCACCTTATCGAAGGGGTCTCACGGCGACAACAATAATGTTTGGATATCATATTGTGTGGACTAATAATCATCGACCTGTGATCGGATATAATCTGCAATAAAATCAGCCAAGTGGCTGTTTTAGAGACAGACAGACGGCAATGTGATGACCTTCTGATCTTCTATTTGATATCAAATAGAAATTATCGTAATTAGCAACGAATTTACATCACCGAATACATAAACTTTGATAGCTGAGTAAATTGGGATGCGACCTTAATGTTCTCTCTCACAATTAAGGATGTATAAAAATGAAGAACACATACTAAACTCAAAGGAGCGTCAAACATGCACCCACAAGTTTTTCAGAGTTTAAAATTAAAAAGTAAATGTTATGGTGATAAAAATGACACTTACTTAACACAAAGGATTGTAAAACATGCATCAACGAGTTTCCATAGATTAAGACTAAAAGTAAATGTTATGGTGATAAAACTGTAAATGTAAATTAAATCAAGAAAATTTTATCAAATTTGATTAAGAGAATGGACAGGATTGTTCATTTCTTGAGGTCTTGCGATGAGAAAGTGTATTAGGAATCATTTTGGGATTTAAGTGGTTTATGCAGGATGCGTTCTCATTCAAATTGTGACGTCATACGTATTTGACTCCCATAACGCCATTAATCTGAGAATAAGCAATTACATGAGAATCCTATTTGTTTTTACGACAAGAACAGTCTAAATCAATTCACAGAGCTCAAGGTGCATGGAAGCCCTCCATGTCTTGCAAACACAACTAAAGAAAAGTAGAAGAAAGGCGAATTCTTGAGGATCGAATGAATAAAAAAAAAGGAGGGAAGGCATATCTTTTCGAACCGCGTATATACCCACCGACTTGATTCTTTAAGAATAAAGTATTGACACATTAGATTTGGACTGCATTGCTTTGAGAATTTAATGTGGTAACAAGTCGCTAAATAGATGATAGAGATGCAGACAGGGTGTCGCCCGGTCCTGGTCGCGATCAAACAAGTCTCAAACCTCGGCAAACAGCACGCGTGTGAACCAACACACAATTAGGACAGTTCTAAGATGATTGCTAGAAAATGGTTAAAATAGAGAGAAAATAAAGTATAGAAATGGGGTCAACCAACTTGGACCATTCACCGACAGCGTTGATATGAAGTTTTATTTGATTTCCAGTTATAAACGAGTTATCCTTTTTTCTTCTTTTTTTTGGACCAATGGTGGAGCTATTTGTTTTAAAATATAGGTTTTCCCGGTCAAGTTTAAACTATCTCCGATCAATTTGACATTTCTTACAAGCACTTTCGTCCGAAATATGATCGCGATTAAAAATCCAAACGTTAATTCAATTATTGACCGATGGCTCCTCTCCAGGTGGTATCGTTTACATTGAATGAACATAAACGAATTCGATTGCAAAGAGTTTAAAATTGATCGGGAAAACTATATTATATGATAATTTATATAGTTTTGCAAGTGAAGCAAAAAAAAAATGCACCCTGATATTCATAATTATATAGTTCCTATTCTCTTATTTCTGAAGTGTAAAATTTTCAACTATGCATCCATGTAAAACTAAAATTCACTCCGTTTCGTATATTTTAATACTAATTCATCATGTTCATGTTTTTCTGATACAACTCTTCTTTTTTTTAATTATTATTTGATGTCATTGAACGGAGTAACACTGTCTTTTCCGAGTAAAACGAAAAATTGAGAACAGCTGGTCGGTCGCAAACCAACTTGCGACTTCGAGATGGATAATTTTGTTAGTAGTAGTTCTAAATCCTATGCTCTTATAACACTGCTGTATTGAATTTTCAACTCATGCATCCAGGTTAAAAATATGACAAAAACGTGTATAAAATGGTGTATTTTTAACACTAATTCGTTTAATTCAAACCTGAAATACAAACCTGTGTTATTATTTGCTGTCATGGAACGGAGTAACATGGTCTTTTGCGGGATCATGACAAATTGAGCAAATTTTTCTGCGCGGACAGCTGGTCGCAAACCGACTTGCATCTTCGAGATATGTAATTTTGTTCATAATTAGTTGGAAGAATGTGGAATGGATGACTGACAGGCCTTATCGTCATCGATGTCCGCCATCCCAGATAAATTTTCATATATCAATTCAAGGAATAACTGACAAAGACATGTATAGAGTTGTCACCTATTTGTCACGAAACTGGACTCAGTCGTTGCAGGATCGAATCAAACAAGAGTCTTTTTTTAATTCAATTTCAACCAACTGATTTGATTCCATTATTTTAAGGTCAAGTAAATTTATTCGGACAGTGACAACGAATCCGTTAAAATCATTTCACAATGAACTTGCTTTCACTCGGAACGTATTGACTCCCAGCTGGCGTTATTTCCATTTCAAATTTAGGCCTACTACTTTCCGAGATTGAAGTCGCAGAAATAGGATTGTACACAAATGAATCGATCTGTCAAAGTGAAAAATGACGCAACTGTCAATCAGGCCTAATAATGACAGTCAAATATTTTCGACACTTTACGGCTTTCATATTTCTGATCAAAACATTTTTCTCACTTTTCAAAAGTACCATTGACTTCCGGGACTCAGTCGAGAATGTACCCAATTAAAATCCTAAAGAAAAACCCACAATTTAGGCTTAACCTCTTTGAATGACAGCAAAGTACGAATAGGAATGGAAGGGAACTCTTTTATTCTTTTCATGTATGACTTTCCCCAAACTAAATTCTTTCGTTCTCACCGGGGTTTCTTTCATACATCATAAAAGCCAGCAAGTGAGACGAACTTGATGTATGTCACAATCTAATGCGTCCCTTCGTATACACCACGATGAATAATATTGACTTACATATTCACACTCCACTAACTTCTCATCTCTTTGAGGTGTTTGACCTGTGGATTCTACAATAATCTAACCATTCAAAGTGAAAACTTTGAACAGATTCATCGACGTTTACTTCCGTAAAAACAAACAAGAGATATTATCAGGAAAATGACAGATATTATGAAATACGTATTATAATGAGGGAGAAACGCGTCTACAGAAACACTTTTTTTTCTATCCTTGTTTCCTCCTTTCATTTTACTCACCCATTCCAAATGACGGAACTGGTGGCTACAGTGAGTTGAAGCTTCTCGAATTTAATTACAAAATATTATTTCGAAAAATGAGCAAAAAAAAAAAAAAGAAAAAAAAGACGGGTTTCATCTGGATTCGAACTAAAGACTTTCTGATTGCTAGACACGTGCTTTACCGACTGAGCTATGGAAAACGCTATGTCGGTTTGTGTCCCATTGAACCCTTAGCTTTCAATGCTTGAGTGATCAGAAGCTACTGAACAACACATTTTTTTTAAGTTGCAAAGATAAATTTTGGCAACTCTTTATGCTCTTTTTTCACGGCCCCATGCAAAACACCCTACATCTGGATTGTTTTAACACTGTAACCATGGTAAGAGGATATAAACAATTATACTATATAGAAGAAAGTTCTGTCACCAATATAATTATGTATGCTTTTCGGTAACGTGATAA
>CALNVZ010002100.1:62342960-62365460 GCA_940671915.1 Paracentrotus lividus | reverse complement strand
TAAACAAATAAATAATATATTTTTAAGCAGAAAAATCAAATACAATACACAAAGAAGCAGCGTTGAATCACTAAGAGAGGCGATGCAGTGATTCTACGTCAATGAAATCTATATGAAAAATCAGGAAAATTGTAAATGTAATAAGGATTTTTTTTTTTTCAAGACACCGAAGGCAGTAACAAAAATAGGTAAGATATCGTGATTTATTTGAAAGATGGAATTAGCGCATAAATATCAAACATGTTCGATTGTTTAAGACTTTCCCTGAAAGCCTCAACGTCGCGGCGACTTTCCGGAGACAAATGAGACTGCCGGAGATGTCGGGGCAGCTTCAGGGCGAATTGGTTATCACCTTTTCTGGAGAAGTCACGGCGACTTTCCATTTTGTCTTCGGAGTCTCCGCGACTGATCGGTCGCGGTGGTTGATACGTTGTCTCCACCACTGAGATATATCCTTTAGAATATCTTTTAACTTTTCCATTCAAGCGAGTCAAATGATTTGAAATCGACGTCAATGTGAACGCCAATCCAGGGATGCAGTTTGTCTAGTAGGCGACCTAGATAGATGACCGGACATTCGCCTGCATCGTTATGTTTGGTTCGAAACGTTATGATAACATTTTAATTTCCATCTTTATTCTTAAAGTATTTAATGTGGATGCGACAACGTGTCCTCTTTATCTCAAGTGCCTAGAACCATTATTCCTCCTTAAAAAGTTTTAATATAACAAGCGTGTAATTCCCCAGGTTTTATTTAATTTGTTTTTCGGGTTCTATTCCCTGAGCGGAGAGTTCAATTTTTTGGTGGGACCAAAGAAAATTGAATTTGATTTCAGTGTTTTATATCTACAAACATATCTGCTATGACAGTAATACACCTTTCCTCTGTCTCATATATTTACACGTGTATACTTATGTAGCCTCTCATATTCAAATGATTAAGCGACGTCAAATCATTAGCTACATAATTGCTTTTTTTTTTTTTTTTTTTTTGATAATGGGCTTAATTTCATGTTGTATATTTTCTAGCAAATTCGCTTTTTTGTTGTTGTTGTTGTTGGTTTTTTTTTGATAATGGGCTTAATTTCATGTTGTATATTGTCTAGCAAATTCGTTGGTGGTGTTTAGTAGGTACATATTACGACACAAACATTTCCACAAGAATCAGAAAAGTCCATGCTGCATTTAAAACACTACATTGACCGAAATTGACTCATACATCTTGGAAAGTAAATGGAATGATGCATTGGTCACACCAGTGAGGCCAAATCTTACCAACCACTTACTTGCCCTTCACGAGAGTGTAATAACTTAGGTTGCTTTCGTATAGGTCCTGGGTCGGATTTACCGGTGTGACCAAGCTATGAGCTTGTGATCAACGTGTGGAATGATGTAACGTAAATATAGCTGGGACCCCGGATCAGTGGAATGGCGCCACCATAATGCTTTCATACCGGTCGCACGTAGACCACGTGGTCTTAAAGCGTTGTGACTGGTCGATGCGTGACAAATGCGCTATTCACGTGAATGAACCGTTAAGTGTTACTTTCCGATCCCAAACCCATGGCTTGTGGCAAAGCGACTTGCGATTTGGTCAGCCAATGTAGGCTATTGCTTATCATTAGGTCCTGCAAAATTTAGTATATCATCATAAGAAAAAACTACTAAAATGAGAATTAAAAGTAAAACCGCTAACATAATTATATCCACGAACATAAAAGTCATACCTGGACCCCGTTGCATAAAACTTTTAACCGGAGTTTGAGTTTTCAAAAGTATTAATGCAATTAATTTTTAGGGAGTTTTAAAACTCAGGTTGAATAACCTAAGAAATAGGTCTTCATAAGCTGAGTTTTTTAACCCGAGAAAACTTGGGTTAGAAAAAAAGTTTTATGCAACACCACCCTGAAGAAACTGAAATAAATCATTGATCAGGTTTGCTTTTAATGTATTTTCATGGATTTACCATTAACTTTTCATTTCTTTGTCCTTTGCTGCTTTCCTTTTTTGTTTTGCTCACCCTCATTTTCCGGTAGCTGTACATAAGAAAATTTTGTCTGCGGTATAATAGGAGTGAGAATCTTGGCACAGGTTGATAACCTTGTGATATTCTCGGTGACTGTACTTCGTGTGAGACTTGGCTCAAACAAACATGCATCTCGATCAAGAGGAGCTCATTTACTCCAGACTGGGACATACCTGTCACCAACATGGAGATACAGGGAGACGGAAGCGTATATATGGTGGTTCAGCAAAAACGGTAACACAACTTTCAGAAATAAGTTTGGACAACTTATATCTTGAACGGTAATTTAACCAAATGTATTTAACACACGAAAAATTTACCAATGATGTTTGCATCTGGTTCGCAATTGTTACTTTGCACAAATGTGGAATTATTTCCTTTTTTTTTTTTCTTTCTTACAACAATTTAATTAAATGCATTGTTCAAGTGACCTCCAATTGTATTTGTCGATAAACAAATGCAAAGAACCATTGGACATGGGAAAAAAGAGTTACATATATTATTTCTAAAAGGAAAATTATATAAAAACGTCAAAATAAGGGTATAAATACTTAACAGATAGGAACATAGTTCAGAAAACCCGTCCATCATCAGACTGAATCACAAACAAAAATGTATTTTTTTTTTTTTTTTTTTTTTTTTTTGCTCGTAGTAGGTTCGTATTGATTGTATTTTGAAATTTGGTTCACTTCCTTTTTTTGTAAGACTCTGTATAGAAGAATAGGGAGGTAGACGGAATTAAAGCACAAGTGTTTAATATAAAGATATTAAAGAGAAGAGAGAAGGACGGGACTAAATAGAGAGCTGATAGAGAGAGTATAAGAATATAAAGTTGTAAGGGAGAGGAAAACAGTAGAACGGAAAGAGATGTGACTGATCAAGAGAAGATAGCGGCGCATAGATGAATGGAGTGAGAGAAATAATTAGACCCATGGATAGAGAAAGGAATAACACGTGAATGTCAGGGGATTGAAACTGCAAAGAGAAATGGAAGTGGTTACTACAAGAATACAATTTCGTTTTAATAAAGCAAAGGAATTGATGATAAAACTTTATGAATTAGAACTGATGTATAGAGAAAGTAATAACACATGCATTTCAAGGGATTGAAACTGTAAACAGTAAAGAAAGTGGTCACTACAGAATATACAATTTTGTTTCCATACAGCAGGTAATTGATAAAATTTTATTCACCATAAAATACACAAAACATTACCATAATGCAATGGTTATACTGATACATTTAACATTGAATGTAAATATGGTCAATTGGAGCATGGATACAAATTAAAGCAGTGCTGCATACATGTATAAAAATTAAATTTACCTCCAAATATAAATTGTATGAAATATGATAGTGATTTCTGTTTTTCTTTACATTAAGTTGAAAGCGCACTCTGCATCACTGAAGCTTTAACAACGTAAAGAAACGAAGAAGCAGAAAAAAAAGCGGCGAAGACAACTACGAGAGTGTAATGGTATTTGTGATTGCAGCTTGTTATTCTAATTCATTAGAGTTGATCAGGGTATTGCAATGTGTCTATGTGAATCTGACCCTACTAAACCATTTACGCGACTTAATCCTGTGGCGTCACGTTTCACGTGCACGTCTACTATGCGGTTACCTTGATAAAGATCGTCTCCGAACTCAAGTGACTTCCATCATCGTCGGCCCCCATCTCGTGTCTCATTGACGACTAAAGCGACTATATTCTGCGACTGCGTAGACTGTGAATGATGATGATCGAGAGGGTTGATACGTGTATAGAATGATCGTAGAAGGTACCATCCATGGCATAGTGGATAAGTTATAAGTGGATCGCATTGAAGGCTTCGAACCCAAAACAGCACCTTCATTACTTTAATTTACACTTGCCCCACTCGGTCATGGTGAGCTAGATATTATAAAGGTAATTCCTTTAATATTGGAATTACGGTAAAGAGACTGATGAAAATTCAGCATTGTATAGAGGGTCCTGTAAAATAAAAAGTTTCGACCAATCGCAAATCGATAGTAACCAATCTAATTTAGATCCTTGTTGCATAAGCTACTTGTTGTGAGCGAATCAGAATGGTTATTCTAAAATGTGCAATGGATTCTATTTCTTACAGGACGCAGATCTCAAAATGGATAAAGAAGAATTGATTTAACTGTCAATATTCAATTATATAAAATAATAAAATGAAAATCTCCTCTTTTCTCTAATTCAATCTATAATCGCCTTACTACGCAAATATATTTAGAAATATCAATTAAGGTCAATAAATATCCCTATCAGTATCTAATGATAAGTGTATGAGATTACCATGTTGACTATATGAATTAAAATTAGCTGAAACAGGCACAAACGGCTTAAATGTGTTCTAATTTTGCCTTTTGGTAAAATTTGCTATCTTCACCTGATATGAAGTTAGGGTCGGTGACAGAAGTGGTTGGGCCCCCGTTACACAAAGGTTTGCGATCAATTGCAAATTTGAAAGAACTATTCTGATTGGTTGCTGGTCTTTTGAACAAATAGTGCATGCAACAACAATTTTGATTGGTCATTACCATTTTGCGATTGATTGCAAACATTTGTGTCATGGGGGCCCAAGGAAGTGCAACAAGTACTTTCTTTAAATTCTTTGAATCCCACTCATCGAACGTACGTTTATTAATAGCAGAAAATTTCTGCGATCGTATTTTTTTTTAATTGAGTGATTTCCAGTTGAAATGTCATTCTGATAATTAAGTACGTACTTTTACGGTCTTTTTATTCGATATTTCGTTTAATTTACTCTAAATTATAATTACGGTATATATTCACTATTTTTTACTGTTTCTTTTCAATCCATTTTATACATAATTTCTTTTATTTACGGTACAAAAATGACGTTACAAGAGATCTTATAAAGTCCAGACTTAAATATCATAGAAATATTTTAAGATAAAGGTTGCTCACAATATACATGTACTAATAAATAATTTTAAATAAGGATACGTATGATTTCATAATCTATTTTTGTAGGATGTCATTGTATCTGTTTAATAGATGCACTACGCACTTCCATAATCGCTCAGAAAAACATTCCCTCATAACGATTTGTACACTTGGTTTTCTTCAAATAATCTTGTCTTTTCCAATCAACTTTCAATTTTTTTCTGTCTCGAGCTAGCTAGATAAATCATTCTTGTTTAATGTTTGTGTCTAGAGCATAATTTTATACACATCCATTGCATTGACTTTCATCAATTCCATGAATTGCTTGATTGACCGAAATAATTTACATAAATCGATCTCAAGATAGTTCTAATGAATATTAGAGAGAAAAGAAAAAAGTGAGAGTAAGGGCAGAAATGTATACGAAGTAACAAAGCAAAGGTTGTACAGCAGTCAATCTGTAGACTTCGGGGCACTGAACTCGAGGGAAAGGGTATCAAACATGCAGGGGAAATGTGCGCCATGGTTGACACAAGAAATTATGTTGTCTGTAATAGGAAAGTTGTTATTTGCCGAAGGCGAGTGTCTTGTTATGTGTCCTAGAATACATCTATGTAATACTCTAGTCCTTTTTATATAACACCGACCTTCTAGGTTAATGTAGTAATAATACAGGACCTGAGAGCAATTAATCAATAACTCTCTCGCGCTCACCCTCACCAATATCTTGCACTGGATAATTCCAGAGACCTTCATAATTTCTTAAACTTTTTTTTTTTTTGCTTCAGGAGTAATCCAACTTGTAGATACTATACTTTTGCAGAACTTTTGAAAGTTATACACTCAAGAATTTGCAAGAAAAGGGATTTCATTCTTGTTTAATGCTAGAAATAAAGCGACACGGATTACTAGTTCAGCAAATACCCAAATTACTTTCCGTTTAATAGCGGGGATTCTTTACAAAATAGCAAGAAAGTCGGACGGGATTTAAAAAACTAACCCTAACCCTAAACGCTATTAAAATTGCAAGTTTAATGAGAATCCTTGTTAATATAAATGTACAGATATTTCTCAGCACAAATTTAAGAGAAAATTATTTTAAAATGTGAATACAGGTAAAAGATTGTGAGTAACGGATAAAATGACAAATAGAGTTTTAGATTTTTCGTCCAATGCTTTCGCCATAACGTAAGAACTTTAAAAGTAATTACCAAAATAATTCATTGACATTAATTGAGCATTACAAATGACTTTATTCTTCATTTTCCTTTATCTACAGATCTTAATCTCATTATCATTATTATTTCAAATTTATCCAAAATCGATAATCAACCAAAATTAAAACTGTATAGCGGAAATGAGGTTATATTATCGTGGTCAGATAACCAATTTTACCTTAAAGAGTTGGTTTTTGAAGTGATACAAGTAGAATTAGGCGATTACCATACCTCTAGGCTTAAAATGCTCTCCTTATCATCCCGTTACTAGGCTAGATATTGGGACTTTGCCCCCACTATCAGCCTTTCATCAAGCCGACTGTGGGGCAGGTGGTGAGAAGTTAAGAGAGCAAGCACCATAGTTGTGTTCCCATTCCCCCAAAATAAGATGTGTTTTCCAAATTTCTAAAACGGCTTAAAATTATTTACCTGTAGCATTCCCATAGTTCTACCGAATCGACAGGGGTGTAAATTATGTTGGCCGAGGAGGAGGTGTGTGATTAATATCCCGCTATTTGATTTTAATTTGCGTCAATACATTGGCATGTGTGTCAAAAATATCCTTCAACGATTTCGCGAACGGTCATGTTTTTTTTGTTTTTTTTGTTTTTTTTTCTTTCTGTAATGGTCTTGCAAACTAATCATGTTAACGTTTAAATGTGGATGTCCACAGATATAATATGAGGCAATGTGAACGGTCACATAAGATAGGATACAGACGTCCAACCTTGAATGTCTATTGACAGTGTAAATTCTAGAAGAAGCTTACAATATCACCGCAGTGTCGGGGTTACAACAGTTCGTTTCCAAGAGCAGGAGAAAGATTTCCAAATATGCGTGAAAAAGGAAACAACGGGGATTTGATCTTTTTATATCTTATGATTTCTTTTAGAAATGTTGAGGACAAATGGTCGTCTTAAAACGATTAAACTGGTGATTTTTTTTAAAGAGATGACTACAGTAATTAACGTAGCTCATGTGAATGAGAAAGAGAATACTTAAATTTCTTTAGCACAAACACATAACGATGATATTTACGCAATTATAAAATATACCACTTAGCAGCCGATGAGACACCAGTAACGAAGTAAGGGTGCATAGTTAGACACAAACAATGAATGAAGGTAAAGATGAATGAGTGTCAAAGGTACACTCTTTTACCCTTGATGCAGCTTAGTTGCATAAAGGGGTAATTTGAAGCTTTAGAAGTATATCCTTCAATAGGATATAAGTTTAAACTTGTCAATACTTTACACTTCGGTTACAGTAGGACAGTAAATGTATAGGCAATATCCTCGATTGATTACTACGTACAGTAATAATGAATATACCGAGTGAGTCAAAAAAAACTTTACACCTAGAAAAATGTCAATAAAAACAAAACCAATTTATGAACCCTAAATTATTTTACATATTCTGAAAGAGTAACTCCTCCCGCATCTTCTGGTACCATTTTTGTGTGGTATGTCTTTACGCTTGGATGAACACGACGCATTATTTGCGAACATGCAAATTTCGAATTGTGCCAGGTTGGGGATGAAATTGAAACAACAAGAAAGCAACTTGTTACACATATTGACTACATTTTGTATGAAAATGAGATAAATCTGTAGAGTCAGGCATGAGTGAGCACATGTCAAAGACAAAAATAATCCCTTTCAAAGTATTAGGAAGGCCTTTTGGTCCGTCAGTTGCAATTTACTCTTTGATGAGTACTCATTCGTGCATTACTTGACGAGTCAATCTAATTTTCATACAAAATGTTGTCAATATGTGTAACAACCACCCCTGCCAAGTTATTAAGCGGAAACTTTTTCGTTAAAAAGTTATGCTATTTATTCATGATGTAGTTGCCTTTTTTGTTAGGCTTTGTTGTTTTCAATTTCATCCCAACCTGGCACAATTCGAAATTTGCATGTTCGCAAACAATGCGTCGTGTTCATCCAAGCGTAAATACATACCACACAAAAGTGGTACCAGAAGATGCGGGAGGAGTTACTCTTTCAGAATATGTAAAATAATTTAGGGTTTATAAATTAGTTTTCTTTTTATTGACATTTTTCTAGGGTGTAAAGTTTTTTTTACTCACTCGGTATAGAGCATAATAGAAATTAATATTAAAATGGAGGATTACATGCACAAATACACCACGGTAGCATCCTCGAAAACCCGCACCCCGTCCACACACGAGCGCACACACGTACACGCGCATACACATACATTACACACACACACACACACACACACACTTTCTATATCCTATTCCACACAATTACATATCATCTACATAAGATATTAAGTTATCATTATGTCATTCCAGGTAAAGTAGGGGAGACCCGGGATGGAATTACACGGGTCAGTTGTACAGTTCTCAGTGTGCCTAAGTTGGAACAAGAGATTCGTGCTAACTGGCATCTATATACAGCCTACACATAGCTGTGATGAACTTGCCGGTCGTGAGGTTTCTCCGATGTTTTATTAAAAATAAATCAACGAAAACCATTTTTTACAGTTGCAAGTGAATTTTGACAAAAAAAATTAAAAATTTGTAATTCTTACAACGGAAGGCACATGATGATAGTCTGGTGTTGTGAATATAGTACATGTATGTAACTAATATACCACTGAGCCATGCCCTGTAATCTGCCTGATGGCTGTGCTACAGTTGATTTTATGTGTAAAATCACCTATGGCGTAGCTTTGTTACAACAACCTACCCCATGTCGATGTAACAACCTACCCCAATTAAATTACACATGTAAAGTAATTTTGTTTCAATTTTTAGGCGTTAATATTTTGATATTTCTATTATTACTGTAGTCTATTCTGGAGCTCTATTTGATCTATTGTTAACGATACCAAGAAACTGGAAAGTTGAAACGAAAGTATGGTATAAGAGATTTACACATTGTAACAAATTACCCCGTATGTTTATATATAGTAAAATAGTAAAAATGTCTTCATTAATTAAGCTATAGTTAATTAGTGTTTACATGTTTTCAAGTTTTATGTGCCTCAGGTTTTAGCCAACATAATAGGCTAACTACAGACCCAAAATGGAGTGTGTGAGTACTTTCATTAGAATTATCTGGCCCAAAATGTGAATTTTGTAACGTCCATCCCCGGTCTCCCCTATTGAGCAGATTTTTTTGGGGGGAGGGGGTCATAAATTAGACTTACCTCAAGAGAAGCAACTACCATTACAAATATGCCCATGACCCAACCCCACCTTCTTTAAAAAAAAATCCTTTGAAAAGATTGCCTCACCTTTGAGTGTTAAAGATAACAACCCGGACGCAACAACACGGGGAATATAAATTGTTTACACCTATCCTATTTCTGTATTATGAACATGAATTATAAATTGCAGTTATTTAAACATCTATCTATAGAGAATATCCGAGTTCATAAAATGATTTTTTGATCGAAACATGTACGCAGCCACGTGGCTATGTAGAAGTGCCTGTCACCCTTTCTCGTTTTTCTCCAAAAACCATAGTTCAATACCATTAAAAGGTCACAATACAAACATCCATTGTAACTGAAAGTCACATTTCTTATTTTAGCAACTCTTTTTCTCTTCATTGATGTTTCAACTGTAAGGGGACAGCGCCAATCATAGTAGGTTGTGAATGGTGGAAGGCCTGGGGGTACGTTCGGCTCTTCCACACGACAAACCCCAGTGAATAGACCCTCCCTTGGTAGGACCTGCTGGGTTATTATTGGTCAGACTATGATCGCATTATGGGGGACTGCTACGCCACGAGAGTGACGGCCAACGCAGGTGACTAAAAAAATCTCCGCCTCTTTCTTTCCATCTCTCTCTCTATCTCTCTCCCTAATTTTCTCTCTATGTATTTTCTCATTTCCTTTTCTTTCTTTCTCAACCTTCTCTTTCTATCCACTATCTCTCTTTTTGCGCTCATGGTCTGTTCGTTGGGTATTCTTAATAATTTGAACATAATCATTATGAAAGTTATTTACCCTGCCTAGTACAATTACTTGAACTTGTCACCGTGATCACAATACAGTTATTGATTGACATCACAGAACAATTTTTATTGATTGATACTCCTGTATTGTTTGCATTTTTGTTTTACGTTTAATGTTTTAAAAAATTCCGAGAGAAAAAAAATGTTGAAGGAAATTAAAGACAAAACAAAATACGGATTTTGCAATTTGCCATTGACTTTTTAAAAGTTGTGTCAAAGCAGCCCATGTCTAGTCCTGCCGATGTCACAAGTATTTAATTGCACTGTCATCACACACTATCAACAAGTAGTTTGAATACCTGCAGAACTAGCATATAAGAAAAGAAGAGAATAACAGAGAGGGACAGAGAAAGAGAGGGGATGGGGGAATTATGGAGAAAAATAATATAGAAGAATGATAAAGAAAAGGACGAAGTAAAGAAACAGAAAATGGAGAGAGAGAGAGGACAGATCGAAAAAGAAAAATAGAACAAGGCACGTCATGTTTCTGTTTTCGTTTCTTTCCATTATTCGTTTATTTTTCTTTCCCTCTGTACATCTTTTGTGCCCCATTTCCTGTCTGCCCTAATAGTGCTGCGGGCTCAACACGATTTTAAGCAGACTAACACCCTCATGCATAAACTTCCCCGTGTTAGCCTGCCTATATCTGCACAGACAAATATATATTTCATACATTTCATCACTACCAGATGGAGCGCTGTCATCAAAAACAACTTTCCCAAACTTATGCAAAGTCTAATCGGGAATTTTAGTAACTAGTAAGTAAACTTGAATAAAAGTATTAATGAGTTTTATTGCGATGTTACAGTAATAGTAGCCTGACATTATTCTAATGTTGCAAAAGTCAATCTTATTATCATAAATAGTTTCTTAAAAAGTTGAGTAATCAATGTTGCGGGGCTATTTAGCTATTTGACTATAAAACGCGTCCTTTGCAATTGGAAGATATAGATTATGCATTATTATACATCATTGTATAGTGTTAGTATTATGAAAAACACCTTAAGTTACGTTTCTTAAATGTTTTACGTATTTATTTCCATTCTTGAATATGTTTTTATTTTATTTGTTATGATTCAAAGTTGTATGACCGCAGAGAAGAGAAAAGGAGGCATTTGATTTATGTCTAGAACTCAACAAATCTAATCACATGACAGCAGTGATCCATCGTTGATTTAACCGACAACATTCATGTTTCAACCCTTTCCTCCACGCCCATTTTACATTTGAGATTTAAATGACATAGGTATGGTGGTCTCCATATTTACGCAGCACTAATCATTATCACCATCATAATCACCGTTATCATCATCATCATCACCATCATAATCATCGTTATCATCATCATCATCATCATCACCATGGACAACGTTAAAATAGCCATTATTTTTTTTTAAGTGTCAGAAAGTAGACAAGGAAATCTTATAATATTAGTGAGACAATTTAAAGTATTAACTTGAAAAGTCTAATCTGAAAGTCCTGTCGCTCTAATATTTATTGAAAGCAGTTTTTAAAAAATGAAAATATCAGTGTTTAAAAATCATACAAATTATTCTAAACCGTTGATTTAGACCTTTTAATGTCCTTGTTAGAATTTTCGGGGAAAAATGATGTAAGTACATTATTTATATCGTTTGAAATACCAATCTAGTAAAATAACAAATGTTTGCAAGCGATATTTAAAGACTGTTTTTGGTAACGGATCGTTTCATTTACTTTGTCCACAAAAATGAATGATAAAATCTCTGCTTACAGCTGTTTATGTAGTAGAGGATGACAAAACGAGAGAAATTTAGACATCACATATCAAAGAAAGAAAAAATCAACGAAATATTAATAACCGACAGTAGAGTGTAGGAAAATCTTCCTGACAGTATTGAGGAATTGTGAAATATCGGGTGGTCAGGGAAACGAGAGAGAATGAGAGATGCGATGCAAAATAGATAAATGTTTTATTATCCGACCGCTGATCTATTCAGTTGTCCGAACTCTATTATTCTTGAAATAACTCCTGCGCGCAACAAAACAAAGAGATACGAAAGGGAGAATTTACTAATCTTTCGCCCTCGTGGTTTGAAAAAGAAGAAGGAAAAAAAAAGTTGTTATATGAAACAACGGTTTATACATTATGTTATAAAATCATGGGCTCGGAACCGGGGGGGCTTGGGGGGCGCAGCCCCCCAAAAAAAATAATGGGGGCTCAGATATATCGTTTGAGCCCCCAATATTTTTGATGCCGTACAAGATGATCGGCGAATCGCCCTTGTAATAAAATATTATTTGACTGCAGTGTATTTGTATCATTATTCTTTTGTTTTTAATTTGTGAAATGGCTCAGACAATAATTAAGCCCCCCCATAATCTTACTGAGGATATCATTCGGCTCCCACCAATCTTTTAGATAACAATTTATATTTCAGTCTCTATTGAAAAATTTTTAGCTCGGCGCTGCGCGCTTGCCATATCATTTTTTTTTCAATATTATTTTTTTTTTTATGGACATTAATAAACTACTATCTAGGTCGAGCTCAGCCATTGAGGCCCCTCCCCGGTGTTTGGAGAGGGGCTTCGATATGTCTGATAACCCCCCCCCCTTCTGCTCATAATTTGTTTTGAAAGGCTCCTATTTCAAATTTCTCTTGAACAAAATTTTTTAGCTATGCTGCCGCTCTCCAGATCGGATCGATGTCGTTCTGTTTGACTTTTTTTCATTAATTGACAAGGTTTCCTAATATATTGGTTGGGGCCAAACAATAGCGCTTACAATGCGCTTAGATATGCCACTGTTTTTCAGGTTGATTATATTAAAAAATTTCAGCTCGCGTTCGCGCTCGTTAGTGTTTAACGAGATAAATTCACCCACATATCTCCTTTATAACCATACAACCAGAAGCGCTTAGAATGCACCTTTTCAGGTGCTATATCAAAATTTTTCAGCTCGCGCTTCGCGCCTCCACATTGTTTAATGAGATAATTATCTTCTTATGTACATAGCCGCAAAAAAAAATTTTAATGCATGTTTTTGCAGCGTGATATATTCAAATTTTCAGCTCGCGCTTCGCGCTCGTATCGTTTTAACGAGATAAATTTCTCCTTTATACCTATAGCACACAAAAAACGCGCTTAGAATGCACACATTTCAGGTTGCAATCTTAAAATTTCAGCTCGCGCTTCGCGCTCGTATTGTTTTAATGAGAAATAAATATCTTTCTTTATAAACATAGCGAACGCTTAAAATACATTTCTCAGGTTGATATATTAAAAATTTCAGCTCGCACCTCGCGCTCGCATTATTAAATCAGATAAATATCTTCTTATATGGCGAAAAAAACGCTAAAAATTGCACTGCTTTGGAGGTTGATTATATCAAAAAATTTCAACTCGCGCTTCGCGCTCGCATGTTTAATGAGATATTTATTCTTTGTAACATAAGCCGCCCCCCCAAAAAAAAAAATTTAAAATGCACTGTTTTCAGGTTGATATATTCAAAATTTTCAGCTTCGCGCTTCGCGCTGTATTGTTTAACAGAATAATTAATCTCCTTTATAACTAATAAGAACACAAAAAACGCTTTAATGCACACTCTTCAGGTGCCAATCTTAAAATTTTCAGTCGCACTTCGCGTCGCATTGTTTTAATGAGATAAATATCTTCTTTTATAAAACATGCGAACGCTTTAAAGTACATTGTTCTCAGCGTTGATATATTAAAAAAATTTCAGCTCGCCTCTCCGCTCGCATTACTTAAATGAGATAAATATCTTCTAATAGCGAAAAAACGCTAAAAATGCACTGCTTTCAGGTTGATATATGAAAAAAAAAAGTCGCTCGGCGATTCTGCGCTCGCATTGTTTGACAGATAAGGCATCTTTTTTGTTCTAAGCACAAAAAAAGCATTGTTTTTAGTTTGACATATAAAAGTTTTTTACACACATCCAAAGAGTTGTTTTTTTTTTTTTTTACTTAATAATAATCTCCTAAAGTGGGAATAGTATTTAATTTATATATTTTTATAAAAAAATATTAAAAAAATAAAAAAAAAATTGAACGAAACAATTCGGCATTTTCCAAAATCTCATAACCATAAGTTGGGGGGGGGGTTAATTAAAAAAAAATATCCCAAAATAGTTGGTGAAAAATTGAGCCCCCCCAATCCTGAAAATCTTCCGAAGCCTATGAAAATGACATATTGATCTTGAAAATCGTAAACGTCCCGCATGCTACCGAAGTAGACGTTGGAGATTGATGATTCGAGATTGGGCAGTTTAATAGACAGACACCTGAGTCTGGAAATGATAAGAGTTAAATGAAATTTAGAGAGAACAAGTCGTACTTCTTCGTTATCTAAGTCATTGACTTGTATGGTCGATATCATTTTTTTAAATTGAAAAGAATTAGCACAGTACCTGAGGGAGGAAGGGGCATTGTTTGGCAAAGAGTATTATATCGGCGTGTGTGTGTGTGTGTGTGTGTGTGTGTGTGTGTATATATATATATATATATATATATATATATACATGATATATATATATATAGTTGAGATCCGTATGAAAGTAAAGAGGGACCGTTGCAAGATTTGCGTGAGTGTGTGCGTGCGTGTGTGCGTATAATATACACTCACACTTGTAAAGAGTATAAATAAGTTATGAAACATTCCATGATGGTCTGATTTGCTTTATTATTAACATTTATGATACATAACTTTTACAACAATTCAGTCAGGTAAATAGATAAGTAAAATTATGTGTTTAGTTTATCAAGCTCATAGTCTAATATAAATACACAAGATAACTTAATTTTTTTATCACATAATGTATGTCAACAACATAATGTTCAATCAGAGATGTTGTGTAGCTTCTAGCGTACAGTCAAGTGACATAGATTTCTAACTAAAGTGTGTCATCAGAGGTGAGATAAAGATTAACTTTTGCTAGATGTGGCGGATTGGAGACCATTTCAATCAATTATTGATATTGGTATAAGGCTGTGAGAACACAAGCGGAAAGGCTGAGAATTCGTTTACAACAACTTGCAATCATAGATGTTATTTTACCCATCTCTCTCATTCTCTCTCTCTCTCTCTCTTTTCTTTTTGATTCTACATTCGTCCCGATGGTGAGAGAGATGATGCTATTGGCGAGCGAGTCACGCCATTACGATGAGAAATGGGGCATCGATGTTGAACTATATGTGAACTCATCCGTCTACTTTCTCTACTGATTCACCAATGCGCTTTACTTGAAGGGCATGTACGCATTCGAACTATCGCCCAAAAATGTTATCGGAGGTGGATATCGATCACCAGTTTGGATTAGCGTGATGATACATCACACAGAGCAAGGGCAACATGACACCGGCGATCAAATCAAACACGTGGGTTCTTTCAAATGACTCGGGGGCTATCCTGAATTACTCGTAAAAGAAAACGTCTCGATTTGAAACGCTTAGAATTCAAAGTGTGGAAAAGGCTGAATGCTACATTTCTAGTCTTCACGAGGGAGGGGTCATGTATTGAATAGGGCGAACAGGTTGTCGATCAGAGAGGGTATGATCAACCACCTCTGTCTGAGGAGTACACCACTAACGGTGCTGATTAAACAATTTGGATACGGCTGATTTTCAACCAATCAACGTGCGACCTACATCGCTTGTGTGTTTTGTATGCTCTCTTCTTTTTCTCTCTTTCCCCCTCCGTCTTTCGACTTTGAATTGCACTGGCCCTTTTTTTATGTATTTCTGACAGACGCTGAATAAAAAGGTAGATGGGATGGTTGAAGCGGTCACACAATGTTTGCGCGATAAAGAGGTGGAAACGTCAAACCGCAGAGTCTTGCGTAGATATCAAAATAGCGTTCATAACTGCGAATATCATTGGAAGTTATTTAAGTCGCTTTACCCCTAACTTGAAACTTCATAAAAAAAAACGTTGTACGGTGTATGATTCAGAACTATGATGAAGCTCAGGCTTTAGCCAAACTTATCAGAGTCGCTCAAACGGTGGTTTTAAATGAGGCTGCGGTAGGGAGGGGGAATGTAAATCCACGAGATATCGGAAGTTGAGCAAGTGGATCAAGTTTTGAAAGCCAGGGAGATCTCTAGGACGAAGATGGTTCGCATGGACATGGTAAAGTGGCTAACGGTACAAATTACCACGGCCTGTGTGTTTCATCGCATTGACGCAAGCCTGTCACCCGGACGGCCGGTAAACATCACATCGGCCCGCAACAGAACTCCGTTACATATAAAACAGAGAGTGCCCAACATATCAGAAGACACTTTGAAGCAAGTGGGCCTCCAGAAGGGAGGATCGACCGAAATGATGATCGATTCAACTCACTCTCTCCTAACAATAACGATGATATTGTGTTTAAGGATGAGAAAGGCACGGGTGCAGACCGACTCATGACCCAGGTAAGTGGTCCTTATTAATATCAGCGATGAACTTTAAGCTTTACAAACAAATACGTTCAAAGTCTAGTAATATTTTACATGAAACATAGAAAAGAATCATGCGAAACAAACTTATGATATACATTGTATAGAATAATTTTATCAAATTTCATATTGATTAGTAACGATTTACTCCAACAGCGGGAGCCACTACAGGAGTCTTGATTGAATGTTTTTCACACTGCTCATTTTCATATTCTAAAGCATGGCAAATGGTCATAGATAGTAAACATTCGATGGAAATTCCATCGTCGGGAAGATTTATGATACAGCACATTATTTTTGTGGTTAATGATAGGTGGTGCTTAAGGCTAGGCGCTGCTCGAGACGCCATTAATTATAACGTCTTTTACTATTACTAAGAAGAAGATCAGTCCCATGGTGTAATACTCTCGTCTTCCATCAGACATTATAGCATTGTATAATTATGTAGGGCTTTTACTCATTCAGGTTCCCTTTATGTTATTTGAGGGAAAATAGTGTATAATGATGTAACACATTTACTGATACAGCCACTCCATTCGAATATCTCCATAATGCAAATTATACATGCATTGTATCTAGCATATAATGTCACAGAAATTGCATAATCTTTCCCATATTTTAATCACGAGAATTGTATGCCAATTGCTATGTAAATTGAAAATGCATAACATTAGTCAAAATGTCACTAAAGCACTTTATAGAAATATACTCCTCACTGTCAAAGTTGGACATAAGTACGCTTATTATGAATTAACTATAGCCCACATGTAAGTTCACTGTACTGAATATAAGCACAACTATTCTTTGACTACACGATGTACACTGACATATAAATATCAGGCATGTAAATGCAAGGCTTATAGGTCAAAATCCGACTTGTCCGCGATACCTAATATGTAAGTATAAAGTCTGCTGATCAAACGATTTAATGACTGTTTTACTTGTGATCATTTTGGATAGCTGCGCTAGCAGCAGATATTTCAGACCAGTCGAGATTTCTCCTACACGCTAGGAATGCTAGAAACCATGTTATCACAGTTTGCAGTTTTGCAAAGTAAATTACCGTCATCATGATCAGATGAGACAAATTTAATTATGTAACTTCACGCGAGTCATATTTTGGTAGATAGCGATAATATATTTTTTGGCGTTGCGAAGAAGTGAAAGACTCGGGAGCAACCAGAAAAGAGCCGTGCGAAGATGGTACAATTGATGTCGTCTTTGTACACAGACTTAAGTCTTTAAGTCACTGGGTCCTTTTTCCACTCTAATGGTTCGCCATACTTGTCAAAGTTTGCTTAAGTGATCACGGGTTAGAGTCGCGCATGGGCACACAGTTATGGAAATCAAGATGTCAAAATATTTTGCTGCTTCTCAAACCCAAGCCTTTGTTCCCCAAAAGCCCCTGTCATTATGCGGGGAGTTTAGGCCCGTGAAGTACTGCCTTGGGTGTACTCTCTAAGGTATAACAGCAAGCCTTTTGAGCTTCTAACCAACACTCTGTATTGAGCTTTCCCTTATTAGCATGAAGAGTGATACATCACCACATTGATATCAGCCATGCAGAATCAAAACGTTACAGCTTGTTTCATACTTGGTATTGAATAACAAAGGCGATAGTTCTCTTCAATGAATGTTCATGATCAATTCTCTATTTGAATGATGAAATCGAACATTTAAATGTAAATATATGCTTTGTTAGGATGAAAGCTCTGCGTGTGAATAAACGCACTGGAGACGCTCCCGCGGTGACCTGTATTCATTCTAAATGGTGCAGGATAGCCTGAATGTTACTGAAAGGTCTCCAACTTGCACTTGAAAACTTCATAACACGCAATAGACGAATTTGATAGAAAAGAAAATAACAGTTTTCTGAGACGATTTCATCAACTGAAAAGTCTCCCGTCTTTTCAAAGATTTTTTTTTGTCGTTTCATCCTTTCTCCCTTTTTCCTCCCTTCTGTCTGTCTCTCTAAAATTTCTGCCTGCTCTGAGGCATGTTACAAGGGGCGGAATAAAACCTCAAACTAATGGGCCATTCGAACTCCTGTTGCGGTTCTCTGACAATGAAAATGGCAAATAAAAGCACGAAAATCCAAACAAGTTGAATTCAGAATTGGAACGTGTAAGGCGGGCAATGTAACCGGAGATTGCACTGGTGGATGGCTGCAGGCTCCTCGTACACGCTCTATAGTTTGGCGTCATTGCAGCAAATTGTTGGCAGTATTAACGTTCAGTCACTATCCCTACATGAGGAAGAAAAAAAAACACCCGACGAAAAGGTGAAATCTATACTAAAATGACCTTTTTTCCCTCTCTCTTTACTTTGACGATTGAAAGTAGCGTGCGAAAATTCACTTCTAGAACACCGAAAGGGCAAATTACAAACCATGTTAGTATTAAAAAGGGGCGGTAAAAACTTAAACGTAATTATATAATAATAACAGAGCACGTGCCTGTTATAAAATCAATATGTGCGAATGTTTCAAAGTATTCTAATAAAAAATAAGGCTACTTAATTTCTTCTCTGAACAATGAAACTATTTGTTATACTATTTCTTACTGTTGATTCATAAGAACTAGTGGTAATAGAGGTAAATTTAGCTACGTTATGATTTTAGATATTATCAGGAAAGTGATATTTGGTATGTATTGTAAGTCGCCAGGCTGATCTGTATCGGTATTAAAGCACCCACCTTTAATCGACTCGTAATTGAACAAAGTAGAGATAACTATCAGGTAACACGGTTGTAGGGAATCTTTCGATTTGAGTATGTCTAGTGTGTTTGTGCTTGATTTACAAGCGCACTAAATTTCTATGACAGTTAATGACGATGATTTTCTGGAAGTTTAAGGTAATTATACCATTCATACCATTCCCTTTTAGTCCACTTTCCGTGCGAGATTAAAATGTTCTGGTTTCTGCTAACATTTCCGCAAAGTATACATGAAAGTGTTCTTTTTTTTACATAGCTGCTGCATTCCTTTGTTTCTGCCATTAAAATCTCTACGCATAGACATGATTTACGTTTTTACATTTGAAAGTCTTTTCTTAAAAGGCAATCAATCCCTGAGTATAAATGTACCTATTCTGAAAGTTTTATTGATTTCTATTTTTTGGGTCTGCAATATTTTAATCGGAAATATTTGAGAAAACAGCAAAGAGAGATAATGTTCTCGAAATGCATGGTTTCTCTCTCTTACCTGGTGCTGTCATTTTGAGGAATTAGGGGGGACTTTAAAAAAAAAATCTAATCCTTTAGTAAATTGTTACTTTCGATACCACAAATTCATATTTCTGATGAAAATGAATTAGCAGAATGAAAATGTATAAACGACAACGACAATTCCTGGATGATTTATCTAAGAAAAATGCAATTAATTTTATTAGGAATACATATTCTGCTCCTGCCTGACATAGCATTAGGTAATATGTGCAGACCACATTCTGACGCCTTGGGAATAAATATCCATTATTAGTAGTTCATATGGTAAGTAACATTCTCAAGAAAATGGCCGGCCCCAGGTAGCCGTGGGAGAAAATCATATTTTGACTCGAAATATAAGAAAAGAGTAAAACTATCAGAATAAGCAAATTTGTACTCAGGGGTGGATTCCACTTTGACCAATCCCAACATTTTCCATCAAATTCCTTTCCTCCAAATATGCGATGAAATCAAATGAAATGATAGGAAGCTGGCCCTTTGTCGCAATCACAACGGGTTTCGACACGAGTGAACCTGGCTGACAAGATTCTTTTCACTAAGATGTCGAGATTGTGTACAATGTATTTCAGCTTCGTTTGAACTGAAATATTACCTTCTTGCACAAGGGTTTGATGCTGAACGCCCGTGCGTTTGCCTCTGACGACTAACTGATGCAGGCCACGACTGGCGTTGTATAACGTTGAGATCATGTCTTCCATTCACAAGGGCGGAGAGGAAAAATATCGTAAGTAATGAAAGGAAAACAGGAATTGGGTTTGTCGGGATATTCGAAACTCGTAATTAGGGTGATGGAGTAGAGCACAATCCGTTGCAGACACACAGTGAACATGAGTTTCTTTGAAAGAAAATAGTGGATTCAGACACGGAAAAGGAGAGAAGGGATTCGTCTAGGCGTCAGTGGAGGAATGGGATTCCTAAACGGTTAAACATGAAACTTTCTCCCTTTTAACCCGTTTTCATCCTATTACTTCTGTGTTTTAGACTGTTTTTATGTCTGTTTCGGTAGGAGTGGTTACAAAAACATATAAGATGAACCAAAAATCTTAACTTTTGACTGGAATGAAAATTTTCTTCTATTGTTCTGTGTTTCAAGGGCAAAAGCAACATAAATTATCAAATGGAATGGGATGTATACATAAAATGGTGAAAATAATATTAAAAGTAGTGATATAAAAAGAAAAAGAAATAGAGAATACAATATTTTATAGTAGGCCCTAAAAGAATTTTGGACAGGTACAAACATTTTTGGCAAGTTCGTATACATAACAAGAAGCGAAATAAATTTAATAAGGGAATAATACTCTTCTTTTCTTTTTTTTTTTTTTTAGCAATTCTGCTTAGTACACTGTTGCTACTAAAGTTTGGATATTTTTGTGTGCTCCAGCAACATTTTTTTGTCTCCGTCTTTATTTTCTTGAAGATGCTTGTTCCGGCTTCCACTTATCGGGATCCTAACTATATCTTGGACGTTCCCTTTAACCGTTCCCGGGGAATGAAAAATAAAAAAAAGTTTGTCAACCCCCACAATGCCCATTTTTTTCATTTTGGGGACCCTTAATCTGTTACCTGGCTGAACAAGGCCCCCTCCATCCTTCCCCAGCGAAGCGCGTCTGAAATATAGGGTTGTTATTGTTCTTTACATTAAATCAAAATTTAGGGTCACAGGCTTTGGTCTCTAGACTAAGGGAGGGGTTGAAGAAAAAAGTGAGATCGTTGAAAAATTTAAATATTTTATCCCACCTTTGTGGTCAAAACAAAGGAAATAAAAAACAACCATGAATACTTAATTATCATTATTTTCCCAGAAATTATGTGTCAGCCATAATGATATGGTTGTAAATGGTGACTATAGTCTTGTTTTCATTATGATTAATGTTTGGCTGAGATTCTAAAAAAAAAAAAAAAAAAAAAAACATTTTTGGGAAGATAGAAATTTCCACTTTGCAAAAATGAATAAAATCGATTTTGAACAACAATCGAAATAAACTTTGACCCTTCCCCTAGACAATTAATCGAAGTCTATGTTTAACTTAAAGACCAATAACAAACCTATACCTCAGTCGCGTTTCGTGGGGGTAGGACTGAGGGGGTCTTGGTCAGCTGGGTAAACAAAAAAGGGGCCCCAAAATGAGAAAAAATGACAAAAATGGGCATTGCAGGGGTCGACAAACATATTTTGGTTTTCAATACCTGGGAATGGTTGGGGGAACATCCAAGATATAGCCAGGGCCCCGAAAAGTGAAAGTGGGCATAAACAATGTCAAGAAATTAAAGCCGGAGCAAAAAGAGGTTGCTGGATCACACAAAAAATATCCAAGCTTTATGAGCAACAGTGTATATTGGCTTTAATGGCAAGGGAAGGGTGGGTAAGAAATATAAGTGGTGATCTAAAAAATCAAATTACTAATTGCTATACACACCTGTCTAGACCTAATTGCCTAGGGGTATGTGGGCACACATAAAATGCTCTGCGAACCGCGAATTATTCTAAAGGCTTTGGACTCATAATTGTCATTTTTTTCAGCATGAACAATCAAAGTCCGTTCAGTAGTTAGGATAATCTCATAATGAATCGCCATTTTGCGGTCATCATGGTCATGCCAAATCTGGATTAGTGTTTAGTGTTTAGCACACATTTATATGTATGATATACATTTGGTACTTTTTTTTTTTTTTTTTTTTTT
>CALNVZ010002100.1:62324060-62342938 GCA_940671915.1 Paracentrotus lividus | reverse complement strand
TTTTTTTTTTTTTTTTTTTTATTCCTTGAAAATGTTTTCTTTTTTTATAATCTAGAAAACACACATAGTTTCCGTCTACAAGATGGTGAAATCACCAATATATAATTTTTAATTATTTAGTTACTAATTAATCATTATTTGTGTAAATATTCAATTCAATTTCATCCCAATTTTATGCATAAAAGTACAATATGCAAATATAACAGTTGATGTACATAAAAAGTAACGATAGATGGATTATGAAAGAAAATATCAAACTGTATATTCTGAAGAATATTCAGCCAATGTAAATCAACATAATCATAAGTATAGTTCTAAAGAATGACAGGGATATAATATGCGTATTTATAATTATGATAAATCTTGAATCATAGAATTCCCCAAAAATGTTTGAATTAACTATTCTGACAATATTGTAGGCCAACGCAATTTATAGAAAATTTTTAAGCAATGAACGATTTAAGGAGTAATTATTTTAAAAATAAAGTTAGGTTTCCATGTAGGACTAAACTAACCCCAAAATTATATATATTAAATCAATGCACTTTGACAAAGTTTTAAAAATTGTCAGTCCCCTATGCAAAAGTCTAAGAAATAAATGGTTCATTAAAGTGATCGAGCGCTAATTCGATTGGTTTATATAAAGAATTGACGAATTCCCCAGATTAATGGTTAACAGAAATGTCTTCAAAACTTGGATGCATACATATATATATATATATATATATATATATATATACAGTGGTGGCCAAAATTATTAGAACACCAAGCATATTTAAATGATTTTTGTAATTTTCATTCAGTTGACCATTTAAATACCTATAAAATGGTTGGAATGTCTCCGAATATCATCATTATGGTTTAAAAACTAAATAACAAAGCCATGCGTTGGGAACTCGCCCCCAAGTCGCCCCTTTTTATGTTACACCACTGATTGAAAAATCTAAAAAAATCTTGCCCCTTTCAGAATCAAAGTGTCATAACGTTAAACATTTTAAGCCTCTCCCTACAAAAGTATATATATTCTAAAAGGAAATTTCCTGAGGATGTCAAAAATGGCATTCATAACAACACATGGTGAAGTAGTTACATCTTATGTGGGGATTTTTGAATTATTTTTGAAGGGCCCCAAATTTTTAATTCAGTACCCCTATTTAAGTCCCCCGTTCCAATGACCCTTAATATTTCAACATATTTGAATTGCTCATGAAATTTCCTTTAAAAAAATATACATTTACAAGGAGTGTCTTCATTAAATGAAAAAAAAATAGTCTTAACCTTCAATGGGCATGGTTATTTTGGTCATCTCACCACCGAGGGTGGGGCGAATCCACCCTCCCTATTTGACCAAATTTTCTGAAACTTGTCATGTATTTGCGATATATTAGATTGAATAAGCCTGCTAAGTTTCATACTTCTACCTTAAAAGCTTTTTGAGCAATCGGCATATGTAAGTTACATTTTACTTTTTTGCATTTGGACTACATGTTTAATACACAAGTCTATGGGGAAACCAAAAGCGCATAGCGCAACTGTTTTTAATGCTGCGCATTACCAGATGGTCGAAACTATATAAATTTGTGGTCTACATATACGTAAGACCCTATGCTAAAAAGTCATGAAAGCTCATGGCACACAAAAGATATCTTTAATATGATTTCGGCAAATGAACTAGGGCATTGATAATCCCATTGACTTTGTGTAGATTCAGGTGTTCTAATAATTTTGGCCACCACTGTATATATATATATATATATAAGAATATAAGTCTTGAAGAAAAGTCTATTGAGACATAGAGTGTCACTATCAGTACACGCGATGAAATTTAATGCATCCTTATAGATATGACTACGAATTTCACCCCGAAATATCTCAAGCGTAAATTTGCTAAAAACATGTTTCAAAATTGATTATTGTATCGGCGTCAGTTTAGACTTTGGACATTTGGTTTTCGGTCTCATATCATCTACAAGGCGACATGAAGGACTTTCTTGTCATTTTTATATCGCTACTTTAACAATTTATCTAGGTTTGCACTCGAAAAGATAAATTCGAGTAGAGTATACAGATAACAAGGTTCAGGGACATTTACTGCATGCTAACAAACAAATTTTAAATGTATATTGTTATTGTCCTGGTCATTAAAATTTCCATAACTGGAGCTATATATATATAATGGTGGTAGTAATGAAAATTCAAATTTATTTATATGATCATTCTTTGTTGAGACAGTAGTGGTAATGGTTGTGGTATTAGAAATAGCATTATGAATACTCATGAAAGTACCAGCAATAGTAATAGTATTAATAGTAAAAGTAGTAGAAGTAGTAGTAGTAGTAGTATTAGTAATAGTAAAAGAACTACTAGCAGAACTATTATTAATATATTTGTAGTAATAGTAATAGTAGAAGTGTTGGTCGTAGTAGTAGTAGTAGTAGTAGTAGTAGTAGTATTAGTAGTAGAAGTAATAGCAGTAGTAGTAGTAAAGTAGTAGTAGTAGTAGTAATGATAGTAGTAGTGGTAGTAGTAGTAATATTAGCAGCAGAAGGAGCATGAGTAGTAATAGTAGTATTAGTAATACCACTACTACTACTACTACTAATAATAATAATAATAATAATAATGACGATGATAATAACAATAATAAATTTGCACTGGCATGGCACAATAATTTATTAATTACTAGTGGAAGTAACACAATCACAGATAATAAATGTGAAAAACAATACGTCGTAGTTTTTCGTAATGTACAATGTCCTCCTTATAATTACGTTGTGAATGATCTGATATTGTTATTTGGACAGTCTTTCTAAAGGACATTTTTATGACATATGTGTTATATTTTAGTATCAGTAATAAAAGAAAGACTTTACATTTCCAGTAACAATAACGAAACTCATGCTGTAAAAACACAATTTGGAATTCATTTATAAAAACTAATAAACTGTACGTAAATGTGTGGGCGTGAGACTCATTGTGTGGGTGGGTGTGCGTGTGTGTGTTTGTGTGTGCGTTACCGTAGCCGACGCCGTAAAAAACGTATATCAACTAGTTTATATTTTATTTTAAGAGTTTTCTTGAAGGCAATGTCCACGCAGTTTAGGATATCAAAAGCACAAATATAAATGATTGGTAGTTGAAAAATATTAAAAAGAGAATCTCTCAAAACATATTAAACAATATGATTGTTTGATTGATACAATTTCTTTTTGCCTGAACCTTCCAAGTACGCTTCGTTTTCTGCTAATTTGGCGTAAAGTTGTGATCAGATGTATTCGTAGAATTGTTTTATCTCTACATTGGTGGATATGAAAATGAATTAGCAATTTATATTTTAACATGAGTTATCTGAATTTTGACATACAACAAAATGTCATCCAGCATGTCCAATGAAGCTGATACAGCGACTTTACTGTCGTTCTTCTATTCGCAAATTATGGCTTCGCTGAGCATTCCTTTCGCATCTGATGTCATTATATAGCGCAATAATCTAATAAAGATTCTCACAAGATTTTGATCGTCTGACATGATTATCAATGATTAGAATACAAGATTGCCCTATTTGACACGTTGTATATTAACAAAGAAGATAATGGAGAAACGAATCATTCTTCCGACTTTGAGTTAATACCATATGCAATAAAAATGTTGTGTTCCCAAGACTTTAAATAGGTCAAAGAGTAAACACTGTTGGACTTTGTTCTTGAGAGACCACGTCGTAATTAATGACATGGAAGTGATAAAACGGTTACATGTGTGATGGTTACGACAATGAACTGCAATGGAAGACGAAATGATAGGTTTACAATAGCAGGTCCACCATTACGATCAACGGATGCTGTCCCTTCAATAGAATTACTGTAGGCTTGTTAAAGGAAACCACTGCCTGTAAAGGAGATTAGTTTTTCAACAACCTGCTGATATTTATTGTAATTAGTCCATCATGTCATTTGCATGTCCAATACAATACAATCTTGCTGTAATAAACTCATGTACACTTATGAAATTACTTTGTTATCTTGGAAAGGAAATCGTATATGAACTCTACATTGACTAATAGACTAGAGAATAATGAAACCTATAAAAATAAAAAATAAAACTTTTTTAATGTAATAATAAGTGTTTCTTGCAATATAAGTGGGGTTTTATCAAGGTTCCTCTGTTCAACGATAAAGCATTTCACCTAAACCAATATTAGTATTCCAACATGATTTCTAAAGTTGACAGAGAAGAAACACAATAATGTGAATATGATATAAATAATGACATCTAAAAAATGATACATGTCTTGCAATGTCTCTGCTTCATCACTTAACTTCTCAAAAAGTTAAAGAAATTCCTCAGTTTTAACCGTCATATTATTCCATAAATTTTATTGAAAGTTGAATTTAGACGTGCGAGATATTTGTATTCAAATTGTTACAAGAAATCTAAAGTATATACAAACTAGAATTCTTCCGTGAATACTATTAGGCCTTCAACCAGGTTATATCATGGTGATTAACAGCTATTACTTTTATAGAAAATCAAATTTCATCCCGCAATTCACAATGATGTTATGTTGATTTTCCCCCCCCCCAATTTTTGGTACAAAGTCAAAACGACTGCCTTTGTCAATGCAGACAAACAAATCAGTTTTTAAACGGTGTTCTTCACAAAATACGCACTTGATTTCAGGTAGAAGCAAAGTGTATGTTGGGAGTGTTTGTTTATTAAAGTGTGGGCCGCTTTAATAGTAAAGTGGGTCGGCCCTATACTTGACATTCTTAGATGCATCTTACGGGTCAGACAATGAGTGAAGAGTCGCGAGCTAGTATGGTGGGCGAGGGCGAGGGTGTGGTAAGTGTGTATGAGTGTGAGGGTGTGCGTGTATATGAGGGTGTGCGTGTATGTGTCTGGTTATAGGTGTACGTGCGTGAGGGTAAAGGGAAAGGCATGAATGTTTAGTGTGTATTTAAGAGGAAAAGATTATAACTTATGATAAGAGGCGGACACTAATTGAGACTTTTAGACAAGATGCATACAGAAACAAACGGACAATTTAAAAGAATAAGAAGGGGAGAGAGACAAAAAAGGACAAATAGAAGAAAAATGTGTGAAAAAGGAATAATGAAATTAGTACAGAATTTACCACTTGTCGCGATTCATATTTCTCTATTTCTTCTATAATTCATGAATTTCACCAGTGCACACTCATAAAAACTTGAAATGAATTTAAATTCTTTGTAAATATAAATCCAGAAAAAGTAATCGTTGAATTTTGCAAATACAATATTCTATATTAACAGCGCTGTATTAACTAAGTGGGAAATTACAAATCCTCATCAGCCTTTACTTTGATCTCTAGGCTGGTTTTTAAACGGAGGTAATCATCGCTTGCCCTCGTACCCAGGATTAATCCCGCTACTTGTGTTAAGTACCTGTAGACAGACGGGATCAGCGAAAGACGTATTCCCTAAAGAACGTTTAGAGCTCGTCAACTGTGTATTTCCCCTCTTTACTCCCACATATTGCGTGAGGACCTCGTTATGAAAGCTAATTTACGAAATATTCAGAAGAGGCAAATTATCAATTTGGTATTTGCTATTAAGTGTGTATTTGTTAAAGGTGGATCTATTTCCCTATTCTAAAATATGATAAAATACGTTTAAAAAACAAAATCACATGAAAGACCATTTGTTCATTTCCAAATGAATCATTAAAATAATATATAAAAGTAAGTCATCATCATTAAAACAAACGATATACCATAGCATGTTAAAAACATTTTCCTCCGATATAATTGCTATTGAGAGTGAAAAAATTATTTGACTAATCGCAGTTTTCAAAAAATAGGTATCTTATGCGGTTAACAAATTAGGCCCCTGTGGAAATTCATTTTTTATGTTGCAATATTATTTTAATCACTGTTAGGTGGAAAAGAGCTTATTTTCCTTGCCTTTTCCCTCAGAATAACTAGACTCTAAAATACAAAACATCGTTTTTTTTTTATAATTGAAATAACGAGAGCAAAATGTAACGAAAAGGTTTAACTACGTACCATATCATCGAATGCATATGGTAAAATACGGTATACTTCACTATCAAAGAAGAAAATTATAATTTTACTAAGATATGTCTACAGACTACATGGGAGTTCTGATATTTCATTTGATGGCCCTTATAACTGAATGATTATTTGTGATTCATAAACAAATACAAATAAATTCAGCAGTAGTTTTCTTTTCCAACGTGGAAGACCCAAACTCGACAATTTTCGATCGAGATTTTCATAAATTAGCGTAAGAGGTGTTTAGTGACTGAATTTGGGTTTGTTTTTCTTCTGTACTAGATTGACAGTCTAGTTTTAATGGACGGGTGGTAACAATGCAATCTACCAACCACAAATGCAAATTGCCCGCCTCAATACCTCTACTAATACCTTAATGCACGCAAATAGGTCCCCTTTCCGGATTTTGATGACAAATTGTAGGAATGTTTTTTGACAATTTACTCTGACTGTCTGACCAATTTCGGCTTTTAGCGTTTGCATGTGTCGAACTATTGTCCGATGGCAACCCTCTGGTCTTTGGGGTTTAACACCTCCTTCAATAATATGAGGTTCGTTGTAAGTGCTTTCGAGAAGAATATCACACAAACGTTATGGATTTTGCGGTCATTACCTCAACAGGCAGCTCATTGGGTGTTTAAATATATGTTTTCACTTAATATGTATTGATTAAAAAATTACGCAGATTATTTCGCATTGTGATAAGAAAAGATATGTTAGTGATATATTATCGACCTTAAAAAAAGACTAGACAATATAAAAGATGATAAGTAAAATATGAATGGACAATAAGACACTGACTTATTATTTAGCTTAAAGATTCCCTCCAGTCTTACTATCAGACCAGTCGGAAGAAGATCGATATGCTATCTTTCCCTAACAATGATGTTATATAAATATATTTAATAACAATTCGTGAATTGCAACATTTAATTTTTCTTTTGTTGTAATAACATGGATTATTAATCAATATATTACCTAATTAAAAAGTTAGAACCCCATTTTAAGAGTTTTGTTTTGATTTCCTTTTTGTACTGATATAATCCCAAACACATTTCGATTTTTTGAATAAGAAAATGAAGTGATTTTTACATGTATATGTTGACTTTTAAAAAATTGTTTTTCGTGCAACTTCCGGAAGTGATCACAAAAGAAAAAAATTAAATATAGAGAGAGCTAATATATATATATATATATATATGCATATACACATATCATATTTTACAATACAAACAAAGATTTCCAATACACCTGTGTTTGTATATTGTATGCTTTATAGGGAAAAACAAATCTAGGTCCTACATGTTACTAGGGTTGGTCTATGTTTGAAGGTGCCGCGCCCCGGTCATGCTGGCGGCTTCTCTTCACCGCCTCGCCCAAGATAAAAAAAGGGCTACGTACACGACACCACAATTTGTATAATCCATAAAGTAGTGTACATTAGAGACTGACCGAGAATAAAATAAATTTCCCGCCTGTTGACATATGCAGGCTGTTGAACCTGTGAGTTTGTAAAGAGAAAGACACTCACGGAGCATTTTAACGATATTAAGTGTGTGTTTACTCCTCTTTTATGAAATGCCTCTGCGCTTTGCTTTTCTGCTTCTCTTCTCCCAACTCGGTTGCCACTCGACCACGTTCAAGTACACAGTTTATCACTTAATCTTTTAAAGCAGATTTCTTTTCCCTTTTCATGTCGATCGTTCATGGTGCGATTGTTAGGGGTTCTTGCTCTTAGGGTATCCTCTATTTGCTGTTAAAAGATCACACCTAGCTTCAAATAATTGTGCGGACACTTGGGAATTAGAGCTGGTGTTAAACCAGCTGCAACGGTGGAGCAGGCACGAACATTCAAAACCCCAAAACTATTTTCCTAAAACTCCGTCAAGCATTTTCATGTCATTAATGTGTGTTTTGGGCTTGATAAATGTTTGCAAACTTGCGTCCCAGCGGAGACAAAAACTCGAGGTGTTTTTCAATTGGGATGAGTCAAGAATTTTTCTATTTCCCTTTCTTCCCTTGAAAATGGGGATGACCCAACCGGTATAAATATATACTTTGTGATTATTTAATCTGCATATTCCATGAAAATTATTATACTTTAGTAAAGTTTTTACCTCTTAAGGAGTGTTTTTTTTTTTAGTTAACTGACTGCACGTCGTCATGCATTCTGAGAATTGAAAGAACAATTCACCTTAACCCACTTTGTTCTTGACAACTGTTTGAGGGCATGTAATCAGATAATCTGAGAGATATGTATTACAATCTAATATAAGGGAATATACCATTCAATTGCAAGATAGAGAAAGAGAGAGAACGTGTGTGTGTGTGTGTGTGTGTATGTGTGTGTGTGTGTGTGGTGCGCGTGGGAGAGAAAGTGTAAAAAGGGGAGAAAGAGAGAAAGACAGGAAGAAGAATCAAAGGTTGGCCGATCAAGGCGGTAACATTTAATACCAACAAATTTTTTTTTATAGGGTACTTAACCACACTGTAAAAATGCATTTTACATGGGAAAAAATACAGATTTCTTCCGTTTAAACTAAGGATATCAATAATGATACTTTTTTTACATTCCTCCCGCTAATGACTAGGCCTATGAGAAAAAAAAGAAAGAAAGAAATAACAGCCCATCTCTGTAGACAGCAGATTTGCTGTCAAAAGATTCACACATTTTTTTTATTTTTTTTTACAGTGCAAGATCAAAATGCCTGAATATAGTCATGTCAAGACATTTGAAAGAAAATACAACAGCTCCTGTCAAAGTCCTTTCAATTGCAGAAAAAAAAAACATCCGATTCGATTATATCCAGCCAAATTAGAATTTGATCAACCGGTGAAAAAATAGAGTAAAGTTGGGGCTAAGAAAAACATTTTTTGTTAATTTCTTTGCGTAAATAGGGATTACCCTCAAGGCCATCAATATTGATTAATTCCAGTAGATTTGGAAAGCGTTTAGCGTTTGTATGTAAAATAATGCTGAGCCGAATGTATGTTTGTATTAGACAACTTCAATAGCAATCACCCTGAAGCTTACAGAATATAAAATATTCGGCTCGTGGGCTTAAATGCGTGAGGAAGTTGTGTAACTATTTTAAGGACTGGAACATTAGGTAAAATTCAATCGGACGTCGTCATGATCTACCAGTGGGGAAAACAAAATCAGAAACTGGTCAGGACTTTTTGGTTATCACGGTGATGATATATAGCCAGAGGTTTTTTGTACTTAAGGACTATTTTTGGGTTTGGGGCTTGGGAAACATGCTTTTTATTCTAGGGATTTAAAGAGTGCAATATTGGGTGAGAAATGCAGAACAAAAGAGAAGCACAACACCCACACCCCCAGGACCCAAATAGCACACTATTTTTGACGCGTCGACTGTGTGATAGACAGGCAAAAAAAAAGTACTTAGTCTACATGAAGCAAAGAGCTAAACATTTTGGAATTTCAAGAAGATATTAAACTTGAAAGATGGTCAAAATAAACTGAAAAATCGAGAGAATTCCTATTAGATACAAGAAATAATATGCATTATGCAATATGCTCTTAAAGTTAAAAGCAACACGGTCATTAATGTGTTTCATTGCATGGCACATTGGGAGCTTAAACCTACTGGTATAAACTCTACAAATTTGTGTTATTACTGTATGATGTAGTATTAAAGCAAATACTCATAAACTTACAGATTTAAGATTCGCCGCTTGAATCTTGATAATCAAACTCTTTTAATATCTAAATGTTTGAGTATTTCTGTATGCATAACATCATTACAGTAATTGCTTTAATATTTTTCCGACTGCAAAGTGTTCAGTATTCAACGAAACAATTAACAGGCAAATTTCCTGTCGTGGGCGTATGGCTTGCGGTGTCTGATGTTTTTATGACTCCACACACCTATTATGCGTATTTCAGATGCACGTTGTGATTTGTAGTTCCTCGAGTTAATGCATTCCAAGTAGTTGTCATCTCCATCGATAATATTAAAAATAGTGTTCATTTACATAATTATCTCAATCCAATATCATAATGGAGCCTGGGGATGCGGAAAGAATGGTTTATTGACCGGAGCATGACTAGGACTTGACTCTGAGATGTTCTTGCAACAAAGTTTTTTTGCTATTGAAATCTTGGGGAGGATTCATATGAGATTGATAATTATGGCTGATTTGCAAATGGATTTAGTTTTTTAAGTCAATAAACAGTGTATCTTAAAACACACGGCATGTTCAAGGTGTTCTCTATATAAACGTGCCACCAATTGTCAACTATTTCTAGAAACCTACCCAAATTCGAAATTGTTAAATAAATTGTGTCTTAACAACGAAAAGAACACATTTATAGGCACAGGACAAATTGTGCTTTTGTCTTACTTTTATTAATGCATGAAGTTAAAATTGTTCTCATTAATGGACTTTGGAGTTTAACTCACCAAAGTATACCAATTGCATATGCGACAGTTGACATAAGCACAATTTGAATAATGGAAATGCATTATGCAAAAACCCTAATTAAAATGACACCAAACCTTTTCCTTTTTTTTTTCCGTATCCACATCACAAAAAAAAGTTATTGGTCAACAGGTATTGATTGCAGACCAAATATAATTTATCATTAAATTAAAAGGGTTCATTGAACATGACTTTTACTTTTGCTATTGTAAAATAATTTTAATTATTGATGGAAATTTGAAAGATTTTTTTCCTACACATGTACGATCGTGTCATAATTAATGTGTGTGGAGGCGCTACCATCATAATTCAACTTCTATTCGTCCATTTCCTCTATAACAATAATCATAACGATAATAATCTAGATTTCGAATGTCTGAATATCAATGTGTCATCTTGATGAAACGATTTACGTCTCAAATAAACATGAGGCCATTTGGAAAGGTTAAATATCTATCCTGGGAATATCAAAACTGAAAACAAATCAAACATCCCACGCATTTTTCATATCTATATTTGACCGTGATATAAAAATACGATGTTTTGGTTGGGATCACTTGGGGGGAAATAAAGATACGCTGTTCTTTTTTTTTTTTTTTAAGTCGCTATTCCTCGATTCACATAAATCAAATACACCTCGCATTATCGGATAATTAACCCTAAAACTAGACAAGTCTGATGTTGATCGTACTCCTAAATTATACAGACAAATCATATCGAATCGTTTCAAACCAAAAGACGTGGAATATAATTTGCATAACGGGCGATATCACTTCCGACATTACTCTTTTAGGAGTTGATATACATATTTCCCCCTAAAAATATAAAGGCATATAATACAAAACCATTTCAAAATAAAAATACGTTGCAAGTTAATGCATGACGCTTCCGCTTTATATATATTTTTTTGCATTTATGATTTTAATATACATTTTCCTTTCTTTTTTTTTATTCTCCTTTTAGCGATGCAAAGACAAACTGAACACGCTAGCTATCAGTGTCATGAACGAATGGCCGGGGCTCAAACTAAGAGTTGTAGAGGCCTGGGATGAAGATCAGCCGAATGTAGAGCCCCTTCATGCCGAAGGAAGAGCAGTAGACATCACTACCAGTGATCGGGATAAGACCAAGTATGGTGCTCTTGCTCGTCTGGCGGTAGAAGCTGGATTCGACTGGGTCAACTATGAAAGCAAAGCTTGGGTCCATTGCTCCGTCAAATCAGGTATGGACAAAAAGAACTTCGACAGTTTCTTTGGTAGCTGAAGGAAACAAGTTTTATCTTCACAAACGAAAAATACATCAAAGACAATATTATTTGAAAATATATCATTTTAATCTTTATACATTAATCAATAAGTTCATACTTAGCGAAATACCACAATATCCACCTTTCCGTTGACATCAATAGTAATCTGCCATTTTTTGGTGTGAATCAATGTCTTGACCCAGATCTACAACTTGGCAGCTGACCGTCCAACAAGTTTTGTAGAGGCGTCAGTCCATCTCAGTGGATTTTTTAATTTGCCCCAAATCCCGTATTATTTTTGGTAAGAATATTGCAGGCAAACTTGAGGAAAATCAACATTTTGCTCCCCAAAGTTCTCTTAGGTCCCAAGAAATCAGCTTATCGGGTCGTTACCCTTTTCATGGAAGATAAAAGGTGGGGAACAGAATTTCGCACTAAGTTTTGAATGAAAGGATGTGTTTTCAGGTCGTGTAAATATGACGATTAGACCTGAAATGGGGGCCTGGGATGGTGGCTATTCTTGTTGAGCTATGATTGGCGTGAGTGTCTTTGTGGCCTTAGACTTGGTGCTTCTGACACTATTTGCTCTCGTGCCACCAGGAACCCCAGAGAGGGGTCTCTTTGACACCGTCCGGGGCTAAGATGGTATTATCGTCCTGCTTCGTCTCAGGGAGCTAGGCCACCAGGGACTAAGGTGGCTGACTCCATCTGACCCCGTCATCATATTTCTGACTATGGTTGCCTGATCCGATGGAGGGCGTACCTTTGGAGTAAATTTCCTACTCAAATTATTCTGAAAGACTTTAAACTTTTTATAATTTGTATTTTGTAGTTTCATTTCATTTGTTTATATAAAAGATATAATATAATCTTGTTGATGAAACAATGTTATTGCATGTTATTCATAAATCCTGTACACCCGACTTATTTTCCTCCTTTTTTTTCTCTCCATGTCATAGAATCTGCAGCAGCCAAAAATACAGGCGGTTGTTTCCCTGGCTTTTCTCAGGGATACCTCAAGAACGGACGCACTATAAGTATGTTGGACATCAGGGTAGGAGATGAGGTAGCCGTAGTCAACGAAGATGGAATGTTGGACTATAGCGATGTTATCATGATAGTACACAGAAAACTCAACGACAGTACATTATTTTACGTCATAGAGACCGAAGACAATTCAGTGGTGCAGCTCACGCCACAGCATTTGCTATACGTCTCCGAGTCGGAGTCGAGCTTCAGCCAAAGCAAAGCCACGTTTGCCAGCGAAGTTCGGACTAATCAATTTGTCTATACAACAGCACAGAACCACGACAGGGAGGTGCGGCCAAAGAGAGTGATCAGTGTGACGACGCGGTGGGGACGTACGGCCGTGGCGCCGGTCACCAGGCAAGGTTCCCTGGTCGTTGACCACATAGCAGTGTCGTCATACGCAGTTATGCGCGACGAATGGATCGCGCATGCGTCTTTTGCGCCCGTCCGATGGTACCGGTACATGAGGCACAAGCTAGGTATTGTGGATACCGATACAGGACAAGAACAACGGGTGCATTGGTACACCCAAGGACTCTACAAACTCGGCAAATACGTCATGAGTGATAGATTATATCCAGGCTTTGATGTATAGGTTGACCCCCTTTCTGAACAGTTGGGACAATAAAAACCACTTCACATCACTTGACCGACTGGCTGGAACTTAGAGAGAGAGGGGTGCAAACAAATGATTTGTTTTATTCTGTGACTCATTGTTGTATGTTTGCTTTTGACGGGAATTATGGAGTTGGAAAAAGGGGAAGTCATTTTGGTTCAAGCCACATTTTAGATAAAACACAGGAAGTAATGTTGTATTGATACAATGCAATTTCGATCAATCTATGCACCCCACATTATGTACTCATATTATGAAATCGATATACAACTAGTATATGAATCTGCTCCAATCCAGAATGATAGAAGGATGCAGTGTCCCATCTATTATATTCCGCAGAAGCAGACACGTCATGTTCCAGATTCAAGATACATTCCTGTACAAGCAAGATGACGTGAATGAGTTTTATTATTTCATTTCGTAATGCAAACTCATAAAAGCTTATTCATAGGTCATTCAGTTTTAAGCATACCATATTTGAACTCTTTCATTTCCCATTTTCAATCTTTCAGGAATGTTTTCAAAATATTCTTAGTTTTTATAATTGTTGTTAGTGCTGCATTAAATGCAGTCTAGCAATAACGGCGAAAATCAATATCGTTCGCAAATTCAAATTCAAGTTCAATAACGGTCACAAATGTTCCTACGTAAGAACGCATCTCTGGAATTCTGGAGTTGAACAGATTCGTAGAAGGGGCTTAATTTCTTACGGCTTACAAAGTTCGTACGATCGTCTTAAGAAAGGGGGATTTCGTACAAAGTTTTAAAAAAATATTGGACAAGACCATTGACAAATCTTCGAATTTACGAACGGTCTGCGAACGGTTGTTTCGTGTGAAGTTCTTATTATTAATTTCTTACGAAGTTCTTATGAAATGATATGAAAATCGTTCACACGGCACCCTTAACCGTTCGTATTGGTATTTGTGACTGAGGCTTTAGCTTGCACATAATATAATAACTATTTTACTCTACCAGCTCCAAATATTCAAATTCATACTTATAACAACTTATCGGTTATATAAATATTTTTTCTTCATATACTTCACTTCCGCCACCTACTTAGGGCCCTTGAAAAGAACCAGAGCCCTATAATACATGCATAAATATTGTGTACTAGTATTTGGTCCTAAAATGAGAACTGTCTATTTTTGCATACAGTAATACGTAATGTTACTTGCTTTCGATGTCGATCATACATGTATGTATTTATACCGCTTTGCACGTGTACAAAGAATTTCAAGATGTTATATTATTGTCATTTTCGAAGTGACTCAAGGTATTCCTGTATAATTGTATAATATTTGATATACACTTTAAAAGTCAGACACCGTGTGTTTGGGATTAATTATATGTATAAATGTGACGTTCTTTTGATATGAATAGAAATGTACTTAAGATTGCTAATTTATTATTATATACAAAATTGCCAATTGGTCGATTTTGAAAGAAATGTAAAGGTTGTTCAATTCGGGGTATAGATTTTTACATTGTATAGATCTGCTTGTGTAATTTGTAAAGTGTTGATAAAACCATCTCGATTTTTGATGATAAATATTTGACCCCAACTGACACCTTTGTATACTATCGAACCACTGAACAAATCAATTTTATGTAGTTCTTGAACCATTCTCTAAAAAGGTATTTCATCTTCGATACATGAGGTTACGTCACAAATCATGTCAAAAACGAAGATTCGGTTAATTATTATATAGCTATTTATGAGGTTTTTAAAACAGAATAGTATAAATAGTTATAAATATAATGTTATGTCCACTACCTCTCTTGGTCTAAAATATATGAAACAATCAGGCATATCTTTTATGGGAGGTGACCACGTGATTGTTATGAAGTAACGGAGCATAATTCCTTGTTATTCTTTTTAATAAAAAATATCACCCAAATCCAACATAATAATATTTCGGGAAAAAAAACAACATCTCAATGGTATGAGAATTGTTTTGATCTATTTCTACTAAATCTAAAACTAAATTCTACCCAACGATCCCGTTGTCAGTAAATCAAATTTCTTGATTATTATACAGGTTAGACATGTTAGCCATCGACGTAACCACGCGGTATTCATGTGAAAATCCCCGATAAATGATATATTCATAACATATATTGTTTAATAGCGATTGGGTCATTTGTTGCTCGTTTACTATGACCAGGTCAATTTGCTGTATAGTAAACATAGATTTTGACCTGAGTGAAAAGTTATTAACCTTTTATGTCAGTTTATTGTAACTTTGTAACCAGAATACCCGCATCATTTCCGCTTTGGTATGTATTTTGTCTAGGTACGTTAAAGTCCCGTTTTGTAATTTATGGAAGACAGGGCAATTAGAGAATAGACAACGAGGATTGACCCTTGTGTGTGAAGTAATAGCCAAAACAACACGAAAAGATATAAGAGTCTGGAAGAAAAGTCGACAGATCGAGACAAAAGTATTTCCAATTTTAACGCCGTTTGCATTACTTACAAGTTCACCTGAAAATATAGAAGAAATAGGTAGTAATACTGTCAAATCATACCTAAATACCAATAAATAATTAAAATAAGTGTTACATAAGTGTTATGACGAAAAATTTGCGATACATTACAAAAATTTAGAACACCCAAACCCGTACAATAAACTGATCACATTAATCATACATACAAAAAAGATTAAGCATAAAATTTAGTAAAATCTGTTGGAAGACCTTTCCAATGCTTAGTAGATTAAAGAAATTATAAATCCCAAGTTTGTTAATAATATAACTGATCAAAAAGTACCCTTACAAAATAAAATTAATTACTTGCCCGAACTTATTATTAAAAGCTGTATTTAACTTTAACATACGTTGTTCAGAAATATTTACAAATTAAATGCTTTCTTCATGTGAACCTTAATCATAGCAGTGTATCTATTCAACATTGTCAAAGGAAATGGTTTCCGAGCTTGGTCATAATTTCAAACGTAGTATCGTATAAATTCTTATTACAATAATTACAATACTGCAGGGTATTCGAAATATTCTCCTTTGGAAAATAACACGTAAAGTTGGAAGATTAAAAATACTTTCACAGTGACTGAAAACACTGTATTCACACTGTGGTCGAAGATAGAATTACAAATTACATGCAATGATTTACAGCACTTCACGAGAGTTGGTGTCAATAAAATGTGGTCACACGTCACAGTAAAGATACACCACTGTGAGAATTTATAACACATCCATACTATCGACAAATGGAACCTATAATTTGTTCATTGTAGTGACATGCAATTTGACAAGCAATATTGCAACAAATGTTCTGCTTCCATAAACATATCAAAATGTTCCAGAAGATGTATAGAATTCTAAGAGTTTAGCCATGTACTGCCTCTTTCACACCACCAAATACGATTCACAGAATCGCTCGATCTGACGTCGCTTTGGCGGTATGATTCTCGCTTGATTTATGCATATTTCAACTATCCCAAACGTGAAATGGGCCGAGAAATTTTGATATTATGTGATCCTGTATTCAAACGTCAATCTTTATTTTGTGTGCAAGCAGTCAGACGAAAATATATACTTAAGTATTGTAAAATGCTTTGAATCTTCTTATACATTGCAATAAAAATAACTCATAAAAATACAACGCCTGTTCATGCCTTGTTGTTTTCAAGTATCTTTTTCATGTTTTTGAAATGTAGATGAGCTAAAAAAAAAAAAAAAAAAAGAGAGAGAGAGAGATACAGAAAGCGAAAAGAACGATATACGATATGTAAAAATGCATTGAATTATGAAAATTGCAACTAAGCAATCCCAATTAGATAGACATTCATAAGCATAATTTAATGATAAATAAGGGGCTCGGTCATAACAATCCGGGTAGCTACCTGTCCAATGTCTTTACTCTTCCTGGGATCTATTTGGTATATGAAATACAATAATAAAATACAACAACAATAATAATAATAATGCTCCAAATTTTATGGTCCGAAACGGATATTTATTTTACCCCTTTTCTCGTGGGCCCGGCAGCAGTTGAGCAGCGCCAGAAGGACATTGCTCTATCCCCCTCTTGTATTATATTATACGAATAACCATGGATATATAAGAGATACTTATATATCCATGGAATAACTATTGCAAAGTAGTGGGCGGGGTAACTGGTAATGATCACTCAAATATAAAGAAACGCCCCTATTGTCTCAAATGTCCTTAAAGTAGACACACGGAGAAAATACATAATATTTGCTAATAATGGCCAAATTGCATGTTGCTGAATAGATTTTCCTTCGTTTATACGATTGACATGCTGAAAATGACTTGAATCTCTCATAAATAGCTGTAAATGGTTTTTAGTGTTTTTGTTTAATCCGCCCCAAATGGGCCGCTCGGCGTGCGGAGGAGCTCCTCGCTTGTGACGTCACACCTTGGACAGCTCGAACAACAGCTAGCCAGCTGATCTGAGCTTGCGCGCGCAGCTTGATGCATGCATGCAATGCATATGCATGTACTATACTGTGCATATATAAACACATAGCTCGCACTGTACTAGCTTGTTATAACTGCTGTGTCTCGGATTAATATGGCTCTTTTATCACAACTGATTACACCATTGGACAAATCATAAAGGGTTGTATATCCTTAGAATATCGTGTTTCGTGATATTGTGAACGATTGTGATTTTTTTGTAGATTTGAACTTGCCGCGATAGATTTTTGAAGAGTTTGAAATCATGGTAAAAGCACGAATTGCCTTGCTCATCTCTCACCGAGGGGCCGTGAACGGTGCTGCCCATGGTTGTTGGTGAAGCGTTTAATTTGCCCATTGACATTCGGAGATATAATGCTTAAAATTCCACGTAAATTTATAGTGACTTCATTCTTAAGAAAACTTATTCTGTGTTGAATCTATATTGATTTTTAATATGATTGTTTCTTTATAATCTGAATCCTCCAATTAAGGTTTTAGAGCAAAATATAATCATGCCACCGTCATGGCTTTCCCAACTAACTTAGACGGTTAACATTATATTATACCATCATTAGTTTGACAAGGTGGTCATGTCACATTTCCTCCAAAATTCCTTATTTATCGAAATTCAATGGCTGAAAGACCAGAAACGTCCATAAAATAAAATCAATACATATTGAAGAGACAGAATATTTAAGAATCAATTATGTAAACATTGATTTGTTTGCAATATTTACGGTCTACTAATATAGTTTTGCTCAATTCTTACACACGCAACGGGATACCAGTCCGCCAGGAGTGGATGGAATATACAGTCGTCTCTCGTAAGACTGCTGCTTTTATCACGAATGCAAAATCTGTCAAATCCATTTAGTAGAGTCTGTTATGTCCAAAAATTGAGTCCCGTGAGATTTTCGTGCCAAAAGTGATTTTATGAGCTAACTTTGTCAATTTGGGGGTGCTGAATCCAAAAAACTTTGGTACCAATTTTTTCAACCACGTCTTAGGCCGCCATTTTGAATTTCAAAATGGCCGCCATA
>CALNVZ010002100.1:62295789-62321598 GCA_940671915.1 Paracentrotus lividus | reverse complement strand
GGTAGCCACTTCAATTGTTCTCCCAGTGGGCCCTGCAGAATATACATGGTTGTAACGCTATTATTACCCCTCTCCATTTCCAAATACTGAACACCTGGCCAGAAGGCAATGTGTCCCGTTTTTAAAATCTTTGGTATATAAACTCAACCGGGGATCGAACCCATGCTCTCTCGTTCATGAGGCAGATGCTTTACTGATTGTGCCAAGATGTCCGGTTTAAATTCTTTCTTCATCCACTCTGTTTAGTATCTGCTCCCCATCCAACTAATTTCTTCCATTCTTCTCCATAGCCTCCCTATTAGATTATATCAATGCTTCGTTCCCCTAGCAGTGCTTGTTACACCTCCTAATCTTAAATCCAGATAAAGAAAACTGCAAATCAACCATTTGCTTTGTTTTTGTTTTTGTTTCTTTTATTTATCTATTTAAAAAAAAAGCAGTTTAGCCTTTTCGCTGTCAGTGAATATTATTATCGTTTCTTTGGCATCACCTGTGCCTAGGCGGCGAAGAGCGAACTGCATCAATGTGGCCCGTAGGTGTATCCTCTAGATATAACATTGGAAGTAGGGGGTGTGCAGGGACCACTACACCATGGGTTCCCCTATACAAATAGTGCAGTGAGTTCTTAAACGTGCAAAGGTAGTGACTCTCCTCAACACAGGACCTCCATTTAACGATTCATTAGAGGGATGGAATGTTTTTTCCTCAATTTAATCCGCGTCTATGAAACGGGAGAGGAGCACGTAAAATAACAATGCAGGCTTCAGACATCAGCCAGGGGTGGACTTGAAAACAATATCTTTTTAAAAATATTCTTAAAATGTTAGCATCATATGGTACTTCTTTCCAAATATAGGAATGAAAATAGGTTAAGCTACGTGTACATGTCAGCCCTTTTGAACTTCAAAATGGTAGCCTATCAATGTAGGCCCCTACGTACAAGACCATACAAAATTTACGTCAAAATGTAATTTTCTATGTCGGCCGTTTTGAATTTCAAAGCTGAAGACGTGATTACAAAGAAATGGAACCTCATTCTTTGGATTCAGCACCCCAAATTTGACAAAGTCAGATTATAAAATCAAATTTAAAAAATGAATCACAATATACATGTACTATGTAGCCAAAATTCCGTTTTCTACTACGGCCATTTTGAAATTCAAAATGGCGTCCTAAGACGTGGTCGGAAATATTGGTACCAAAGTTTTTTTTAATTCAGCAACCCCAAATTGACAAAATTAGGTCAAGAAAACCTCTTTGGCTTGAATATCTCACAAGATATAGGTAATAAAGTTTTCTATGGCGGCCATTTTGAAATTCAAAATGGCGGCCTAAGACGTGGTCGGAAATATTGGTACCAAAGTGTTTTGGATTCAGCACCCCCAAATCAACAAAATTAGGTCAAGAAAACCAATTTGGCTTGAATATCTCACAAGATATAGGTAATACAATTTTCTATGGCGGCCATTTTGAAATTCAAAATGGCGGCCTAAGACATGGTCGGAAAAATTGGTACCAAAGTTTTTTGGATTCAGCACCCCCAAATTGACAAAATAAGGTCAGGAAAACCAATATAGCTTAAATATCTCACAAGATATAGGTCAAAATACAATTTTCTATGGCGGCCATTTTGAAATTCAAAATGGCGGCCTAAGACGTGGTCGAAAAAATTGGTACCAAAGTTTTTTGGATTCAGCACCCCCAAATTAACAAAGTTAGCTCATAAAATCGCTTTTGGCACGAAAATCTCACGAGATTACATAATGGCCTCTACTAATTGCAACAAGGTCAAACCTACAAAATAATGTTATTTCATTCTGAACAATATCTAAAGCCATGAAAAAGGTTCACATATACTGTAACTGAAGACCTTAGGAGCTATTCCATCCAAAAGTTTGGACGAATTATTGTTAAGATAACGAATGAAAGTATCTCGGGATCTGCACAATTAAATAAAGACTTGCAAAACCAAATGAACAATTTCAAGATTGTAATAACCTTACAATATAGATATATAGGATTACTTGTTATTTGTCATGAAAACAAAACTAAAAGTGTGATTTGAACAGTCCATATTGATAATGAAAACATTGTCACTTTATTTTATTTTTTGTTTTCACTCACTCTCGTGCTGAGGATAATCCTATTTTAATTATATTTTAATATAATGAAAAAGAATACATTATTGGAACGGAATAACTTAAATATATAGACAAATAATAGAGGAACAGTCGGCAAGATATATCATTTGACCAGTTAGTCAGGGCCTGGGGTGAAGCATGAGATAAAAAGAGAGAAAGAAAGTTTTGAAGAATCACAATGTGCAATGTACGCAATATAGCACAGTACGGGATACGTGCATAAAGTGGACACAGTACGGGTGCCCACGCTGTGACGTCATAATCTCGACGCCCTTGCGGGGTACCGCTGAAGCCTGAAAATGGGGGCCCTTATTTGAAAGGTGATAACTCCCGATCTAAAAGAGATATTGACAAGGGGTTTAGATATTCTGAGTCAGTAAAGATTTTCCGTTGCAGTGGTATGAGTTTGGTTGCAATTAAAAGCATTTTTGACTCTCCAGTTGTCTACTTTAAGTTTCCACTTCACTTCTGATGATTAACCTTTTGAGCCATTAATAACGAGTTGCTCTTTTAATTTGGAAACATCTCAAAGTGACTTTTAATGAAATAATGTAACTCTTTTTGGTCCTACATACTGCCCGATTTACCTGCCATTTAATTGAGGTTGCCCCTAGCTGAAATAGCATAACAGTTATAAATTCGAAAATCTATACACAAATGTGATTTGCGGATATAACTCATCGTTATAAATAAAATGACTTTTCAGGACTAATATCAATATTTGAAGTTCTTATGTTTGAACTAAACCGGAACAACACTTGACAACTTTTAAAAACATGTCCTTAGTAGTCCACTAATTGATTACTGAGTCTAATCAGGTTGTTTTGTCAAACTCTTTCACAAACATCCGAAAGAAAGGGCGTAAAAACCCAACCGTATTGTCAAAAGTGTTAAAAGACCCGACAACTAATTATACTAAAACTTAAACTGGTGAAAAGTAGACCTGACCTTAATTCATGTGAGTAGTTTACGTTATCATTGCCTAAGATTGTAAAGGTTTCATGCCTTAACATTCAAAGAGGTAATCTAAATCAACAATGTATAATATACTTCTATCTAAGAGATACGGATCATGTCAGGATAATGTGAACACGCTTCTTTCCTTATTGAAGGAAAGGCAAAGTAGCATCAAGAAATCAAAACAAGTCAACACTGCGGATATTTATCTGGATTGCGGCTTCTCGTTTAATGGGTGGGGTTCTTTGTTTGGGTATTTGCTGCCACACTTTATCCGCCATTTGGGGCAAAAGCAAAGGAAGTGGGACCGCGAGATCATATTTGGTTAGGCAATGTTAGGAGAGATGTATATTTAGGTAATGTTAACAATCTTCCGATATCCATCTTCAATCAGAATTCCATTTTGAAATGGGTAAAATGAGTAATACGTAATGGATAAAGTAATACGACAAAGACAGTGACAGAACAAGATAAATAATACATCGTTCTGTAGTTGTTTTACTGTTTTACTATACGAAACTGATAATAAAGTAATTAAATGCTGGTAATTAGGGGCAATGAGTGTTTAAGTCCTTTCTAGGGACTTTGTAATGAGCATTAATGCGTTTGTTATTGTTTTAAGGAGTAATGCAGGCATTCGTTGTTAGAAACGATACGAAGATGCCAGCATAAAGAGTAGTTCAGTTATATAGACCCTTAAAGACATTTGAATGAATAAACATGTTTTTTTTAACCATACATTGGTCATAGGCTCGAACCCAAAGAGTTCGAGCGGATCCGTCCCCTACCAAAAATTAAGTAAATGGGCCTTTATAAAATTTATTTTAAAAAAGGGGTTGCTTCCCACAAAAACGACTGCCCAAAGAGAAAAGCCAATCCGTGTTTTTTTTTTTTTTCTTGTGTGTTTGTTTCATAAAAAGAGGATTAAAATGAATATCAGGAGTTGAAATCCAGGGGCGGGTATTTCAAACCCTGGGGATGCCCACCCGAAGTTTTAGATTGAAAAAGAAAAGTGTGGTAAAAACTACACCATCACATTTTGTCCGAGTTTCATTCCGGAATATATGATGAGAAAGACCCTGTGTCTCTGTCATGAGCTTTGCTCATAAAATTAATCATTTTCCCCGCTCAGTCGCTCCCTCGCATACGAAAAATTGATTTTTTTTTATTTTTTATTTTTTTTTTTTTTCTTCTTCTTTCTTTGAGAGGGGTCGATTTTCCGGCCCTTTCTTGATTGAAAGCCTCGTTCCCAAGAAATCACCGCCCCTACCGACGCGCATGTTAGCATTCAAGTTTGTTACAAAATAACTGTGGTATATAGCTAAGATAAGTACTTACTTTCGATTCATTACCATAAAAAGGATACATACATAGATATATTAGTACATATTCGTTAAAAAAAAATGAAACACAAAGGCCCGAATTCACAAACGTGGTTTAGTTAGTCCATGGTCTAAACCAATTGTTTAAACCACGGATTTAGACCATGGTCTAAATTTTTGTATTCACAAACCACCTGATTTAGACCATGGACTAACTAAACCACGTTTGTGAATTCGGGCCAATGTTCTCGATTTCATGGTGGGCGAGTATTCAGTATTATAAGATATCGGTATTGTGGCGACTTCATACAACGTTGAAAAGTCTATATACATGTACTTTCCTCAAAACAATATTAAACTTTTAGAGGAGTACCGGGTAAATATAATTGGAAGGAACAAGATGATGCTGGATTCGATTGAAATTAAAAACTGATCCAATACTACTTATGGATTTTGATTACCTGCGTTAAAAAATAAAAAAAAATTGATGGAAAGCCTAAAGGAGATGGGAATACAAGAGACCCAAAAAAGAAAGGAAGAAAAGAATTAAAAATAAAGTTATGTCGGAAAGTACATCTTATATAGTTTGCTATGTTTATTGTTAGGAAACCCCAAAAAGAAGACAACCCCTAAATTATCCATGAATGAGCGCCCACTGAGGGGAAGATGGCGCTATTAGTTGAAAAGAGAGATGGTGCGAAGTGGCACTTACAGTGGTGTGTGTGTTGCTAGATTAGATAAAGGGGGTGTCTCACTGGTTGCGAACCCAGGCGATTTTACAGAGTGTTATATATAGAGAGGATATACCAACGTTTGTGCTGCTTTGTTAGGCAAGCATAAAGGGGTAATCTCGTTGTATTAGAATGGCATGCTTTCTTTTGTGATGCTTTGTAAGCCAAGCTCAAAGGGGTTATCTCGTATCAAAATTGCATATTTTCTTTTGTGCTGAGTTGTTTGGCAAACACAAAAGAGTTATCACGTTGTATTACTAGGCTACTATTAGAATGGCATGTTTTATTTTGTGATGCTTCGTTAGGCAAGCTCAATAGGGTTATCTAACTGTATCAACATGGCATGTGTGATACGTCTTGTCGAAATGAGAGAGAAGTCGCAGATCAAAGATCCGAGTAAATCGACAAACTAATAAAAAAGTCAAAATTTTGAGGAAATTTTTTTTTGTTGATTTTCTGGTTCTAACATGCTTCATCTTTGCTCAGTTAAAAACATGAGTGAAAATGGTGACGGGAAAGTAGTAAAAAAGCAGTTTTTCGGCGAGTGTTTTTTTCGGTCATAATTTTTTTTTCCGGACATACAAGCGAACGTCCACGCTCATTTCCCCTCTCCGTTTAGCTCCGCCCTTAGCAACGCATGGCTTTGTCATGTGATGTGTGATTTCAACTGGATTTTTGTTTCGTTTTTGTGAACAAATAGTGAACTAAACTCTCTTTAGCTGCACTCAGAAATTTTGCGTGCGATGCCACAACCTGCTGTGAATAAAGCTGTTTCATCCGGGATAGCGGAGCACGCAAACGATGTCAAATCTAACAATCGGGTGGGGATGAGGGGTGGGTTGTGGGGGAAAAGCTAACTTATTGCTTGACTTAGCTATCTGGATCCAAATGAATGTTAATTTCAGCAATTTTATTTTAAGAGGCCGCGATATCTGTTGTTCCTGATGGGAAATTAAAACCTCCCTATTCACAAATTTGGTTCCATCAGGGAAACATAGAGCATAGCAAAAGAGGTGACGTGATAATAACTTCTGATACTACAGTTATTAGGTTAAGTCTTCTGCAGTTTATTTTACAAAGTAACGTGTTTAAAAGTAGCGTTTTGACTGAAACACGACGAAACAAAATACGATTTACTCTAAAATATTCATTTTCTAAAAAATTATTAATATCTTCTTATTATGGTAACAGTTTGATCAATAAAGACGAGATCGAGCAAATCATTTACCGTTTTTATTTTCATTGTCTTAAGGCTACATAGCCACTCATAACGTGATCAGAAAAAATTCTAAATACATTCGTGAGGCGCAATATATTTCTTAAAACATTTTGGGAGGCTTATCTCTATCATATACTTATTCAAGGAATATAAACAATGCATAAACCCCTGTACAAAATAATTTAGTCTATAGACCCATTATTAGTTCGAAATTTCAACAGAGTTCAGATCAAATGACTCGCTTTATAATGAGTAATGCTACAGTCACACAGAACCTTACGTATAGATGATGTCGCGTTGCGCGTCCAAATGATTATTTCATCTTCTATCGTATCATTTCTATGTATTTCTTTGTTTTACTGGATGAACGAAAATTATCAATATTCTCACTGCTTGAATATGAAGGTAGGCATCTAGTGGGTATCCGCAGAAAAGAAATAATTTTTGGACGCATCGGACGTAACTATACGTAAGTGTCTGTGTGACTGTAGCATAAGAGTAATACGCGATTGACAATTCAAAGAAACGCACGCAAACATCGGAATAAACCCAAAAAGGTTTTAAAAATAGTTTTGTTCTAACTAATTTAGCGGCCAGGATTGGTAAACGTCTTTTCTTAAAAGAGACGGACTTTTATCTAAACAATAGAAAGAACATGACGTTTTTATTTATTTTGACGAAGATATAAAACAACTAACCAAATTTAGTTTCTTTTTTTGAGAAGATTGAATGTTATTTAGACAACATCGCTTGCTGCGTTTGCCTCGATCATGCATGACGGACGAGTATTGTTTCTCTGTATACCTGAATGCAGCTCTCATTGGTCAGTCGTTTCACCTTTGTAACAAGTGGTTGCTAGGGCATTTCGGTGAGTGGCGGTGACAAAGATGGTCTTATTTTTCTGGCTCGGAGTCAAACGGAAAATCAAACTTCGCAGACGTTTTCTCTTTGATTTGATTTCCAAGAGCACAATTCTCCTCTCGTTCAGAGGCTAATATCTCCACTTCCTATTTACTCTTTACAGTCGGGTCTATATATCAAATTCAAGGCAATGAATCAGAGAGATCAATAATATCAAATAAAATGAATTTCAAAATCGCGATTAGTCTCTCCTTCGACGTGACGCATCACATGTTTTCTTTTATACTACCTTGTAGGAGCAAGTACAAGTGGGTTATATTGTATGATAATGGCATGTTTCTTTGTACTGCTTTTTTATGCAATCAACAAGCAGGGGCCGGGAGCGTTTTTTGAAAGTAGAGGAGCTGATAGAAAGTGGGGGGGGGGGGGGCTGAACAGGCTAAAAATCACAAATGCATGGTCATTTTTGCAATTTTGTACAGATGTGCTGAGAACTGAAGTGGGGGCTGAAGCCCCGCCCCCGGCTCCACAGCCCCTTCAAAGGGGGTAACTTCACTGAATTGTGAACACAAATCAATGAAACAAGTCAATTTTTGCTTCGTTTTGGTTCGTGTAGGTACGTGGGTGCGTGTGTGTGTGTGAGTGCACATTATTATAGCCACTAGTCCACAGTGAGGTATTGATTGTCAGTTATGCAGTCATTGGTGCAAAATGAAAAACAAAATGATAACAATAATATGGAAATGATAATAGTAATGATAATTGGAAAAAAAAATGGCTACCAGCTCAATTACCCCTAACGCCCGGTCAATCGCACGCTAGTAGTGAAATCTGAATATTTTATTTGCGTTTATTATTAATGACAATACCAATCAACATAATCAAAGACGCCCATATACGCTGGATTATTATTATTATTTTCAAACATATTTTGAGAAATTATTTTTTTTTTCATCGAGTAATTCTTATCCGATTCAAATTTATGTTGACCCTTTCCATATATATTTTAGTAATATCAGTAAACCTATTTATATGTATATTCAACCATTTTTACACACAGAATATGCGCTTGCAACCTTTGACATAAATAAATTCGCCTAGAAGTTTTGAACACGTCCAAAACTTTTTGGCGAATTATTTTCAATGGAAAATCCCGGCTTATCGAAAGGAATGTGGTTTAAACCAAAAACAATCGCTTCATGCGCCAATGCAGGATAAAAAGAATTCCTGTATTTCAACTCCATTCATTTCAGAAGTTCCCTCCATTCCAATAAATCCCTTTGTCCGGAAGACGCATAACAAAAGAAAACGCCTCACGTCGAAAGGCTGGTCTACTGTATCAAAGTTGATTATTATCTCTCTATATACGATAATCTCTAAATTCGCTTCGTTCGCAAACGTTCGCAACTCAGTCAGATATCCCCTTAATGTTCTCCTCATATCCGGCATCAGGTGCAGAGAAAGTTGATAACAGCCCATTTTTACACAATCATTATGCGAAAATGAATGCTCCGAATGAATAGCAGAAGTCAAACCGTCTAACTCCAACTAATCAACACATAAGGTCTAATTCTCGTGTTTATACGAATAGGCCTAGTGTTTCAACAAAAAAAAAAAGGGGGGGGGAGAATGCAGTAGACTCAAGAAAATGTTGATCAATCAAATTTGTTAATTATTTCAAGTCCGCTTAAACTTCTAAGTTTGAATTACAAATTCTCTTAATGTATGTTTAGTTACAATAATCCATGACTGAAAATATCTTTGGAATAGAAAATTCATACTCACTGCTCTTGAATTGGAAAAGTTGTGAGAATATAAATTTGAAGCTTATACGTGTATGTAATGGAAATCAAGTTATTACAGTGTTATTATTGAGTAATTATATAATGTATATTTCCATACAAAGTTTTAACTAATATTCTTATCTCTATTTTGGCTTTCTCGATCTCCCTCCAGGCGCGGATCCAGGGGGGTGCGGCGGGCCCGGCCCCCCCCCCCCCCAAAGAAAGGAGAAAAAGGGAGAAAGAAAGAAAAGGGAAGAAAAAAAGAAGAAAAACAAAGAGAAGGGAATAAAGCCCCATCCTTGCACAATTTTCGCCGAACTATATGAGAAGCTCGAAATGGGCCTAATTGGGTTCTAAACAACCATAACTAAGGCCTTTAATGTGGAGAGGGTCCACGAGGCTGATTTTTCTCATACTGTATTTTGCAATATACTGCTCAAACGCCGTTTTTTAAGAAAACAAAATACATAACTGACGAAAAGAAACAATAAGGAAAATATTTAATACTAAATTTTCAAAATTTCACAAAGAAAAGAGGCCTCGTGGACTCTCGGCCTCATGGGAAAAATAGTCGGCCTTGTGGGAATACCAGAAAGTGCCCCTTTATCTATTCCATATATCTTTTAAAACCCCTACTTTTCGGCTCGCGCTTCGCGTTCGCGGATACTAAATCATAATGCACAAATAACTCAAATTTGGAGGTCAACATTTTCGGGCTAGCAGATACCAATTCAGTAGGGTATATTAATGCACAATTAATTACAAATTTTCAGCTCGCGCTTTGCACTCGCGGATACTGAATAGGGTCTATAATAGGCCTACATAATTATCTAAAAAACTTTAAAACTAGAAAGTGCCCCTTTATTTATTCCAAATATCTTTTAAAACCGCAAATTTTGAGCTCGCGCTTTGCGCTCGCTGATACTAAATCATAATGCACAAATAACTTCAATTTTTACCTCAAAATTTTCAGCTCGCGGGTACTAAATAGGGGCTACAACGCACAATTATCTAAAAAAAATTAATACTAGAAAGTGCCCCATTATTTATTCCATATATCTTTTAAAACTCCAAATTTTCGGCGCTCGCTGATACTAAATCATAATGCACAAATAATTTCAATTTTTACCTCAAAAAAAAATCGCGGATACTAAATCAATACTAAATCATAATGCACAAATAACTCAAATTTGGAGGTCAACATTTTCGGGCTAGCTGATACCAATTCAGTAGGGTATATTAATGCACAATTAATTACAAATTTTCAGCTCGCGCTTTGCGCTCGCGGATACTGAATAGGGTCTATAATAGGCCTACATAATTATCTAAAAAACTTTAAAACTAGAAAGTGCCCCTTTATTTATTCCAAATATCTTTTAAAACCGCAAATTTTGAGCTCGCGCTTTGCGCTCGCTGATACTAAATCATAATGCACAAATAACTTCAATTTTTACCTCAAAATTTTCAGCTCGCGGGTACTAAATAGGGGCTACAATGCACAATTATCTAAAAAAAATTAATACTAGAAAGTGCCCCATTATTTATTCCATATATCTTTTAAAACTCCAAATTTTCGGCGCTCGCTGATACTAAATCATAATGCACAAGTAATTTCAATTTTTACCTCAAAATTTTGAGCTCTGCATTCGCGCTCGCGGATATTAAAGAGAATCTATAGTACGCAACTATCGAAAAAATGTAATACTAGAAAGTGCCCCTTTATTTACTCCATATTTCTTTTCAAAACCACAAATTTTCGGCTCGCGCTTCGCGCTCGCGGATACAAAAATTACACAATTATCTAAAAGTTTTAATACTAGAAAGTGCCCCTCTATTTACTCCATATATATATTAAAACCCAAATTTTCGGCTCGCGCTTCGCGCCCGCTGATAGTAAATCATAATGCACAAATAACTCCAATTTTTAATTCAAAATTTTTAACTCGGGCTTCGCGCTCGCGGATACTAAATAGGGTCTGTATTAAATACAAAATTATCTACAATTTTTATACTAAAAAGTTAAAAAAGTGCCCCTTTATTTATTCTATATATCTCTTTGTTTTGTTTAAAATATTCCGATTTTTTATTTTTTTATTGTTAGTATAATATTATTATTAAATTTTCTTTGGAGTAAAAATAAAATTGTTTAAATTTCTTGTTTTAGGGCAGTATAGGCCTATATATCGGGGGATGTTTCAAACTCGCGCTTCGCGCTCGTTTGCCCCCCTCTGGAAAATCTTGTATCCGCGCCTGCCCTCTCCTCTCTCTCTCTCTCTTCCTTCGCTCCCTTTGTTTTTGTTTTTTTCTAGTTTATCAACATCATTCACAGGACACAATTAAAAATTTCCTGGTCAAAATGATGACTTTTTAAATATCTCTTCAAAGAATTCTAATTCTAAAATATATTCTACAAGCCAGAAAAAAAAAGGAGAAACATTTTACAGACAAGAACTATATAGAAATCTAGCATTTTAATGCACTGATTATTACTTTACACACAATATGAAAACTGAAAAATACAAAAGTGAACTAAGAAAATCGAAGCATAAACTTTAACATCACCTGCTACGTACGTCTCAAAAAATGAAATAGGTAGCATTAGAAATACAATTCAAGGAAATGTTTTCAGTCACATTATGAATATTTTAATATTTTTTTTTTAAAGATTTCACTTGCAACATGTTTACATCACAAAGAACATACAATGTACCTACTACATACATATTAAAATTCTTCATTCCTCTCCCCCATATAAAAAGCCATTGGAAAGATTTTGTAACTGTAAATAGGTTTTCTATCATTGCAAAATTGCTCACAGGCCATTTGGCAAAAATGAGGATGACTTTAATTCCATTTATTCATTCTAATTTCACTGGCAAGTATTATTATGATTTTTATCAAAGTATTTTCCTGGTCACTCATATCTACATGTGCACCAGCATTTTGTGCATTTGGAATAATTTTATCATAAAGTGCTTTACATAAATACATAATATTTTTTTATATTTCCGGAAAATATCTAACATTCTTTTCACATTTATGGTATTTAATCTATCATTGATATTAATTGATAGCTAAATTTCTAGTTACTTATTAAATATGATTTTGGGACTCTTGGAATACACAATATTGTAGTACAGCGAAACCTCACTATATGAAACAACTCGGGACCCAGATAACTTTCTTTTTCATCACAATAACAAATATATTTTAAATAAGATTCCAACGTATTCCACAGGAAATCGTAATCAGACTAATAGCTAGTACCAGGCATAAGCGAAAGACAGATTTCTACAATTGGCACATGATTTTTATCATACATTTATTATACAGTATGCATATCATTTTACTAGTAATACAATGTCTTTAAATAGAAACCATCTGTGATGGGTTCTTGTTTTATTTCCCTGACTTTGTCATTACTATTGAAATGATTTTTATCAGTTATTAATCATTAATCATTTGTAGTTGAGAAATATACTGCAAGTTTCTTTCAAATCTGTGAAAAATTCTAAAGATTAGTACAGCAAGTTTACAGGGATCATGATTTTAAAGGGGAAGTTCACCCTGGAATTTTATTGGTCTTAAAAAATGAAGAAAAATGAAAGAAAAATATGAGTGAAGGTTTGGAGAAAATCGACCAAAAGATTATGAAGTTATGAATATTCAAAGTTTTGATTCTGTGACGTCACATACGAGCAGATCTCCTATGTGTTATGTAGTGTAAATTCCATAAAATGTCGTTTTTTTAAAAAGAAATTAATTATGTCACCTGTGCGGTCGATATACCATCAAACATATGTTCATATACATGTCTATATCAAATTGACCCATTCCTTTATCAAGAACCATGACAAAAAGACAAATTTATGGAATTTACACCACCAATGGGAGAGCTGCTCGCACGTGACGTCACACAATCAAAACTTTGAATATTCATAACTTCGCTATTTTTGGGTCGATTTTCTTCAAACTTTTACTAATATTTTTCTATTATTTCTCTTCATTTTTTAAGACCAATAAAATTCCAGGGTGAACTTCCCCTTTAACATACATCGACTCCTGCAACATACAAAATATGATTTATCTTATTATGATAAAGTCTGTGAATTTCACAAGGAAATAAGGATTTGAAAAGTTGCAATTACAGTCTATCTTGCCCTAGTCAAAGGAGTTTGGACTGAAAAAGTAACTTTGACTAAGAAAAAAACTAGATGAATCTTCGACCGCGCACGGTCGGAAGGCATGCCTCCGTATTGCCACATCGGAAAAAAAAGGCATGCGCATGTTGAGTATTTTACATCCATTTATACCATGACATCTTTGAGATATTGACCCCAAATCTATTAAAGTTGTATCATCAGAATTATTTCCAACTCAGGAAGGATGGCTACTGATGTAATAAAAAGGATAAACATGTTTAAGTTGATCTGTCAAAGGTCCTTCAGAAATTGCACAAACGAGTCATTTACATAAATAACCAGTGACCTTTGATGTCCTGACCTCAAAAATCTAATCAGTTCATCTTTCCTCCCACATGACCCAAGTTTGAAGTTGATCCATAAAACGGTTCAGAAGTTACAGCAAGAACGTGCCATTTTCATGTATACAATGACGTCTGTGACCCTTGACCTTTGACTTCATGACCTCAAAATATAATAAATTCATTGTCCCTACCATATGCATCACACTGACCCAAGTTTGATGTTCATCCATCAAACTGTTCTTAAGTTATCGCAAGAACAAGCCATTTTCACGTACACAATGTCCTCTGTGGCCTTTGAACTTTGACCTCATGACTCTAAATTCTAATCAGTTTATTGTCCGTCCCATATGCACATATGACCCAAGTTTGAAATTGATCCGTCAACGGTTTTAAGTTTATTGCCGAGAACAAGCCATTTTTATGTACAAATGACCTCTGTGACCTTTGACCTCATGACCCCAAAATCTGATGAGTTCATTGTCCCTCATATGTAAATATGATCCAAGTTTGAAGTTGATCCCTCAAACGGTTAAGTTATCGCAAGAACGAGAGCCATTTTCACGTACACAATGACCTGTGACCTTTGACCTCAATGACCCCAAAATCTAATAAGTTTATTGACGCCTCATATATGCACATATGACCCAAGTTTCAAGTGTATCCCTCAAACGGTTCTTAAGTTATCGGCAAGAACGAGCCATTTTCATGTACACAATGACCTCTGTGATCTTTGACCTCATGACCCCAAATTCTAATCAGTTCATTGTCCCTACCATATGCATACATGATCCAAGTTTGAAGTTGACCCGTCAAACCGTTCTTAGTTATTGCGAGAACGAACCATTTTTCATGTATACAATGACATCTGTGACCTTTGACCTTTGACTCATGACCCTAAAATCTAATCAGTTCATTGCCCTCCCATAGGCACACATTACCCAAAGTTTGAAGTTGACCCGTCAAACGGTTTTAAGTTATGGCGAGAACGAGCCATTTTCATGCATACAATGACTCTGTGACCTTTGACCTTTGACCTAATGACCCAAAAGTCTAATCAGATCATTGTCCCTACCATATGCATACATGATTCAAGTTTGAAAGTGATCCGTCAAACGGTTTTAAGTTATCCGCGAGAACGAAAACGGGACGGACGTACGGACGGACGGACAACCCGAAAACATAATGCCTCCGGCACCACCTTCGGTGGCGGAGGCATAAAAAGACTACTAAAGGGTTAAATCGAATAGAGAGATGATGACTTGAGGTGTTTATTTGACATTTGTATTCAACTCAGGCAAGTTTAACTGTACTTGTAACTTTTCTACGGCAAATCTTACAATATTGAATTTTCTCCTGAGCTGCTGAAAACCTACAGGAAGCTTTGAGAAGATCATCATGTTTTAAAAAAGCTTCTTTTTCTTTTTCTTTGTCTGTAATTTTAATTTTTCCTCAGCCAGTCTTTTCTCCAAAGCTTCTCTTCTCTGCAATTCAGTGTCCTGGAAAAAAAAGGATAAAAATGACAGTAATAGAGACCTGAATTGAAATAGGCCTAGTTACTAAAATACAGTTTACATGTACCTTCAGAGTGTGAAATTATTCATACAGACTGCAAATATGTATTTCTTACTTGTATATGACACATTTTTTAATCTCTTTTATCAAGGTTCTGTTAAATGAGGTGGTAAAAATATCTGCATCTAATTGATAAATTTCATCCACATACATGGAAATCCTACATTATTGAATTCATAAAGAAAAAGATATAAATGGTACAAATTATTTTTTGGCCGATTTACAATATGTCCTGATGGTAATTCTTTAGGACTAAATGGCCCTTATTCTAATCCGCTGACTGGAATTGTGCTATAGCACTGAAATTGTATGAATTATGTGACGAGAATGCAACGTTGGTTCGAATTTACAACATCTATGTAGAGTCAGTGAAGCACGAGTCTAAAAATATAAATCCAGGCTGCGATCGTCTCTTATGCTAAAACAGCAGACTGGATATGTCTACAAATATTTGTAGAGAATCCTAAATAGGGGTATGGGTGGTTACCTTGAAGCTAACAGTAGTCCAAATTTCAGTAAAATTGAGTTGCATTATCAAACATTCCATAATTATTTGACTGATTGCATATTTATCAACAAAACTGACATTTTCCAAAGATTTATGAGTCAGCGCCATGACAATCAAAATGAGAAACGGAACTGCTGCCAAAAAGTCCACAATTTACTCAGAGAAGAAGAATACCACTTGTGTTTTCCAGCTAAAAAAAGTAGGCTTATATTGACTACTGAAAGTATCAATGACACTCTGCATTCAGGGCAAGGGGCTCCCAACAAAAGATTGTTGCACCATTAATTTCAATGGATTTCTGTTTCTAAACGTGCCATTGCTCTAAAATCATGCTAAAACATTACAATTGCCCGATTTTGGAGTTTCATTTCGTGCTGAAGGTGCTTTATATTTATGCAGTTCTAAAATCAGTCTTCAGTTCAAAATATGGGCCAATGAGTCTAGATATTTATAATGTCTATTCTAGATCTTTGAATAGTACTATCACGTAGAGACATGGATGTCCAGTGGATGAGTAACTAAACTAAACCACGAGGTACATGCTTTGAATCCCTTTAATGACACTACCATCATATACTAAGCTATATTTGGGCAACACAAAATTTGATCCAGTGATATTCGCTCCAGGCTTTAATTAGTCTGAGACATACATGTAAGATTAAGGATGGTTTCATGTTATGTTTAGGGTAGGGTATAGTGTTATGTCCATGGTCATTCGATTACCCTGTGTATGGAATTTACAATGGAGCACATGTCATAAAATGATATTTGGCACACTAGGGCCAGATGAGGTGAACAGATACTAAGATCATCAATGGTCAATGAATGATTGTTAACATGGAACTGATCAGAGTTCACAATAAAAATTTGTGTGAATGTAAATAATACTAATGATATTGGATGATTACTAGCTGTGAGATACATGAAATATTCCCACGCATTTCACTCAAGATCATCCAATATCCAATTGATGCTGATGATGATGATGATGATGGCTTCTTGTTTAGCGCCAGTTTCTGCCTAAGAAGGGCACTCACGGTGCCTGCTCTAAACAATGTCTCACAAAATCCAAACTAATAGTAGTCAGTGCTTTTAACCCATTAATGACTGACCTGAATATATTTGGGCTGAGGTCTATGGGAAATGTGTAATATAGCCAAATCAGCTTGTCTGCAACATGTTAGTGTAAAAGTGTATTTCCATTATTCTAGATGTTGGTAACTATTATAACGCAGGAAACAGGTTGGTTTTCAGAGTATTATGCTTACCTTTGAAGCAGCTCCTGGGGAGGCCTTTACAGGGGATGCCTTCAGAGGAGACTTTGATGGAGATGATTTAACAGGTGAAAGTGAATCAGCGGATACATCCCCCACCAAGGAACCTGGTAGACGGGTAGCCCATGTTGGTCCAGCGTCTCCTATCGTAGGGTCACCCTCTTCCCCCATGTTATCCTCATCTCTGTCTTCATCTGCAAAAGAGGGAGGTTTTTAAATATGGTAAGAGGATGACTAAAATCGGACACCACAACCAACATCAAAACAATCATCACCACCATCATCTACCTATAACACCTACTTAAAAAATACTACTACTACTACTACTCCTACTACTACTACTACTACTACTACTACTACTACTACTACTACTACTACTACTACTACTACTACTACTACTACTACTACTACTACTATTCCTAATACTACTGCTACTGCTGCTACTACTACGACTACAACTACAATTACTGCTGCTACTACTACTATTACTACAACTGCTATGACTTCTACTTCTAGTACTTATATTACTACATGAACTCCAATAGTACATAACCACTTTCAAGGTCATTTAACACCATTACCACTACTACTTTCTATTGTTCTACTCATTTTACTTCTTCCACTAATACTACTACTACTTCTACCAACAATGCTATTTCTTGTACTTTGCCCCCATCACATCATCACCACCACCACCACCACCACTACTACTACTATATACTACTAATCCATGTACTACCACCACCAATACCGCCATATTCTTCTTCTATAACTATATTTAAATCAGCTACTTTGGTATTCTTTCCTCACCTAATTTTGAAAGTTCTGTTACTTACCTGTTTCTAGAGGTCGTTTCAACCATGCCCTGGTTACCATGACTTCCTTGTAGAGACCTTGACCTTGGTTATTGAATGCTCTCTCACCACTGCTCTCTATCTCAGACCTAAACGCCTGCATCGGTGGCAGTACAGATAAGTATGTTATTGGCTTGGTTTACAATGTCCATTTGGCCGAATCATTTATTTTGGAGCGATTGACTTTTATAGTGCCACTATCTACAACTCAAGATCAAAGACTGAATGCCTGCATCAGTTCTCAGCAGTACAGATAATCATGTTACTGGGTTGGCTTCTATACATGTGTCAATTAGCCCCTATTTTTTAACTTTATAGCTGTTGACTTCTAGTTTTTCTACTGTATCCACGACTCGAGATCAAAGATGAATGCAGTACAGTACAAGTACCGGTATGTTTTTTTTCACTATATCGATCACATGGAATATTTCAGTTTATTGCTCGTCTTGATTCAGTTGATTAATACCTGATTTCTAAGAAAGCTATTTATTACTGGAAGAAAGTGGCCTGGGACCTTCAAAAAAATGAAACTGAAAAAAAAAGTATATGAGAGAATTTGTAAGTGATACATTGACAAACCCAAATACAGCTCTCATAAATCAAAAAAGAGTAATTTTATGCTGCTTTAAGTATTATCCAAGTGATTTGGCAATTAGGTGATACATGTACTACATAAAGAACTTTGGTGCATAACTTGGTTCTTGTTGCAAAATTATTCCTCTTCAGATTGAGACCTGAGTAATTTATGATGATTGTTACAGTCAAGCCTGTCCTAATGACTACATAACTAATAAAGGTCATCTATCTATGCTGGTCATCCACATATATGATTGCTCTTGTAGAGACATTATGAAGTGTAGAACCTGTCTTCCAAAAGTAAAAATGTCTACGGTGGCCAGATGCTCTGTTCCCTTGGAAATCTTTTACAGACAGGTCTTCCAGAATACTCGTAGCGTTCAGTACGTCATTCTAGAAATCAATCACTCACCTTGGAATTGATCATCTCCTGATTGAATGACGTCCCATCAAATACTGATGTTAGTTTGTTCTCTAATCACAACAAATAAATACAAACATAATGAAATGTGAACTTGTAAGCTAGTGAACACTTTTTGCGAGAGTGATCATGAATTCCCTAGAAAGCTAGTGAACACTTTTTGCGAGAGTGATCACAAATTTCCTTGTTGATCATAGTAGATTGTGAGACAAATGAATACCCTCTAGCGATTATTTTTAATCCGCAATAATGAACTTATTTAGTCTTAATGAAATGTTTGTTGATTTTCTATAAAATAGAAGTCATGACTGGAGACTGGCAGGGGTGTACATGTAGTACACATTGTTCCCCCACCCCCTCTTGCAAAAAAAACAAACAATCATTAAGTACATAAATAAAGCATGGTCTCCATACATAGAAACTCTAAATATTCAGGAACACATATGAACATAATTAATGTAAAGCCTTGTTAGTGACCCATTACCAACCCTGGTGTTGTAAAGATTTTAATTATGATAAAACAATCATAGCCTCTAGCAGAGGGAGTGCAGTCAATACTTTTGTGCCACACTAGGATCCTCAGATGACATAAATTTTTGGTTGGTATAGTAATTGCAAACACAATAGTAAATTTAAGTACAATTAGATCAAGCAACGCAGTTTCCGAATATATTTTCAATCATGACTTTCCCTTTCCTTTATCGTACTCATTGATCTTGAGCATTGTACAATTATTCATAATATGATGGTATTGTTGTTACATAAACATGTCTGTTTAGCTTCGTAAAATCAACTCAATAAAATTGAAATGAAATTCATATAATTTCCTTTTATTATCATATAGTACTTTACAAGAAATTAAAATTTTGCTTACTTCTTGAAACCTTTGCTCCGGCCATCTTGTAGTCTTCAATTTCATCATCCTTCTTCTTGATAATTCTGTGGAGTTCCTTCTCTCGTCTCATCAGCTCTGAAACCAAGATGAGGAGTGGATTGGTGAGATGTGAGGCAGCCTGTAATACATAGTAATACAAATACACAATAGTCAGTTCACATTATTTATTAAGTTCCTTAGAGTTGTTTTTTGTGGAGAAAGGACTTTCTCAGCTGCAGCATTAATTAATTATGGTAACAAAACTTATTAATTTCGGAACTTCAACATCCTCACAAAACTTTTAATCAAACTTGGGGGGGGGGGGAAATGTTTTTTTAATGATTCTTGACAAATAGGTATTCCACACACTTAGACTTTTTATTATTGCTCAACTTGGACTACAGTCTACATGTAAAATATGACTCTATACGTTCTATGCTACAGTGCATTCAAGTCTTCACTTTACAAGGTATCCACATACTAATCCAACCAGGTTGACATTCATACCTTGAACGTACCTTGATGGCCACCTCAATCCATCCTTGATGAAAGATGATATAGTGTGGAAGGACTGACATCTACTAATTACCCAAAGTACCCAGTTCTGACATTTCTTTTTTAAACACGAGTTATATTCACATCTTCCCTGGTAACACTTTATCTCATGGGTAAACAGAGGCTATGGACAAGGTAAAATTTATAGGAAAACCTAAAATTAAAGATCACTTTTCATTTTGAGAAGTTCAAGAACTTTGAAACAAGCTTCCAACAACATTTTCTTCCCTACAGTATTTCACCAATCTTTTTTAATTAAGAGTTTGTTTTATTTTAGGTTTTATGAATCTAGTGACGGAGAAATATACAGCTTCATCTACATTTAATGTCTAAAGACAATATCTTATCAAGAACATCACTACAAACATTAAAAAAGTTTTGTTCAGTGCCAGAAGGGCATTAACTCAGATTGTCATAATACATAGACCTAAAGTCATTTTAGCTTTCAGCCACCAATAATGACGTATATATAGTCCAACATAATGTAGAATTACCCATACCATTTCGTCAGGAGCTTTTGAAAGAGACAGAGTCCACTTGAAAGGCACGCCTTGTGGTAATTTGGATGTTAGATGGATCTTCAGGCCTTCCCTTTTCCGGCCATCATCCTTATACGTCAAGGAATACTTAGCAGAATCATGAACACCTTGGAGGAGATCATTGAGATGCTGTAGTAGTTCTCCAAGTGGAGCCTCTACACTAGGATTACATACCTGATGAAATCACAGAAAGAAGTAAAATTAAGTAATTGGTTTGGCAATCTCTACTTTAGGATATAAATTGTATTTTGTTCACATACAATGGGCTAAAATTACTTTAAAATGTGAAAAGCAGCTGTGCGAAATTGGACCTTTTAACCTTGTACTTTAATGTTCATAACATTTTTGTGTCCAGCTTCCGACCTCACTACTTTAAGCCAAAAATTTGGATGGAAAAATTGCCTTCTTGTTTCTCCTATATTTTTGAAAACTAGGGTTCCAACTTTGGGATCTTTAACTCTGAAATGCATTTTGCTGTGCACCTTTACTGCCACCTGACACATTTTAATAATTCTACGGCAAATTAAATCACTCATTCATAGTCTACAAAATAAATTTACCTTAGCAGTTGCAAGGACAGCCTTTTTATCTCCAAATTCTATCCACATACTTTTGAAATCATAGACCAGGGCTGTGAATGAAGTCTGGGTGAACAGGCTTTTAATTAGAAGACTGTGGCCCTCAATGGTGAATGGTAGCCATGGAGCAGCACTTAAATCAGGAGTCCTTTTCCGACGCCATTCCAAAATGTTCTCCGACATCTTCAATATGCGACAGATTTGTTCTCCTTTACAACTGAAAAGAGAATTTAAGTTATTCTGGCATCATTAATGAGCTCTTAAAAATGCACAGTAAATATATTTCTCTATAGGCCTAGATCTACAACTAAAATCATACATTATATTTCAATTACTTCTAGATCCACTTCTTTTAAGAACAGGTCACCGTCTGGTGTATTGTCAAAATGATCTATAGAAAACTTTATTTGCAAGATTCTGTCCTTAAAGTTGGACTAAGATCTAGGTCGGCCCCTACCCTATTTAATTGAGAGGTAGGTTTATACCTGGTTTCACTAATTATTCTTGAGAAGTTTCTTCACGAACCAAGATAGACTGACGAAAGGTCAATGAACTCATGCTTACAGAGGACATTTTGGGCGCTCTGATTGGCTATCACGTGAAGCTCTTCCCGGTTGCGATGACTGAAGTGCGTTGACCGTACATGAACAAAGGCGCGATTCAGCCGTTTTCCAAAAGAACGCTTTATCGTGCGCGCTGTCAATCATCCCCAACGTGGAGACAAAATTTACGATCAAAGCAGAAAAATTTGCTTTAAAAAATAGGGCATCACTACCAGTAACAATAATGCCATACGACTAACAGAATGACACAGAAAAAGAACTTCAACTAGTCAAATGGTGCAACTCACAGATTTTGAATTTAAAACGGAATGAATTTTAGCGTGAATGTAGACTTCCAGAGACAATGAATGCAGCATACGCAAATGAGACGTTCATATGAAAACAGTTTTCGTGCATAATTATGGAGTTGCTTTTTATTATGCTGAGAGTGCTTAACAATTAACAGTTCACGTTAACGTTAGACTTGCTGGGCATGCTGGGAATGCTGTAAACCGACCAGCCCCCGTCGCGAAGCGACGGGAACTGACGAGTCACTACGCGTTTCTAGCGAAGTTTTTTTTTTTCTAGAGAAAAAAAAAAATGATCACAAATTTCGGGGTCAAGATAATTCATACTCACATTGAATCCAGACTGTGAAGGTCCTTCCTCGAATTGGTGACATCTGCAAATATTTCACTTGAAGTAATAAACTAAATAAGATGAAAAATACTGGAAAACAGAGACATCCACCATGTAATTTCTAATTTCAGTTGCAAGGTTAGGTCATCCGGAAGTGGAACGTCGTCTGCTCCAACTTCCGTGCGTGTGCCTGTTCAATTAATTCTTCGCACAGAATTATGGGACGGAGGTCATAAATCGAATTACGTCATTGAAAGATGGCAGCGATGGCACCGAAAATTTTAGAAGAAACAAGACCAACGGAAAATTCATTTTGGTAAGTCAAAAAGCTCTTATATAGATTTACTTTCATTTTTAGTCGTTGTTACGCGTGAAACATCATAGATTTAAAAAATAGATATTTTAAAATTAGATTAATTAAATTGACCAGTATAATTCATTTTGCGCTCATCATCACTGAAAGTTACGCTGTAAATAGGGGTGGTTGAAGTACAGCCCCGTCGCCTTCGGCGACGGGGCTGTGTATAGTTAGGAATGCTGGTTCTTCGGAGCCAGCAACAGGGAAGAAAGAGTATCCTCAGACAACCAGACTGACGACATGCAACCATTTTTTTTTTTTATGTGGGTTTGCTCCTGCACTATTTGGAAAATGCTGCTTTTTACAAAAAGGTAAAATTTAAAAAATCAAATCTTTGTGCTGCAGGGGAGTCAAAATAATAACGCGAACGGAACTGTGCGGTTCACACCCGCCAGAACTCCGGTGTCGGCTGTCGTGGAACACCCGATCACAGCTAAAGCGGTAGTACTAAGGAGATTTCATGCTCATGATTGGAAAATATACCAGTATAATCTTACTTGGCTTACCATATATAATTTGTTCAAATATCGGAAGGTCGATTTCTCCTCACTAGACACTACCTCTGAAAACTTGTAAAATAATATCCAATTTTGCATCAAGCAGAAGACTGCGGACACAGCTGACCGATGGAGTCTATAGCTAGCACGCCCTCTCTCGATCTCTGGTTTCATGTAGGCCTAGTTCCAAGACAGTGTCAAATTTCGTGTACCCCCCTCCCCCCTAAAAAAAAAGTCCCCTGCCTGAACTGCAACTGGGAGAAGAGAGACTCTAGCCTAGGAATCATAGTTTTCGAGCAGCCTTTGTGCATTTACCAGCATGGGGGACAGAGGCGGCGGATCGAATTTGAAAGTGGGGGGTTACAGTGGAAAAGGGGCACTTAATTTCGATTAGTGGATATAACGAGCAAAATTTTTGAGATAGGGAGGGGCTCGGTAGAAAATGTGTATTTTAATGTACCGGTATACTTTACAGATTTTTTTTTTTTTTTGCTCAGTTAATTAGTTCTTTTAAATATTGAAAACTGAAAAAGAAATGCGAGCGCGAAGCGCTGAGCAGAAATTTTTGAGCTAAATATTTGAGTTAATTGTGCATATAATTTTGAGCCAAAAAAATTGAAGTTGATTGTGCCCTAATACACCAATAAACCCTAATGATTGAATTAGTAAATACCGAATTGAAGTTTTCAGGTGAGATAAATTCGGGTAAAGGAGCGCTAGAACTGATCTGAAAAGGGGGCCCATTTTTTTTGCTGTGAAGATTTTGTGGGCTGCAGGCATCAAACCCCCTCCACCCTGGCCGAATCTACACCAATGCTTTTGATTTCCGACAAGACCCCCTCACAAGATTAGTCTCAAGTATGGGAATATTGGTTCCAACTTCCATCAAGTTGTCATACATAGGGGAGGTCGCAAAGCTACCGAGCTGGAAAATTTTGGATTTTAAGACATTAAAAGTGCCCCGTTTTAAAAGAAAAGTGTGGATTTTGGAGGTTAAGCGATTTAAAGCTTAAAGACACTTAAAACAAAGTGTGAAATAATTGTCCCCATGATAATGTTAAATACCAGTTCCAAATATGCTTTTTTTTTTTTTTTTTTTTTTTTTTTTTTTTTTTTTTTTTAAACATTATCTTAGAAAGTATAAGCGCTCGAAAGGGCATTAAAAATACTTTTAGAGGGCTAGGGATGTAGCCCAAAGCCCCTTTAGGCCTATATGCTTTTGACAACACTCTTTCACAATAGTTGCCTCTGGTTGGTATTTTTTTTTTTTTTAATGCGAAATTTGGGATTTTTTTAAAAAAGGAGAAATTTTGAAAAAAGGGCACTTCTTCACCAAAAGTGTCCCTTTTCAAAAAAAAAATTTTCATGGAACATTCGAGAAGTCTAAAAAGTTTTTTTAATAGTATGAATGGGCCCTTTTTACTAAGAAAAAAAAGGGGCACTTTTATGATGGATGAAAAAGTGGGGGGCACTGTACCCGCTTCCCCCCAGTTCCGCCGCCTATGATATATGGGTAGGATTGGTAAATGGCTAGGGGGGGGGGGTATTAATCCCCTCAATACTATAACAACGTGAATTTTAGAAGGGGGTCGCGGGTATTGTATCGGTCGTATCCTTCTATATTTATTCGAGTAGGCCTACAAAAAAATAAATAAATAAAGACATTACCTCATCCATGGGGAATAAAAAGCAGATCAGACAAGCAACTTATCTACCCATTTAGATTTAATCACGGGATTCCCAATCGGTGCAATATAACAAAAAATCATGCACTATAAAAAAAAAAAAAAAAAAAAAAAGGGTGCACTTATAACAAACAAAAAAACGTGTATATTACTTTTCTTTTCTTTCTTCTCTTTTTTTTTTTTTTTTTTTTTTTTCTTTTTGTTCTTTCCTTGTCTGAATAAGCAATATTGAGAGGGATTACCCTGGATCGGCGCCTATGTTGGATTATAAATAGCTCAAATTTCGTGATATGACAATTGCTTCTACTTCCACAGAAAGACAGACACGAAAGGCCTATAGAGGGGAGGGGCACCAGGGCCGACCGATCAAAGTGGTGCAAAAATGTGCCGAAAATGAACAAAAATATATTGCAGAATGCTACTTCACAGGACTTCAGAATATCTGTATGTGACTGGACGCTATCAAGTGTAATGAATTTTTTAAAAATTGAACACCAATCTTTAATATTTTAATTTGAATCAATAAAGCAAATTAGCTGAACCCATGCAATAATGTTGTAACAGTTAGGTAGTTTGAATATAATTCTAAAGATACCATGCACAATGTTTCAACTTACCCTGGCCCATACCATGTTTCAACTAACCCAATGTGTGGGGTTATTCACTTGACATGGTCTTGTTGAAGATGGATTTTTTTTCCGGAACCATCACTAAGTTTAAGAATTTGATGGGGTACATTTGTAGCATAGGGGAGACCGGGTATGGACGTTACAAAATTCACATTTTGGGCCAGAATATTCTAATGAAAGAACTCACGCACTCCATATTGGGTCTGT
>CALNVZ010002100.1:62233794-62288629 GCA_940671915.1 Paracentrotus lividus | reverse complement strand
GAGAGGATGACGATGATGAGAGGATGACGATAAAGAGAGGATGACGATGATGTGAGGGTGACGATGATGGGAGGATGACGATAAAGAGAGGATGACGATGATGAGAGGATGACGATAAAGAGAGGATGACGATGATGTGAGGGTGACGATGAAGACAGGATGACGATTAAGAGAGGATGGGGATTATGAGAGGATGACGATGATGAGAGGATGACGATGATGGGAGGATGACGATGATCTAAGGATGGCAATGATGACAGAATGACGATGATTAAGAAGAAGATGACGATGGGAGGATGACGATGATGGAAGGATGACTATGATAAGAGAATGACGATGATACGAGGGTGACCATGATGGGAAAAGTAAGGTGATGTGAGAATGAAGATGAAGAGAGGATGACGAAGATAAGAGGATGACGAAGATAAGAGGATGACGATGAAAAAAGGATGGGGATGATGAGAGGATGACATGGATGGGAGGATGACGATGATCTAAGGATGGCGATGGTGAGAGGATGACAATGATGGGAGGATGATGATAGGAGGATGACGATGATGAAAGGGAGACGATGAAGAGAGGAAGACGATGAAGAGAGGGAGACGATGATGAGAGGATGACGATGACAGGAGGATAATGATGGGAGGAAGACGATGATGAGAGGATGACGATTATGAGAGGATGACGATGAGAGGATGATGAAGATGAGAGGATGACGATGATGAATAATGACGATGACAATAGGATGGCGATGGGAGGTAGACGATGATAAGAAGACGACGATGATGATGAGAGGATGATAATGATAGGAGGTAGATGATGATGCGAGGATGACGATCATGAGAGGATGACAATAATTAGAGGATAACAATGATGAGAGGAATATGATTTGAGGGTGACGGTCACGATAGGATAGGAGGATGTCAATGATAGGAGGATGACGAAGATAAGAGGATGATGATGATGAGAGGATGACGATGATGGGAGGATGACGATGATGGGAGGATGACGATGATGGGAGGATAACGATGATGAGAAAATGGCGATGATGAAAGGATTACGAGGATACCAATGATGAGAGTTTGACGGTAATGAGAGGGTGGCGGTGCAGAGAGGATGACGATGATACGAGGATGACGTTAATAAGAGGATAACGATAAAGACGAGAAAAGAAAATTAAATTGTGAAAGTAATCAGAAAGACTAAACGATGAAACGGATATATCTGATAACACGGCGGTGACGACTGGTTGTGAATTTGATCGATTGATTATAATCAAATATTAATTGGAACAATTACCAGCTTTCATTGCAAATCGTGAATATTGCTGGACAAAACCTTAACATTGTATCAATTGAATTGATAACAGGTAATCGTCTAGGAGTGGCCCTGATGAAAGCAATAGCAAAGGTAATCTGTCTCTTTGATCTGATTCAACCGTTTATTATAAATCCACGTTTGTAATTTGATTTTTAGTGCAGTGTTGTATCTAGGGAAGGGTGCACGTCAACATCCACAAAAATACAAACTAATTGACGGGGTTAAGCAGCAAAGGAAATACACTACATTGCATTATGTATCGATGAATGAGAAGGCGAGCCTCCCAAAAAATGAAACAAAAACAAAGGAATCCCATAAAACTACGAACACATTACACAGGTTTCTCACAATTTAGGGTAACGATGCCTGTAAATATTAATTACCATGCGTGTTTTAAAATTTCAGAAAAGCAAGAACTACAATATGATAGTAATATATCGTAGACTGTTAGAGTCACTACTATAAGCTAAATTATAAACTTCTCTTTACTACAGGACTGCCTGAACCAGGGTAGCAGCAGACTAAGTTTTGCCGTGGATACCAACCATCTCGATACTCGGAGGTTCTATGCATCCATTGGAGCTACCAATCTCACTGAATCCACAACCCCAAACGAATATTGGCGCTTTTTTGGCCCGAACATGGAGAAATTCGTTTCTGGCGCAGAACTGAAATCTCGGAGTGGCAAGCCGATTGTCTTCCAAATGGACTGCTAGCTGAATTCAAATGCCGGCAGAATCTCGGACGCTAATTACATAATTGCTGCAACTCGAGGTAGAACTTAGTAAATAATCAAAACAAAAAGGGCATTAACTTGAAAATAAAAGCAAAATGTCCACACATTTGATTACATTACCCATCATGTTAACTCTGCTTTTTATCGTGGCTTAGAAAAATCATTATATTTCTGTCATGGTGAGCCTGCCTCTCTTTTATTTCCATGAGGGAGGGGGTGGCGAGGGCGACGAAAGATACCGTATACTAGTATTTATCAAGTTAAACTGAAATATTAGACTCGCATGTGAACGGTGCCAAAATCCAGCCTGTTAAATGACAGTACCCTTTATAAACCTCATAAAATCATAACAAAAAAAAATGAATTATTTGACTGTCCTTCGGAGACATGCCTATGCCGTCATTAGGTCTACCTCTTCTGTTTCATTGTTTAGTATTCAGAATCGCGTGTATTGTGTTGGCAATTGTGATATTTATTTCATTTCCTTTTCTTTAAAAACACAAGTATGAATCTTTGAATTGATCATGACGGTTTCCGTTCATCAGATAAAACCTTTCCGGAACATCATATTAAATCCTCAAGCATTTATCACTCCTCGTCCCAACCCAACCCAACTTGTGTTTATTAAACGAAAGGCAGTCACCCCTTGACTTGGCTGGACAAAAAAAAAACACTAAAAGGCCGACATTCAGAGGATACACGCTTCATTGTCAGCGTCCATGATAGCTACAATCAGAAACCTCGTTGAATGTTGAACAGATGGTGGGTGGATGACTCTATCAAGAAACTTAAATGAAACACATGATTAAATGTTCATACTTTCCACAAGACAACTTCAAAATAATGGGACCGTTATTTTCTGTCTCACCCTGTTGTCCCCCTTGATTTTTGGTCCTAAAAATCAGTATTAAAAACGGTCACATCCTGAATTTTCTGAAGTCCTTTATGGATAAATTGAAAATGTTTATTACGTTTGATTCCCGCTCACGTAATATTTTCTTTCAAGTATGACATGAAATTCAGAATAAATTTAAATTCATTCATTCTTACACTGCTCAAGAGTCCTTTGTCATGCGTGTTTTTCAGTGTTGAATTGTAATATTTCAAGTACCAAACTCTGCTTGATGAGCAGATTAAATATTATTTCTATGAAATTTTAAGCCCCGTTTGCATCTTATGGAACTTATGCCGGACCCTAATATCTGAACTTTGAAGTCCTGGGTAACTTTATTCAAAATCCTCTCATTATATTTCACTTTTTTATCCATCCTTCTGCCTATCTTCCTCTCTCCATTTATCTCTCCTCCTTTTCTTTCTTTCTTTGGTGTTTTCTTTCTATTTTTTTTTTGTTGTTGTTTGTTTATGTATGTGTGTGTGTGTGTGTGTTTGTTTTTTTTTTGTTTTTTTTTTGGGGGGGTGGGGGAGTTGACTACCACACAAGAATGCTGTGAACATAATTATATCATACAGGCTACTCCCATTATATTGCAAGGTGCTCGGGACCACGTCAATCGTTATCTTATTTTTCAGAATCACCTTACTATAACGAAATAAGAATAGACTGAGCAATATGTTTTGATACTAATCATCATTGAAATTTTGTGAGGTGTGACATAGAAAATAGGTAACAAATTCCCAAATAAAAACTCATATCTCCTTTTTTATCAGACATGTTCATTTTATTGTAATCTTTTGACAGGTCGTTTATGTGTTTTTATACTGCTAATTCTCCGATTGCTAAAAATATTAGTCCAATATTCCAATGTACAATTCATGTTTCATTTGGTTTTATTTAACACAGTCTAAGCACTTTTAGATTAAATCTTCCTCTTACACACTTTCATAATGATATCTCTTAATCTTACAGGTAATAAACACTTCTTAGGAATACATGTTTTCTACTTACTTTGATCAATTTGTAGGTATACAGGTCAAGAAAAAACCCATAATGAAACAATCCATTTCTCAGACGTAAAACAAAATTAAGTTTAAAATTCACTCACATGCTACTAGAGCTTTCCTGAATAGTATTACAAATATTGTATAAATGGAATACATATAAGCACATTCTTTACAATAAAAAAGAAGAATATGTAGTGACATAATTTCCATTCCTAATTGGCACATCCTCGAAAGAGCACTGTAATGGTACAAAAAATATCAGTAAAACTTTTTGAATCTTGAAGAACAATATCTCAATGCTAATTCGGGTGGCATAGAGCTAAGTCTATCCTACCCTGTAAAGGGAAAATGATACTGTCTATGACCCAATTTGCCAAGAAATACTTTGTTACACATCCTTAAATCAATTTGCTGCATGATTATTTCCAAAAAATCAGGAGTGTTGTTCATTAATATGACAAATCATCAATCTCTAAGTACATTATGGAACCTTTTTTTTAAGTAAAAGGAATATTAGCTCTACATAACAATAAATGAGTTAACATCCTACTCGCTCACACAAGACCAATAATCTAATGCCCTTCATATTATTATCAAAATAAAAAGCTTTAAGGTGGTAAAGGCAATACCTAAGAAAGTCTGGAAATGCAGCAAAGAAAATACTCTATTTTTGTAACTACCATGTCAAATGCTATCATTAATGGAAGACACTGGCTTAGAGCTGCCATTTTCATTACATCTCTCCGAAATGGCTCACTCAAAATACAACACTTTCAGCTTTTTCAAGATTATAATTTACACACATTGCATTTAAAGCAGCACGATTGATTCACTTCTTCAAATATACAATAATCCATGAAGTGGGATGTTTGATATATTCAAGCCGAGGAAATATATATCTGGTTCATGATGAAGGGAACTATATAGTACAAGTCTATAATAGATAGAGACTTCACACAGTGAAGGTATGGTGTTGAGTAGGCAAGACATGGCATGTCCTCTTCAAGTCTGTGATCCATCATCCTCATTATGTACCTGTGAGGGGAGAGAAATTACGATGTCAACATTTCCATAATGGATTGGTGAAATATATACATACACTTATAATATTTCAATCAAAGAGAGGGAAACTCCAAAGAATATAAAACAGGAAAATGAGACAAGACAATGGGTCTCCAGCAGGACTCAAACCCGATACCTTTACTTCAAATTGCTAGACCAGCATTTAAAAAAATATTATTTTATACTTACAAAAATATGATAATAGAATGACAATCATAACATCAAGTTGATAATTACAATAATATAATAAAAATTATGACAAACAGATATAAAAGGGCATTTTTCATAGGATACAGGACACTGTAACTTCTCAAGTCAATAGGAAGTTTTGGAAGAATGCTAGACATGTTTTATATTTGTTTTGAAGAAGTTTGGTGCAGTGACATTTATGGCGTTCTGTAGTGATATATCTATGTTTATTCTATCTAGAGTGAACTTTCATGATGACCTACTCAAGACAATACCTCATTATAACTTAATCTTGTTACAATGTTGGCAATGAATTAGAATTACTAAATTTCTGATAACTCACATCGGAGCTTCTTCACGTTCCAAACTTCAATCATATTACCGGTTGGTTGTCCCATCCTATCTACACACAAACACCTGTACGAATGAAAGAAGGAGAAAATGTCTCAGATAAACAAGCATAATCAAATATACAAAAAAGGAATTCTTTTAAATTAGACAAGTACGAAACTGATTTGATGATTCTCAATTTCCCCTATATCCTAAAAAAATAGCAGTTTTATTTTAACAGCTTCTCAGGAAGGCAGTGCTAAGTAGTGTTTGGATTTCATGCTTGAGGGCAACTGCATGCTACCCTATTATTTAAAAAAAGTCTGATCTGAAATAAAAACAAACACAAGATTCAATGCTATCAAATTTGACAGCTCACATTGTTCCAATCCACTTGAAGCTGTTACAGTAATCGCATGTTTTTCAAACCTACATCAAGGTGAAAACCTAGTGTTAACCAATGACCAGCCATTGGTAAACCTGTGCTTATACACCACATGGAATGTCGGACTTTTATCGGTATAAATACATGTATAGCAATATATCACAAGGTTCCAGGACCATGTGATAGTAAACATTTAAGGACTTAATCCTCATATTAGTTAGGACTGTCCTGATACATGAGGTACGAAACTTACATTGTTCCCATGCACTGGATGTCATTATAATAACCATCTTCCCTGCAGCTAGGTAGCGAAGATGCCATAAGAGGAACAGCATTCTTGTGACTCTCTTTGATTGCCTCTAAGGTTACATCAAAGACTTGCTGGCATGGTGCAGGCTCAAAGACGGGCGGTTCATCACGGTACATGGCACTGGGGTCATCCCTCTGTGCTTGAGTACCTTCATGAAAATAAAACAATACAATTTTCAGTCAAAGACTGGATACAAGGAGAGAGTTCATCCCTATTGAGTACCTTCAAGAAAACAGAACAAAACAAAGTTATGTTAAAGACGGAATGACAAAGGAGTGAGTTGGCTTATTACGGCAGATGACATTTGGGTCATATCTCTGTGATTGAGGATCTAAACGAAAATAAAACAGAACAGAACAAGGTCAAGTCAAAGACTGGATGACAAGGAGCGGGCTTAGAGACAGGCTGCTCATCATGAAGGTCATGTGATCAAGTACCTTCATAAAAAAAAAAAACAGAACAAAACAAGGTACATTGAAATTGAGATTTAAATTACGTATTCATTGTCCATACAGATATCTGTTTTATACTGGTAAAAATTTTCAAATTCAAAGACAGGATCACAAGGAAGGAGATGGCTTATGACGATACATGGCATTGGGGTAATCCCTCTGTGACTGAGTACCCTCATGAAAACGGAATAAAAGAAGGTAAAGTCCAAGACAAGCTGGCACAGCTCATCATGGTACATGGTCGTTGGGCTAGCTTTCATATACATTGAACAACATACCCATGTGACTGACATACCAATACTAATCCCTAGACTGAAAATTACAGTTAATAAGAAAATTAAAAAAAAAAATTAAAGATGTATCAGTAGCTGGCAATTCTGACCTATTTTCGTTTTGACAAATCACACATTATGCTAGTAATAAAAGAAGTAGGTTTTTAAAGTGCATTTTCATTCACAAAAGCATATGAAGAGAAAACACGTATAGTACAGTATTCAATGTAATAGACTTACATCCAGGTCCACTTGATGGTCGGATTGATGCGGGTAAAGCTCCCAGCGATTTGGTACCACGGGGAATGCAAATACATCTAAGGAGAGAGAAAGAGAGAGAGAGAAAAAAAATGTACTAAATTTTCGATCATGAGCAATATTTAGTTTTAAACGTGTTAAAGAAATTAGTTAACATTTATGCAGTCAGGTTCCACCATCACATAAACATAACAAAGACTCTTGACCACATATAAGGATTATCATTTTTTGGTATTTCTTCAGAACAATACATGATTTTCACGGTGTCAAAGACTTGAGCACTATTCGAGAAGGCTCTATTGTTTGAGCATTATGTAAAGCCTGAGGAACTAGTACGACTACCCCTTAGACAATTAACCCTGGGACAACTACCCCTGCCAAAATCTACCACCAAATCCTACACCCAACCCTAACCCTATTTCTGGGGTAGATGTCCTGATAGTGGTCCCCTCATTTGTGGAATATGGAAAATAAACTTGGTGTTTCGCTGGTTCTACATGTAAGCAACAAATCAAATACTTACACTGGAGACCAGACACATGGGAAATCAGTAAAGAACTGGTCGCAGTATGGAAGAGGCATTCCCAGGGGTGGTACTGTTCTCTCTGTTATCTGGTTGATTCTTTGACGCGTCACATCCTCGTGGGATTGGCAAGGCTCGTCATCAGGTGCTGATGGACAATAAACAATGAAAAGATAAATCATAAGAATGCATAGTGATAGGTCATTTGGAAGCGTCTGTGCCAGTGTCTTTTGGTACAAAAATTGTCCTCTCAGGAAATCCTATTGAAATCCCTTTTCTGATTGCTAACTTTTGAACATTTAATTGTTTCTTTCCTAAGCAGTAACAAAAAAATAAAAATAAAAACAAAAATTTCTCTCTTTGTGTCAAAATGATAGCCTTTATGCAGTCCTACATATCTACATCAAATTTCTTTTCCCCAGCCACATAAGGAAATATAAAGAATATTCCAAGTGAAAGCCCTACAGATCATTTCAACATACTGCATATACTTGCCAGCGCCAAATGTCAAATACATGGCCAAAAACTGGTAAGTCCAGGTTTCTGAAGTTTCATGTGAGAAAATAAATAAAATAAATAAAATAAATGTAGAAGTTTATGTGTGTATGTGAGTGGTTTTTTGTCATTTGTACACAAGATTCATGCATTCATAATCTCATCATTAACAGGATTAAATGCATGTGATAAACATCCTTTTTTGGCTTTGTTATTAGTTTTGGCAAATAGCGGCGCAAGTTCCTGTAATCATATTTTTTTTTGCAGATGACGTCAAATGTCTTTTAAGTGATCAAGACTAAAACTCACCGGCTCCTAAAATGAGTATAGACAATAAAAAGAAATATTTGATTGGTTTAATCATGACCTCCAATTAGAAATAGATCAAACAAATTATATGCATTTCACTACTTTAAACCCCCAAAAATGTCAGTATTTCATTAAATCTAAAAGCTGTTAACATCCCAACTAGTTTGGTACAGGTAAAGCGTGTGTTGTCCCAAGGATTATCTTTCTATGATAAACAAACATGGTCAAACCATATGAAATTTTAATGTTAAAATTGTTCAAACCATTTGTTATGAGCAACTGAAATTTTTGGTAACTTCACATGCATTGTTACTAAGTTATAACTCTTTTTTTTTCTGCATTTATCTAATGGTAATATATATGTTGTGGTTTTGTATCTTTGTTTGTTAGTCATATTTTTTTTGCTACAATAAGTATTGCAAAGGCATACATGTAGAGCGCACACTTCAAATATTTTTAAAATACAATGTATTAAATTTTTATCAACTAAGCTAACTACAACTTGGTGGATTTATGTATAAATATGTCAATTATGTCTTGCTGCATAGGTTTCACAAATTTTAGTTTCTTGCTAGAATGATTTTATGTATAACTATAATACAAGAAATTCACATGGTTGGTTGGTTCTTCGATGATGGTGCTTTCAAATCCTACATGTTATCATCTAAAACCTTCATTCAGGGGGCACAACCCTTACCCCTACGCAAAGGATGCTGCCCCTGGTCTATACTTTGGATATTCCAAGATTGTCATGTATTATATTGCACCTTAAAGAAAAAGCTCCCACAAACAACATTAGAATCATATTCTGCCAAGACACTTTCCAAAGTCAACTCAAGCAAATAATTTTCACTTTATATTACTAACTTTGCCCTTTTGTTAAATTAGAAGTATGCTTTCTACAGAATTTTGAGTCAATTATATTTGGTTATTTCATGAGTATGAGTAATTCACCTACAAATTAAAATTCACATATTTTGTTTATCATATAAATCACTGTTGTACCTTGAGTTACGTTGTATTCGAAAAAAAGTGCTTCATGAATGCATAATATCATCATCATCAATATGAATATGAATGTTTGTCAGATATCAAATATAATGAAACAAAATTCATTTTTATTTTAAATTTGTAAGAGTATTAAAATCCATCTGTATTTATTCTTTAATCTCTAGAGTGTAAATTTATATATGGATGGTATTGAAACTGAGAGGTTAAAAAATTCATATATTCATAATTTCTGTAAAGAGCATTATATTAAAATTTGACTATGTTAAAGACTTGCAAAGTTTAATGCAAAAAGCATAATTGTTGAAATTTGTAGCTTTGTTGCAGAAATACATAATATCAAGACTTACAATCAGATTAAAACTTCATGAATAATACTACAAAATAATCTTCCTTGAAATAAAATAAGAAAAAGCTATTAACAGAGACTAAACATCAGAAAAGTTTTATTGCAAAATATCTCATTCAAGGGAATTCATAACTTTGTGGAGGCCTACAAAATCTGGGCCCGTATTCCATAAACTATACTTAAAGCCAAGCTAGAGTTCTTACAGCCAAAATAATTTGAGATAAATTTGGAAGATATATCCTCACATTGTTCCATTAACATATGCATATGCCTACACAAGATTATATTCATGTTTCGATAATGATTTCAGAAGAAATATTGAGAAAATATCGAAACAGTCCATCAAATTGAGACTTGGAGTAGAGCGCTGTATCGCCACAAGTCACGGCACAACATACACACACAGAACCAGTGCGAATCGCGTGCACATGATTTACCCGTAGACTTTCCACATGGCCGTGTCAATCACGCATGTGCTTTGACGGGACGTCCAGATAGAGAAATTATGCTTATTTTGCTCTTTTCTCAGCAAATACGCAATTTTCTGTAAATTCCTTTGGTGTGTAGTATTTATTACCTATGCTTGAGATTGTGGTATGAATAAGAATGTTTTGATTTATCTAATCATCACTACTACTCTAGATTATCTTTAAGCATTTTTGCTTAAGTCTACGTATTTTTTCTAAGATTTTGTCTAGGAAAAAAATTCTTAGCTTTTGTTCCAAACATGTAATGCACTTCGTCTGAGCTCAGAAAGCATTAAGCAAAAGTCTTAATTCTGTTTATATTGTCATGTATAATTTGTGGCCTCATATGAGCTTGGCATATAATCAACATCAAAGTTAAGCCACTAGGTAGTAGGCTTACAGTTAGGATAAAATTTGCTTTTCTTATGTGCGTATTTGTAGGCGCAACTCAATTTAAGACGTTTTACTTCGCCCAAATCAATAGTACTCTTAATTAAAACAAAAATTTATTTTAGCAAAAAAAAATCTTAAGTTTCATGCTTAAGTCCAACATTTATGGAATACGGGCCCTGAGCTGTACTTTGGGGCCCACGTGCTGTCAGTGCATGTCATATTGTGTCAAGAGGAAACCCTGAAAATAAATTTCCTAGCATCATTACACACTTCGCAACAAGTCAAATTAAAGGGACTCTAAGTACTAGATAATTTCCCCTTCATATACAAAAAAAGAAGAAAACACTGTATTGAGTGCATGTCTAGGGACAGTTTTGTGGTTTAAATTGAAATATTCAGTCATAATTGTCTTTGTCATAACATCACATTTTGAAAACATTTTTGTATGTTGATTTATCTGTATGAACATTGCTTTACCACACAGACATGACAACTAAAAAAATTATTGAATCATGCCTCCACAAAGTGACTCAATTAACCCATCAGCACCTAAACTGCCCTAGACTGCCCCTCAGCGTACTCACTATACCGCCCCAAACCACCCGTTTTATACATGCTATAGGCATGGTAATATAAAGAATATGTGATCAAACATGACGTTATTTGTTGTGCATTACACATGGGTTGTGTGCTGTCCGATTCTGCACAAAACAAGTATGTTTCACAAGTACTTCTTATTGAAAAACCCTGATGTATACACAGCAAAACCCTTTCTGTTTAAGCTGACACTTTTTCCGCAGTCTCTAGGTGCTAAACGGTTAATATAATGCATACATGTAGGTATAGGCCTATCATACCAATCAACAATACATAATGAGTCTGTAGCTCTATTTGTCTACATGTTGAAAATAAGCCTGAAGACTAAATAATCATCAAGAACATAATGTTGTTTTATTATTTCCCATGAACATCCATGATTTTTTCAATAAATGATAAGGCAATTGGTGCTCAGGTGATAAAAGATAATTTCACTGGGGAAAAAATGATACCTTTCACACCTTTTCACAACTTTTCTTGGCAAATAACGTTTCAGGAAGCTTTCATCTCTTGCAAGGTAAATTTCAATAAATTATTTCTTCTAGTGACAGCAAAAATACAAAGAAAGTGGTCAAGTTTGGTTTGGTTGCTTTTTGTAGAGTCTGTATATTGACTGACATCACTATTGGGGAACTCATAAATGAATATTTTTATATCTAACTTAGATCAAAATAAGGACTATTCATAACTGTGCCACCTGCAAGTCACTCCATTGCAAAAGTGTTCAGTCGTCCTAAATCAGTTGGCAAAGGCAGAGCTCAAATATATTGTATTATGATAGTCCTTCCTCAGATTAATTATTTCCTACTAAATTTTCTCAAGATCAAAGCTCTTAACTGACAGGGGGACAACAATTTTGAAAGAATCATCGTATCTTCTATATTATTTTTCACCCGATTCTGAGTTCCACTGACCAGCATCTTATGGTGAATAAAACTTACTTGGTCTCTCTGCAACTGGAGTACTGAATGTCTGGATAGGTGAAAACGGACCCTTTTCATCTCTTGCATAGCCAGGTTGAACTCTGTAATGGACAACGCCATTGGTAGGCAGGTTGGATATCACAGTCCCCAGTTCACTTGCAGGAGACGTCACAGAATCCCATGTAGTATTATCCAGGGTCGGGTCTTGAGCAAGGGTGTACTGGGTGGTGTAAGCTGTCAATTAGATAATATTTAGGATTACATTCAAGGTGATCTTGGGATATCATAATGGTTTGTGCACAACACAAACATTATTTTACAGGTAAAACAAATTACGAAAATGAACTTCATAAAGACTCAAAATTGGATTGACAACAATTGACACATAACTGATTTATGATTCATGAATACCATGCTATATTTCCACACAATGTTCAAAGTATTTTGTCTTCAGCCTAAATAAAGCACCATGTATAGGGAGTGGTGTGATAGTTCAGTAGATATAGCGTTATCTATTCAAATATTCCATGGCAAAATCATTTAATTGCTTACTTATAGATTAATTTTTAAAAAGCCACTAAACCATGTTTGCTTGTAAACATTGCTCTTCTTGCAAACGACTTGAGCATTCTTTCATTTTCACACTACCAAGGAGATAATAAAGTAAGCCTAATAATAATAACAGGTAACATTTTTATTAATAAACTATTTTTAAATTGAATTGAATTGAATACTTACTCCTTATGTTGTCACTTCTCTCTCGGGGTGGAAGCCAATTAAGAGTGGCATGTACATTATCTGGACTCTCCAATAATACCTGAGTCACCGTCGGGAACTGGGGTGCGGCCTCATCCACTGAAAGAAAAAGTTTGATTTTTTGGCAGTTAGGAAACGCTGTAAACCAACTTTATGTTTATTCAGAAAGCAAATTTTAAAATGCTAAATAAATAACAATTATTTTTATTATATTATAATAAGCACTGTTAAAGACATTCATTTATACATAAATGACTTATAATTACCAATGCTAGGCCTATAGATGTTCTTTCACACATAAAATACTCATAACTACCAATGCTAAAGGTATTCTTTCACACATAAAGATCCTGTAACTACCATTGCTAAAGGTTTCCTTTCACACATAAAGACTCATAATTACCATTGCTAAAGGAATCCTTTCACACATAAAGACCCATAATAACCATTGCTAAAGGTATCCTTTCACACACAAAAGACCTGTAACTACCATTGCTAAAGGTTTCCTTTCACACATAAAAGACCTGGAACTACAATTGCAAAAGGTTTCCTTTCACACATAAAAGACCTGTAACTACCATTGCTAAAGGTATCCTTTCACACATAAAAGACCTGTAATAACCATTGCTAACGGTTGTTCTTTCACACATAAAAAACCTGTAATTACCTTTGGTAAAGGTATTCTTTCACACATAAAGACTCATAATTACCATTGCTAAAGGTATTCTTTCACACATTTACATCCTGTAATTACCATTGCTAAAGGTTCTTGCAGGATAAGGTTCACTGAAATCACTGAGCCTTCCATCAAAGTCCATAGCAACAGAAACATCATATAATGTATCAGGCTGTAATCCATCCACAGTAGTAGACATTTCCACTGAGTTAACATATACATCCCTAGATCGAGAGACAAGGAAGACAGACAAAATTATTCATCTTAATTGTGATAATTTCTTCACTTTGAAATTATTGTAATTGCACGGGGGGCCGGGGAGAGAGTTATACTTTTCAAAGGAAAAATTGAATTTTTTAAAAATGTCTGTGTGTGAAATTTTGGGAATCTTCATGCAGGTCCAGCAATGTCAAACACATCCAATATTAACGGGAAACAATTATTCAGTTGTCTCCAACAGTATAGAAACACAAACAAATGCAGTGTGAAAAAGGAGCCACGCTACTGTGAGAAAAAAAATCACAGGCTGCCACAGCCAGGATTTGAACCCATGACCTCTGGATTGCCAGACCAGCACCACTAGACCAACAGAGTGCCCTGGCGAACGAGGTGCTCATTAATAATTATTTCATGTCTTTATATATAACATCACAACAGAATAAAACAATTTACATTTGATATCCCATATTGTTATCAGGACCCCAAGGACAAAAAGGTCACTGAGCAATCGAGCAATACCAGTGACACTGACTTATTTGTTTTTGCTAATGTTTGCAATTTGATGAGGATAGTGTTAGACTGCAAGTTAAAGATCAGAAGAACAACAAACAATATCCATGAATAGCTTACCCGGCCTCGGGATTACGGGCTCTGACTTGGTAGTATATGTTTGGACGACGCCCAGCAATTTCGGTTGGTGGTCCACTTTCCAACGGGAAATCCCATGAAACCAAGAGCGCAGTAGGTGACTCAGGTTCAGCCAATATATTGATTGGGACTTCAGGACCATCTGAAAAGAAAGAATGTGAAATTGGAAGAAGTTCTTAAAGGGGTCTCTGAGATTTGAAAAAAAAAACATGTGTAAACTAGAACACAACAAAATTATAATAAATAAATGCATCCTACATAAATATATCTGATTATAACTGACGATATCTGGAAATGTTTTTCTAGCTTCCTCAAAGACGAATTTACAGGGAGATTAGTATTGATACATGCATTTAGGGGACAGAAATCTAGTCAATTGGCTGAATTCAGTGCTCACCGATGTGCAATAATGTTATGAACAACCATGTTAAAAATTTGATTTTCACCAATGTCCTACAATTTATTCACAAATTCTTGTACCAAAGATATATCTTTTAAATTGTATGAAAATAGTTGTTTTTAAAATGATCCACACAACGAATACAGCAAAAAAGTGAATTTCTTAAAGCATTTACGATATGATCACAAGTAATTCGAGCTACCCGATATACTTCCAGCTGGCGAGATTACCCATCATGCATCTTGATGAGTAGACAACTCCACTTCCGGCTCCATATCAGTAAGAGATAATTATTATCAATGGGCTAGCTTGTAAGCTGCGCACGTTGTATCTTCACAGTTTTCTGGCACAAATTGAGCAGTGTGTGTGTTATATTGAATACGATGAGTTCAGTCATCGCGTGAGAATAACTGATAAAAAATAGCGCAGCTAGCTGTGCACGCGCGTGAATATTAAATAGGCCTAAAATAAATATGCGCGCTAATCAAGCAATTACCATTTATTTGTCTTTATTAGGGGACGTCAAACAAAAGAGATATCTTTCATTAAGAAAAATAATTAAAATCGATTTTATTTTTTATTTTTCGGCCTAACAAAAACATAAGTTCGACGCACATAAGAAATCCAGTGCACCTTAGCACTCCCCTAACGGTGAAATTTAAAGGCAGAAAGCACCTATAACTTTCAGCTAAATTAATCCGTCGTATACATAATGGCGCTTACGCATGCTGCTACCTAGCGGAAGTGGAGCTGCCAACGATTTGACCTTTGACCCTTAAAATTTGGCGATAATATCGATACTATCGAACAATATCGATGAATTTTCTTATTTCAGATCGCTCGAATTATGAGCTCATTAGACTAAAATTCATTCCCATCATACATTGTGATGAAAGAACCGTAAGAGCACTTATTTTCCTATCTACAGCTTTAGAATACTCACCCATCGTTGTAGTGACCTGTCGTTGAACAGGGGCAGTCAAAGTGCCATCAATGTTTGCAGCCACTGTGACATTGTATTTGGTGGCCGCCATCAGATCGGTGAAAGTGTAATCTGTTTGTGAATGATGCACGGTGGCGCTCTGTTCAGGTCGTAAAGCTATGCCTGAATCATCAACGGGAACAGCAGCCACTCTGTAGCTGTGGGGGCGTTGAGTGCGTGGAAGCATAGGTGGTTGCCAGCTGACGTCTATATGAGTTCCTGTAGCAATGGCTTCCACAGCTTGAGGAAGCTCACTTCCACCTGGCAATGCTCCTGTTTAATTGACACAATATTAAAACAACAAAAATATTTTTTTTTCATATATCGCCTTCAATTTGTCATTTACTTTACAGTGCTACAGCTAGGATGCCTGAACATACACATACAAATGAGCAAAGGAGTGACAAGTGTATACTGACTGATGATGCTGGTCCCAGGATGAGCTTCGAACCCTCAACCCTGAGATAAAATATCAATTACCTGAATAACTATACCTCAATATTCGATGTGAAACTTATATCGCAAGGGGGGAAGAAACTCAAATTCAAGGATGAGTGCGTAAGATTTTTTTTTTTCAAAAATAAAATCATCAAGCGGGAGATCTTACCCTGAAAGCAGGAGAGTTGGATTACCTGTTATTATCTTAATGCAGCTGTCATACATAGACTTTGCAAAGATGGCTATGATTGATAATTGTATGAACATACAAAATGTCTTGCCATTGTGGCCAAGAACAAATGAATAGTATCCTTCAAGAAGAAAATTTTCCACAATGAAAAGAAGAAAGACAAGAAGAAAGACATGTACCTGTGGTGGCACGTTCAACAATAGGCCTGCTGTAACCTTCCTCATTCAAGGCTTCTATCGAGACCTCATATTGTTTGTTTGGCTCAAGATCAGGGAAGGCATAGGACGATTGGAATTTGTCCACCTCCACGGTGTCAGACTCTCCGGTAGAGGGGTCAGTTAGTCTAATCCTGTAACCATCAACATCTCCTTGAACTGGCGACCATCGAACATTGATCCGACTTGGAGTAGGAATCAGCTCCATTCCTTCAGGAGTGGCAGGGGGGCTGCGTGCTGGAGCATTTTCTAAGATGTAAAATGCAGATACACAAAAATAAAATCATACATGTAGCTGGATTATTTTTTTCCTCGTGAATATACTTTTAATAAATTTCCCTCTCCCACATTAGGTATGAAAATTTGCTAAAGTGCTGTGGAAAATAAATTGTGATTGACCTGTACTGATAGGGGTCAAAGAAAAATTTATCATAATCATTAAAAAAATTTAGATGTAGATATAGAGACATAGATTCAAATCATATTTCTTTTGTAAATTCAAGTTAGTGAATTTACAAAAGATACTGAAAAAAAAATAAAAGCAATGTAGAACAAACCTGTCCTGAGTTTAGCAGAAAGTGGCACTGAGCTACCAACAGAATTATAGCTGGTTAACTCGGCATTATAAATAGTGTCCGGATCCAAGTCTTCGAATGTGTGAGACGTTGTCCCGGGTCTCAGTTCTTCTGTGTACATGTTAGGGTATGTGACCGTTCCTAGACTAAGCCTATAGCCATCGACGGGTGTGCCAGGTTCACGCCAATTCAGAGTAGCAGTGGTGGGTGTGGTTATTGCTGCTAGACCCTCTGGCCTACCAGGAAGTGCTTGTTCTGGTAGAATAATAAAACAAAATAATAATGAAAATATATGCATTTATATAGTGCCATCTATTTAAGACTTCCATTCTCAGGTGCACATTCTCAGGTAACAGCAAAAAAGTCCAAATGTGCGAATCATAACTAAAAGTGAAATAATTTTCAACTTCAAAATTTCATGTCAATGTTCATGTATCATTAATACTTGAAATATATGAATGAATGATCAAAATTTCCAGAACATTGTTGTCGTTTTTTTTTGACAGTCTGTTGATGTTTCACACAAAATACATTCAACTTGGAATTTTGATTGTCATATAACTATTTATGTTAGACATTTTTTCTTCTATTTAGGGGTTTCACATTTAACTACTATAAAAATATTTATACTCTACAAATATTGTTGAAATTTTGTTTTTAAATATAGAAACAAATAACTCTTTCATTCATTTTATGAATCAACTTTGTGGCACAAACTCCACGTAATTACCAGTTCTGCCTGATGACCTGGCAGGTCTGCTCTCTCCTGCATCATTGACAGCACTGACGGAAACAAGGTAGTCCGTGTTTGGCTGCAGATTCCTCAGCAGGGCATTGTCCTTGCGACTATTTACTTCCTCTGTGATCTCGTTGGGAGGATATCCCCTGGAGGCACGTCCAGCTTTGATGACGTAGCCATTGACACCTCGTTGAGGATTCCATCTTACTCTCAATGTGTTGCCTTCTGGGCTGACATTGACTCCAGTCGGTGTGTCTGGAGCACCCTCAGGTTGATCACCGCCAGCTGTCATTGAATGCAGAATCAAGAATTATTTTTGGTTTGTTAATAGATAGACAAATAAGCTGGTCCATAAAACACAATACAAATATTCAATATACTATGATTTTTGTTCTGTATGTGATTAAATAAATAATCCATGTAAATCAATGTTTGACGTGTAAATGAAATGTACTTTATTCAGTTATAGCAAATAGTGGTAGAAAAATGCAAGCTGTGATCGGATAGATCACTACCACGTGACCTAACTTCAGTAAGCTGTGGAAGGTTTTATACTGCACCAAGTTATCTTTCTTAAGGTCAAATGTAGTTCTAAAAAAGACCTATAGTAATCACTTTCAACGTTTCGGTAAGCATGTTCTCACCGTCCTGTCGACAGGATTATTTAGTATGGGTGATACCTATAATCCAGTATATTGTATTCTAGAGTGTCCATTATTTATATAATATGTAATACATTGATATATATACAGGTTCTTATCTCTGATTAAGGCAAAGGAAATTTTGCAATATATTAAATATAATACTTTTTAATTTTTTTTTTGTACTTTCTGCCTGAACCATGATCAAAGATGTTTTATCTCTTCAATGATATTCAAGCATCACTTTATACCCTACAGGCAGCTCTTACTTACTTGTTCTAGTCTTTTTTGTGACTGGTTCGCTCTCTTCATCGGCGGAGTTAGCTACCAGATTGACTTCGTAGTCTGTGTTAGGGTCTAACCCTGGTACAGTGAAGCTTGTTGTATCTGGAGGAAATCGCCTAGAGAATTGTTTGGGGTTGGAAGGAGTTCCTACATCCAACCTGTATCCCTCAATCTCTCCCTTGGCCTTCTCCCAGTTCACATCAATGCTATCAGAGTTGGGTCTGGCTCTCAGACGTGATGGGCGTTGGGGCCGTCTGTTCTTCCCTGGATGAATACATTTCAAACACATTAATTATTAACTATGTAACCTTCAAAATTCCTTGCATACTGATTCTTGTTCATTGAATTTTTAATATTTTACCATTACATTACCAATAAGGCATATAACAATAACACATTCCTTCGTTATTAAACTTATGATTTAACTGGGTAATCATCTTTATCATATAAAACTACATGGCATGAAAACTTTGGAAAGCTTATTCAGAAGAAAGAGAAACCAGAAAGCAGCATGTCAAAAATAAGGCATGTTCTTCCTCAATAAGGCATATAACAATAACACATTCCTTCGGTATTAAACTTATGATTTAACTGGGTAATCATCTTTATCATATAAAACTACATGGCATGAAAACTTTGGAAAGCTTATTCAGAAGAAAGAGACACCAGAAAGCAGCATGTCAATAATGGTTAGTTGACTCAGCTGTGAAGAGAAACTTCTCGGTTCCACATTGAGTAATCAATTAATACTAACTTGTTCTTCCTCTTCTTCTGATAGGCTCACTATCTCCCGATGGTGAAGTAGAATACAAATTGACTTCATAATCTGTATCTGGATCTAGGTCTGGAATAGTGAAATCTGTTGTGCCTCTAGGGAATCTCCAAGAACCCTGGTTAGGTTGAGATGGTGTCCCATATTCAAGTCGGTATCCATCAACACTGGGATCTTCTGGTTCTTCCCAACTGATGGCCATAGAGTCATAACGTGGGTCTTTCTTGATGTTCTTTGGAGGCTTGGGATTTCGGCTACGAGCTATAAAATGCAATGTTAAAATATATCTCGGTGATAAAGTTTCTAAAAATGTAATGTAGGAATTACTCTAGATGCTTTACAATACTCTTCAAGTCTGCTATTTTTTTTTTCTTTCAAAATAAAGTAATATGTATCTCCAAAAAAAAATTACCACTATGTTTCCATGATTTCATCTAGACAGACAAATCCTATCATTATGTGAATTCAAAGTATCCATAGGATATTCTGACTGAACTCAACTGAATTCAAAGAAAAATAACCCAATATCATACGTCACAAATTAAAAAAAGTCGCAAAGAGCGCATCTGCATCCTTTCAAAACTTGTGATGGAGCCATTTATTTGTTTCTTTAGGAATTCAAGTCGTGCTTAAGCATAGGGTTTCTACAAGAGAGTTCGTAAGACATGACATTAACATGGTGGCAGCGGTGGGATATGACACATGTATGACTGCAGACATATATCTGTAATATACTGGCAACACCCACAAACAAAGAATAAAGTAGACTTAAATTAAGCAATGACATAAGAGGCACACAATAAATGGGTATATTACTAATAACTGAATATTTATTATCATTGTAGGACTTCTAACACCCAGCAAGACAATCTTTACTGAACTTCAGTTTAAAAAACACTCAGATACCACGCATGTAGATTATTTCTGTCTTGTTATATTGTAAATCTAATGTTAAATCAACTCAAAAAAGGAGATAAAAGACAAATGTGATCTCTACTTAATCTTGAATTAAGGACTGTTAAATACTCACTTGGCCTTGTCCTGAAACCTTGTCGAATGGGCTCGCTTTCCCCATCTGGACCATATGCTTGGACAGAAACCTGGTAATCTCTTTCTGGCCGAAGCCCAGTTTGCCTGAAATTGGTCATTCTTGGAACACGCTGAGAGAATTGATTGGGGTTGTCAGGGGTCCCAATGTTCACAATGTAGCCCTCAATGTTATCGCTAGCTGATGCACCCCAGTTGATATCAACAGCATCAGATTCCTCATTCAGCCGCAATCCATTGGGAGGTGCTGTCCCTCGAGGACGTCTACGCTCTTTAAATAGTTATGAAATAAAAGATCAATGTTAAATGATGTGTTTCAACATAGTAGAACATTTCATGTGCATAAAAAATGATAAATTTCATTATCACATACATCTTTTACTTCCACTGAAGTGTTAATAGCAACGAGCAAAAATATATGAAAGAGGCTATACACTCCCTTCACATGAGTCTCTTAAATCTTTTAACTCTTGCTGTGTCATCATCTACAGCCAGACATAATATTGTTGCAAAATTTCAAAAATATAGCACACATATACTTTTGGGTTTATAGTAGAATCTATTAAACGAAGCCTAAAATGAACAGCAATTATATTTACGTGTTTTTCCAGACTTCTTTACAGGTTCACTCTGCCCCGATGGTGAGACGGATACTATGCTGACTTGGTAATCTGTATCTGGATCTAGGCCTGGGACATTAACTGAATTGGTTCCACGAGGGATTCGTCTTGAAAACTTGGACTTGGGATTAGATGGTGTTCCAACATCCACCCTGTATTCAGTAATATCATCATCATCTGGATCTTCCCAGGTGACATCAAGGGAATCGGGTCTAGATGATCTTGCTCTAGTGCGTTGAGGACGCTTTGGACGTCGTGTCTTCCCTGTATGATGGAGTAGCAACGTTATTTATTAATTTTACATCATCACCAAATAAAATACATGCATTTCATGGAATTAAGTTTTCTTTTTGGCAGGAGGGGGTTAGTACATCCGGTATAAAATGCCACTTTGCGGTTTCATGCCATCAGGCTGCGGCTTTATCCTTTGGTAAGTCGCCTTAATTTATAATGAGGTGATACATGCTTCAGTCACTTCCAATGCTGTCCACTTCAATATATATTCTTGTATTATCCAGTTAACTACATGTTTTTGTAAAAAATAATCACTAGTATATAGTATGCACACTCACTTGTCCTAGCTTTCCTCCTAACTGGGTCACTGTCACCTGATGGGGATTTAGATGTAAGTTTGATTTTATAATCAGTTTCTGGATCCAAGTCTGGAACATTGGCAGCTGTGGTCCCACGTGGGTAATCTCTGGTAAACATTTGGGGATCATCGTCTGTTCCAACTTCTAATCTGTATCCTGTAACCTCATCATCTTCAGGCTCTTCCCACTCAACTCCCATAGAATCATATCGTGGCTTCGCCCGGACACCAGTCGGGGCCTTGGTGGGTCGCGATCGACCTAAAAGCAAAAATATTTTATCACTGATTATCTCTCACATACAAAAAAATCTTGCCGTCTGATTTCATCAAGTGATAAATGTTAATTTGACCAGTCATTCATCAGAGCAAAAACGTGTGTTACACCTTGAGGATAGTTTTAGACGATCAACAATGGGAAGCGCCATTTCTGTGTGTCCACAACACATTATACTAATTGTTTGGGGTACGCAATATTATCAGTTTGCAAAAAATCACTTGATTCTTTCCAAGAAGTAAAATTCAAATATACAGAAAAAATGTAGATAAAAGTTTAAATGATACTCACTAGGCCTTGTCCTAAATCCTTGTTTTATAGGTTCACTTTCTCCAGTAGAATCATAGGACTTGATAGAAACTTGATAATCTGTATCCGGTGTCAGACCATCTTGCCTAAACCTCCTTCTGTCTCTACTTGGAACACGTTGTGTAAACTGATTTGGGTTGTCCTCTGTGCCCATGTTGACAATGTAGCCATCTACATCACCATCTGCAGGTTCCCAGTTGACTGTTGCTGATTCAGTGGCTTCTCTTATTCTCATGCCATTAGGACGCGAGAGCCGTCTTCCACCATCGTCTTCTGCAAAAGCAACAAAATTTGAATGAATATCTTTAGACAGTAATGGAGACTTCTTCTTCCAATTAAAATTAGTGTTATAAACATATTTTGTGAAAAAAAATGAGCGAAAAAATGGGATTCTATCAGGATTCCTGATTACAAGACAGGTACTCTACGAATGGAGCTATGGCAAATGCATGTCTATATTCGTCTGTGAAACCTGTTAACTTTTCAATGCTTGAGTGGTCAGAAGCTTTTGAAACCAGGTATAAACCTGAGGAATATAAATCAGGTTGGGAATGTATGCAAGGGATCACGGTAAAGTCATGTAGCTTTTTGAATCCGGATGGAATCCCATTTTCTTTGCTTATTTTTTCATATTATATATTACGGGTCAGTTTAAAAAGAAACATTGACTGTACATATTTATGTTATCTAATTTATCTAAAATTTGCAAACTCAACAAAACACTTAAAACATGCCTCCCATAGTACAAGAAACACTTTTACATTTTTATATATATATAAAATACATATGACGGAAAAACACTTGTCAGTTCCAATAATTTATATGTTCAGCCATTCTGGTTCTTCAAATTACAAACGAACGTATACTAACAAATCGAGTGAAAAGAAACAAAAATTTATGGGAATGTGGAATAAGAGTGTATATAAGACATCCGTAAATCATGTTAGACACTTACGTGTTTTGACAGGCTTCTTGGCAGGTTCACTCTCTCCATCTGGTGAAGTGGATACTACACTGACTTGGTATTGTGAGTCTGGACGGAGGTTTGGAATAGATGCCCTCGTTGTTCCACGGGGGTATCGCCTTGAGAAGTCCCGACGAGGATCAGAAGGAGTTCCAACATCCACCCTGTATCCATCAATGCTATTATCATCTGGTTCTTCCCACGAGATATCAGCGGAATCAGGACTGCGTGAACTTGCTCTAGTGCGCTGGGGTTTCTTTGGACGTCGGGTTGGCCCTGGATATAAATAGGTTAATACTTTTAGTTTCCACAATATTTTTTTTTTCAATTTTTGAATCCCAGATAAATTTCCTTCATTCCAAGCTTTAAATTTTGTAGCAGGCAACTTATTCATTATTGTGTTGACCAGAAGAGATAAACATAAAACAATTTGAATACAGAATACACTCCAACCTCGCTAATCCGACAACTTTGGGACCAACAGCAATCCATTTAAGTGATATGGCCAGTTATGAGAGTAATGCATAGCTCATGTACTGGGAACCCATATGGCATTTCTATATATAGGGGAAGGATATAAAAGCCTTGAGGGGAAGGATTTCTGGGGTGGATGATTGTAAATGATCATAATGTCTTTCCACGTGGAATGTAAGAAGATGAAAATAATATTAATAACAGGAGAATAGTGAGGCTCTTGTGCAAATTTAATAAGGAATAAAAGAGGGATTCTGGCCAAAGTCCATGGCCAGATAATAGAGAGACGGCCAGTTAAATGATGATGACATAAGCAAATCAAACTGTACTACAAAATGATTAAGAAATACTCCTTACTTGTTCTGGCTTTCCTCCTAACGGCTTCACTCTCATCTGGACCCAAGGTTGCCTTTAAGTTGATTTGATAATCTGTATCTGGTGTTAGATTTGGGACATCAGCACTTGTTGTGCCACTTGGGTAATCTTGAGTAAACTGGCGTGGATTAGACGGGGTACCAACTTCCAATCTGTATCCTACATTATCATCTCCTTCTGGCGGATCCCAAGTAACTCCCATTCCATCGTATCGTCTGTTCACTTTGGTACCAGTTGGAGGCTGGGGGTTGCGGCTGTCTCCTAAATATATAATAAAGGTTGTGTATTATACCATTACAAACTTTCATTTACATTCACATTGGTCATTACCATTGAAATATTGAAAAAAAAATAATAAAATTTTGAAATAACTCGGAACAGGTAATTGTGTGAAATTAAAGGGAATACATGATTTTGTAGTTACGATGTAGAGGAAATATATATACACATACATGTATATCTATGAATTAATAAAGATTAGTGTGTCAACCAATTTTTATATGGAGTTTCCCAGGAATATATTTTACTGAATATACTTTTACTGATGGTGCGATGATACTTTCCTCACTTAAAAATCTAGTAGACATAATACGATTACCTGATTTCACTCCTAGGAAGAATACAGGGGCCAGTTTCGCGTAACCATCATTAGTCAAGTTCTTCCATAGGGACATGAGTTGTAGAATTGACACACGTTTCAATGGGATGTCCACGAATTTAGACTTATGATGCTTTTAAGAAACGGGCCCTTGATTGCTTATATATTATTACATTTCCTTAAAAAGAACATGGCACATTTTCATGATAATAAACATCTAAATGATGGAATTTACTTACTTGACCTTGTTCTAAAGCCTTGTTGAATAGGTTGACTTTCCCCTTCTGAATCAAAAGACTTGATAGAAACTTGATAATCTGTATCCGGTGTCAGTCCCTCTTGCTTAAACCTTCTTCTTTCATTATTTGTAACGCGCCTTGTGAACTCATTTGGGTTGCGTTCGGTGCCCATATTGACAACATAGCCATCAACGTCATTGGTTGCAGGATCCCATGTGACTGTTGCTCTTTCAATGCCTTCTCGGATCTGCATTCCATTTGGAGGAGAGCTTGTCGCTCCTTGTGCTGGCCTTGATCCTGCTGGTCCTATAAACATTAATATTAATTACAATTTAAATTATAGCGTCAAAAAAAGTTCTACAATAGAATATCAAACTAATATAAATTTTGAGAATGACAGAAAGGGGAGGAAGAAGAAAGCAAAAGAGAAGGATCGGGATAAAGGCAAAGGAAAAAAAATGGGTCTGTATATCTATCTAAAATTACTTCCCGAGAAAAAGTCTTATCCAGAAAGTCTATCTAGAATTTTTATGTTTCAAATGGTGATTAATGCATTATACATTCACATGAAAATTGATATAATACAGTGCTGTTAGAGTACGCAAATTTTGGGGGGATATTGAGTTAAATCAATTAACAAAGTGTTTCACAAACCGCAGGTCTAGCAGGAGTTCATGATTAATAAAACATGCAATAAAAATTTGCCTTTGACCTCACCATACTCATCAACAAACATGAGGTATTACCCAAGGATCATTTGTTCCAAGTTTGATCAAAATTGATGTAGACATAAAGAAATTATCACAAGTTAAACAAAAGACAGGAAAGTGGTCACTAGGTCTCTGCTGCACCTTGTTTAGCGAGACATAAATAAGGAAACATTTAACCAGATTGCATTCTTTTATATATAGGAAATGATACTCATTTATGGGCAACAGAACAAGGTAGATACCTGGATTAATAGCCTCATACTTTACCCTGGCTACATCATCCAAACTAAAACCTCATATCATAACATGCATTCAAATTAAATTAGCACTCACTTGTACGAGCAGCTTTTGTTATGGGTTCACTCTCTTCACCTTCTGAAGTGGCTACTATATTAACCTGATAATCTGTGTCTGGATCGAGACCTGGAATAGAAGCTCTTGTGGTTCCACGAGGAAATCGCTGTGAGAATTGTCGTGGGTTATCTGGTGTTCCAACATCAACTCTGTACCCATCAATGTTGTCTTCTTTTGGTTTTTCCCAGGTGACAGCCATAGAAGTGGAGCTTGGGGCCACCTTAGCACGGGATGGACGCTTTGGACGTCTGTTACGCCCTATGAAATATTATAATCATAGAATTTAAAAGATTACCTGCTAAAATTCCCAATTATATTTGAATTATCATAATATTAATAAAACATGTATCCTTATGATATTTATACAATGTACTACTATCCCCATAAGGCAGACATTTGAAGTAAATATTGCTAATTGAAATCATGAGATTAGACTTACTGCATTTTCCAATCTTACTGTGAATATCACAACATAAAATATTGGCAGCGGTGGGATCAAACTCTTTATCTTTTCACTTTAAGATTTATGTTATAAAAATAAACAAATTTTTCAACTCACTTGTTCTTCCTCTTCTTCTGATAGGCTCACTATCTCCTGATGGTGAAGTAGAATACAAATTGACTTCATAATCTGTATCTGGGTCTAAGTCTGGAATAGTGAAATCTGTTGTGCCTCTAGGGAATCTCCAAGAACCCTGGTTAGGTTGAGATGGTGTCCCATATTCAAGTCGGTATCCATCAACACTGGGATCTTCTGGTTCGTCCCATTTGACTTTTATAGAATCATAGCGTGTGTTTGCCTTGGTGTTGTCTGGGGATTTAGGTCCTCTAGTTCGCTCTAAAAATTGACATCAGCAATAATTATTCATAAAGATCATAGTTTCATAATAATTTAGCACTTCATCTTTTACACAAACAGTTTCCAAACTTGGGTGAATTGGTATTCCTCATTAAATAGTAATTTGACACATTGAAATATGAACATATACAAATAATTATGAAACATATTTCATCTGTTTGACGCTGAATGCATCAACCATTCCTTTCAGTTAAAGAAAGACAATCAAATCTGTATAAGAATCTTAAAAGGCATTTCAACCCTGCTTACAAATGTACTTATTCTGACAATTTATTGTAATCTAATATGTTGATCTGCAAGATTTCACTCAGAAATATTCCACAAAGAAGAAAATAGAGATAAAGCTTTTAAAATCATATCCCACTATTAACAACAAGCAGTCATTTTGACTTATCAAACGGACTTGCACATTTTCCATTACGAAAACATTTATGTGAAAAAAACTCTTAATCTAAAGTATATTGTTCCCTTTCAATAACACAAAATCCCATTTGCGATGATAATAATACATTGAAATGAATATAAATATACAACAATAAAAAGTGCTTAATTTCTTTTTGAATAAGGAAATTAATTTGGGTAGAAATACATATTCCTTGCTCTGCCTGACATAACATTACATAATGTATGCAAAATGCATTCTGACTATTGAGATACAATAGCTTGAAACTGATGCATGCGTGTTTCGCTGCCATTAACAATCTGGTTTCTCCATTTAATTGAGGAGTTTAAAGATGTGCTTTCTTTTAATAGTATGGTAAACATCATATCACTAGAGGGAACTAGAGGGATCCAGTGTGTCTCGACCAGTAACAAATAGTGATTAATTAAAAAATAAGACATAAATTATACTCACTAGGCCTTGTTCTGAATCCTTGTTCCATAGGTTCACTTTCCCCACCAGAATTAATTGCCTTGACAGAAACTTTATAATCTGTACCAGGACGAAGCCTTTTTTGCCGGAGGCTTGTAGTTGTCTTGGGAACGTTCTCTGTGAACTGAGTTGGGTCTCTTTCGGTTCCAATGTTGACAACGTAGCCGTCAATGTCATCACTGCCTGATGGACCCCACTTTACTGTAGCAGAAGAAGCTTCTTCATTCACCTGCAAACCGTTGGTGGTGAAAGGCCCAAGGACGACGCCTCTCATACTATCAATCATTTCAATTAAAACAATAGTAAATTCTCTGTATGCAATGTTCTGCATCACTAATGAAATCACATATTAGTTTTCAAAATATCTAGTATGTATATAATGAAAAAACATTGTAAATTTACAGACCAAATGAGAGATTAGATATTTTTTTTACGGATGTAAATAGTAACTGTTATTATAAATTCCTTGGTAGGAAGTGAAGTTAGCCAAGTTGAATACAAAACCTTTAGTTAAATTTTAACACAACCGTTAGGGGACATAACCCAGAAGCATTACTATATTACTTACGTGTTTTTCCAGATTTCTTTCAGGTTCACTCTGTCCTGATGAAGAGATTGAAGATACACTGACTTGGTAATCTGTATCTGGATCTAAGCCTGGGACATTGACTGAGTTGTTTCACCAGGGGTTCCGTCCGCGAGGGATTCTTCTTGAAAACTTTGATCTCATGATGTGTTCCAACATCCACCCTGTACTCAGTAATAATCATCATCATCTGGATCTTCCCAGGAGACATCAAGGAATCAGGTCTGGATGATCGCGCTCTAGTGCGTTGAGGACGCTTTGGGACGCCGTGTTCGCCCTGTACGATTAGGTGTAGCAACATGATTAAGACAAAAATCGATCCAGTTAAAACTCTTCAGAGGCACAAAGGAAAAATAAAAGAGAAATAGAAACTCAAGGAGGGGATGCAAAAAAATTTACGAACAATGTAACAAAAATAAAGTGAGAACAAATGAGACTTAAGATCAGATTTTTTTGTTATAAGGATTCTGCTTATCAGATCCTCAGTGGAAGGGCATTCCACAGAAATGGGCTGAACATGAGAAACCCCTTTCTCTTAGCAAAGATGAAATTCTGGAGATGGTTAACATCAAATAGTTATCATCAATAAATTACATCCATCTCATGGAATATGGATTTCGTTTTTCGCTGAGCCTCCTTCAAGTTTTACATTCTCTATCATTTACAGTTGCACTCTAGAAATTGACACTATATTATTATTATTAGTTGCGATATTTTTTGAAATGTAAACTGATCTAAGATAATTCCTTGTATGCAAAGTAATATATCACAATATATGATACTAATAGTTATATATTGTTTTGTATACAAACAGTAACTATTACATCACATTACATTACATTCACACTCACTTGTTTCGAGCTTTCCTTCTCACTGGGTCACTGTCTCCAGATGGGGATTTAGATGTGAGTTTGATTTTATAATCAGTGTCTGGATCCAAGTCGGGAACATTGGCAGCTGTGGTGCCACGTGGATAATCTCTGGTAAACATTTGGGATCATCGTCTGTGCCAACTTCTAATCTGTATCCTGTAACCTCATATCTTCAGGCTCTTCCCACTCAACTCCCATGGAATCATATCGTGGCTTCGCCCGGACACCAGTCGGGGCCTTGGTGGGGTCGAGGTCGTCCTAAAAGCAAAAAAATATTTATATTATCTATATCTTATTTATAATCTATAATCAACGTACACACCCTGACGTGTATTTCCCAAAAGTAGAAAGAAAATTTAAAAGGGCTGAGAGCTTCCAGAACATCAGTCACAAGTAAATCAAAAAGACAAAGAGACAGATAGAAGAAAAATATACATCAAAATTTATATAATACTCTACCTTTGTCCTAAATCCTTGTTTCATAGGTCACTTCTCCTGGTAGAATCAAAAGACTTTATAGAAACTTGATAATCGTATCAGGCTCAGCCATCTTGCCTAAACCTCTCTGTCTCGACTTGGAACGCGCTGTCGTGAACTGATTTGGGTTGTCTTCTTCTCTTTGACAATGTAGCCATCTACATCACCATCTGCAGTTCCCAGTCGACTGTTTGCTGATTCAGTGCTTCTCTTATTCTCATGCCATTTGGGGGGCGCGAGGGCCGTCTAGTACCATCGTCTTCTGTGTAAGCACAAAAATATGGAGAGCATTTATTTTATTCTTTATCCAGTTATTGGAGGATATATCACGGAGGGAATTTCTGCGGTGGCCATACTGAGGAATCATTTGCCATACAAAACTGAACTGAACGGCCATCAGGGTAAATGTACATGTAAACTTAGCATTAGTGGCATCAAAGTTGTACTATATTAATATGCTTCTTTTGCTACTGACGTGCGAGAAAGCATGCACCTGGAAATATGTTCCTCCATATGTTCCTCCATTTATCTAACCTAATCGTAATTTTCTAGAGGAGGTGGGGGAGCGGAGGGGGGGGGGGCAATTCAACATTTTATTTATATTGTAGTCATCCTGGTGTAATAATAAACAACAAACTTTGCAGAGGAGGGGAATAGAATTATCACAGGCATAGACACGTATTAATTTCTTTTGGTAGTGGGGGTGAACTATTCATCATCATCGTAGAGCGGGACGTACTTTCTTTATTTAGTGGGGGATGCTCTACGCCAATGATGAATATCATAAATCTCAGTCCTGGCTGAGCCATTCTGATGTATTTTGTGGATGACCAAATAAATTAGGGAGACAAATACCCATTTATATCTTGTCTCCAAAATGCTCAATCAGGTAAAAATGTATAATAGTCTTAGTGTTTTGACAGGCTTTTGACAGGTTCACTCTCTCCGTTTGGTGAAGTGGACACTACACTGACTTGGTACTGCGAGTCTGGCGCAGGTTGAATAGATGCCCTTGTTGTTCCACGGCGGGGTATCGCCTTGAAAAGTCTCGACGAGGATCAGAAGGAGTTCCAACATTCTTCCATCAACGTTATCATCATCTGGTTTTTCGGCAGAATCAGGACTGGTGAACGTGCCTTGTGCGCTGTGTCGCCTTTGACGTGGTTGGTCTGGATATAAGAAAGGTTTAGGTCATTAGATTTCATGATTTCTTTCCAATCTTATTGTGAATATCACAACATAATTTGGCAGCGGTGGGAAAATTATTTCTTATCCATGATTTAATAATACATCTTTATACAAGTACATATTCAAGTTAAAAATGTTTCAACATGCAAATTACTTATCACTGCGTTTTAAAGAATCAATACATACACATAACAATCAAACAAAACTACTATAGAGATTGGAGAAATAGTCCTTACTTGTCTAGCTTTCCTCCTTACAGTTCACTTCATCTGGACCTGAGGTAGCTACCAATTGATTCATAAATCTGTATCTGGTGTTAGGTTTGGGACATCAGCACTTGTTGTACCACTTGGGTATCTTGTGTTAAACTGGCGGGATTAGACGGGTACCAACTTCCAATCTGTATCCCACATCATCATCTCCTTCTGGTGTTCCCACGTAACTCCCATTCCATCATATCGTCTGTTCACTTTGGTACCAGTTGGAGGCTGGGGGTTGCGGCTGTCTCCTAAATATAAAATAAAGGTTGTGTATACTATTACAAATTTTCATTTACCTACACATTAATCTTTTCCATAGAAATATTAGTCTTAGTAACCAAGAAGAAGACGAAAATATTATTATTAAGGGAAGTTACTTTCGATAAGGAGAGCAAAAGGGTTATATATAAAAGAAAATAAAAATTTAAATTATTTGGAGCAGGTGATTGCGTGAAATAAAAGAACATATGTGATTTTGAATTTTCTGTTGGACAAAAATATATAATTATCTTATGTAACCCCTTGAAAGTATACTGATTAATTGGACATTGTCAGATTCTCCTGAAAGAAATAGCACATTTTTATAACAATAAACGTCTATATGTAGAAATCAATGCTCCTTTACTTACTAGATCTTGTCCTAAAGCCTTGTCGAATTGGCTCACTTTCTCCTTCTGAATCAAAAGACTTGATAGAAACTTGATAATCTGTATCCGGTGTCAGTCCATCTTGCTTAAACCTTCTTCTTTCATTACTTGGAACGCGCCTTGTGAACTCGTTTGGGTTGCGCTCGGTGCCCATGTTGACAACATAGCCATCAACATCATTGGTTGCAGGATCCCATGTGACTGTTGCCCTTTCAGTGCCTTCTCGGATTTGCATCCCGTTCGGAGGAGAGTTTCTAGCTCCTCCTCCAGGCCTTGAAGTTGCTGGTCCTATAAACATCAACATTACATTAAATTGAAATCATATCATCACAATAAGTTTCTACAATAACAAATCATGAGAATGCACATGTATTACATTCTGAGCAGAAGTTCCATAAGGTAGATATTTAACAATACCAATCTCAATGGAGGAAATTTCATATGTTGACCCCTGTGACAATAGACTTCTGACCTATAATCATCAAAATTGGATAGCATACATGTTTTGTCTTTTGTAGACTTTTTTCAGTTAAGGGAAGTCACTGTGACATTTTTGTGGTGATGTTGCCACATTCCCTGTATCTCCTCAACATCACTATTGATACGTTGATAGAGTGGGCAATTTTTTTTTTTTTTTGTGACATCGAATTGAATAATCAAAATTGTGGAAAAATATAAACAGATTAAAAAGAAAATTAGAGGAAATGAATTTCATTTATGGTCAGCAGCAGACAGAGGAGGCATGGATTGAAAACCCTATACCTTACAAAGACTAAATCTGCCATATTATAATAGTATTATGCGTTCAAATAAGCACTCACTTGTCCGAGCAGCTTTTGTTATGGGTTCACTCTCTTCACCTGCTGCAGTGGCTACTATATTAACCTGATAATCTGTGTCTGGATCGAGACCTGGAAAAGAAGCTTGTGTGGTTCCCCGAGGAACTCGCTGCGTGAACTGTCGTGGGTTGTCTGGTGTTCCAACATCGACTCTGTATCCGTCAATGTCGTCTCCTTTTGCTTTTTCCCAGGTGACATCCATAGAATTTGGGCTTGGGGCCACTTTAGCACGGGATGGGCGCTTTGGACGTCTAGTACGTCCTATAAAATATTAGAAAAACAAAATTTAAAAGATCATCAGTTGACCTTTCATATTCAGCTCTTGCTGTTCTGACATTTTAAAATCATCGAAATCATCGAATCGATCTTGACCTTCACACAATTTTATGAGAATTGCTCTGCCATAAATTGCTCGACTATAGATTGCAAACACTAATGAAATAACTATAAACTTCAACCTTTTACTTAACACTATATCCTACGCTAAGCCTAACCTAAAACCCAATTCATAATAATGATAATAATAAATAGATTTACAAAGCGCTTGATGCCCTACATCAAAATACAGCCCACAGCAATAGTTACCCGAGCAAATGTTGTGTTACCCCTTTGTACAATAAATATATCCCTTTAATATAACCATCAGGTCTGCCTATCACCTATATGGTGGCAGCGGTGGGATTAAGATCTTGATCTTTTCATTTTTAATTATTTCTAAAAAAAAATTGTTTTCCTTATGAAAATCTTTCCACTCACTTGTTCTTCCTCTTCTTCTGATGGGTTCACTATCTCCTGATGGTGAAGTAGAATACAAATTGACTTCATAATCTGTATCTGGGTCTAGGTCTGGAATAGTAAAATCTGTTGTGCCTCTAGGGAATCTCCAAGAACCCTGGTTAGGTTGAGATGGTGTCCCATATTCAAGTCGATATCCATCAACACTAGGATCTTCTGGTTCATCCCATTTCACTTTTATAGAATCATAGCGTGTGTTTGCTTTGGTGTTGGCTGGAGTCTTGGGTCCACTACTTCGCTCTGAAAATTTACATGGGAATACATACTTAGTTTATACCACTATCTTTACAATGAAAAGATCCAAACTTGGGTGAATTAGTATTCCCTCTTAACTAGGCCTGAATATAGCTCATTTTGTTATACTAAACTCTGCACACACAGATAAATATCAAACACATTTCTCTGTTTTTTGCTAAATGCATCAGCTAGTCTTACTAGATACCTCCTTACAGTTTAGGATAAACAAGCGAACCCGAATGAGACGATCTGAAACATCTGAAATGGCAATACAATATAATAGAAACATGAAACTGTTTAGCTAAGGAAATGCCTCATTCACTAGATCTTATGTTGCTATAGTAAATGAAGTGTATTTTTATTATTAACAAATAGTGGTTGATTGAAAGACATAAAATATACTTACTAGGCCTTGTTCTGAAACCTTGTTCAATAGGATCGCTTTCCCCACCAGCATTAATTGCCTTGACAGAAACTTTATAATCTGTACCAGGACGAAGACCTTTTTGCCGAAGGCTTGTTGTTGTCTTGGGAACATTCTGTGTGAACTGAGTTGGGTCCCTTTCAGTTCCAATGTTGACAACATAGCCATCGATGTCATCACTGCCTGATGGACCCCATTTTACTCTAGCAGTAGTAGATTCTTCATTCACCTGCAAACCATTTGGTGGAGAGATACCCCTAGGACGACGCCTTTCTACATATATTGAATAAAATTCATTTAAAACAAAAATTAGGTCATACGTTTGGGTCTACTTTCACATTTTGATCTCAAGACATAATAAGTAGTATATACAATATACAAGAATTATCGTTAAATTTATGGACAATATGAGAAAGTGGGATAGGAATTTCTTGATCAGATGAGCAGTTAATTTGCCTAATATTGTGTAAACATTGATTTCACATCTTTGCTAAAATTTGGACTTTAATTCTCTTAATTTATAAAATCATATTAGTTTAAAAAATTCCATATCAACTCATACACAATACCCTTTGGCAAAGATTTATACCACACCATCAAGTCGGATTTTAACAGAGCAGCTGGGGGACATAATAGCTAGAGGAATTACTGCTACATTAGGCCTAAAAAAAATTGTTGACTTGGCGTAATCCCCCCACCCTACCCTATTTTCATTGCCTACCCTACGCATTTTTATTTTTTTTATCCAATATCCAGTTGCGAAATATCAATATCGCAGTGGGGAAAACCCGAGGGCCATACCACGAAATCGTCATAAGTCTAAGTATAAGTCTAAGAACTTAGACATATGACAGTTTTGTGGTACGGCCCCCCCCCCCCCCATATGATAATTTTGTGGTTAAGCACATCGAGGGATCTAAGGAAAACTGTGGACCCATTTCTGATTTGCTGTTATCTGAAACAGTGTGTGTGCCTGGAGTTATGTGAGTATATTGTAGTCTACCCCTCTCATCAGATCATCCACAAGGTCTGAGGACCTATCTAAGCAACTGTATGTATGTAGACCTATGTATGTGTATGAATGGCTACTTTCATGGAAATATAAGCAACAAAAAAAAAAAAAAAAAAAAAAAAAAAAAAAAAAAAAAAAAAAAAAATCGACCCTACCTATCCTGATTTTCAGTGACCTGTTACGCCAAGTCAACAATTTTTTTTAGGCCTTAGGCCTACTACTTACGTGTTTTTCCAGACTTCTTTACAGGTTCGCTCTGTCCTGATGGAGAGATCGACGATACACTAACTTGGTATTCTGAATCTGGATCGAGGCCTGGAACATTAACTGAATTGGTTCCACGAGGGATTCGTCTTGAAAACTTTGACTTGGGATTAGATGGTGTTCCAACATCCACCCTGTACTCAGTAATATCATCATCATCTGGATCTTCCCACGACACATCAAGAGAATCGGGTCTGGATGATCTCGCTCTCGTACGTTGAGGACGCTTAGGACGCCGTGTCCTCCCTGCATAATGAAAAGTTACATTTGTTTAAACTGAGATTCATCATGGCAGTTATGACATATATTTTATGCTGAAACTAAATACTTAATAGTTTATAGAAGATATGTTGGTGAGAAAATAATAATTCTGTACCTATGTCAATTTGCCCCAGATCTGTTATCTATTTTCAAAATATAAGATGCCAAAAATTCAGAGTCACTGGCTTAAAATGCCAATGAATCAACCATAAGACCACAGATGTATAAGACCGCAGACGTGGATAAGTAGCAAGATGCGAGCTAAATTCAATAACTGACAAAAAAGTTTCCAACCTTCATCTATTCTTTTTTATGGTGCAGATGAGTAGACAATGAGGTACCACATGCTTCAGTAGTTCATTTATTTATGTATACATCATTATTATTCTCTCATCCTTATTATTCTTTCATCCAATTTATTTTATATATTGTTGTATACAAATAGTAACTAGTACATTATTCTCACTCACTTGTTCTAGCTTTCCTTCTCACTGGGTCACTGTCACCTGATGGGGATTTAGATACGAGTTTGATTTTATAATCAGTGTCTGGATCCAAGTCTGGAACATTGGCAGCTGTGGTCCCACGTGGGTAATCTCTGGTAAACTTTTGGGGATCATCGTCTGTGCCAACTTCTAATCTGTATCCTGTAACCTCATCATCTTCAGGCTCTTCCCACTCAACTCCCATGGAATCATATCGTGGCCTCGCCCGGACACCTGTTGGGGCCTTAGTGGGTCGGGGTCGTCCTAAAAGCAACAATATATCATCAAAGCTTATTTTAAAAAATATCCAATAACATAATTTACATTTACAAAATATGCGCCACCAACATTCGCAACCAGACAGGTCTCTTTCCCTAAATATTGAAGACATTTCATAAAAGAAATTGTTTAAAAAAAAGCTGATTACCTCCAAAACATTCTTTGATATATTCCTACCTATCTGTGAAATTCAAATACATATATAGCAGAAATATTCCCATGTTATATTGGATGGCTCAGAATGGGATATCAGAAATATTCAACGAGTTAGGTCCAATATTGCACAAATCGAAGATTTAAAATGAAATATTCTGGAATCTAATGAAGTAAAGCCATCCAATATAATGATTATTTTCTATGATCATTATTCATAATACAGAACTTCACTAGACCATGAAATAAAGCATAATATTGAACAGTTATAAAACACCTATATAGATAATAATTATATAATATTGACTGGCCTTGAGTGGAACATCAAATATATTGCCCGTAACAGAATCATATTGGCCCGAGTCTTTAGATGAGGGTAATATGGTTCTTTTAAGGGCAATATATTTGATGTTCCTCGAAAGAATAGCCAGTCAATATTTTTATTATAATCCAAATCAGATATCTAGAGCAAAATCATGAAAATAGGGTTCTACTTTGTCGTGTTTTTATCAGGAGGTTTGAGCTTTACCATTGTGATATAATAATGAAGTCGCGATCTTATCTTCATTAACATTATGACATAAATTGTTGCTGCAAGGAGCAATATGATGCGTATCTCCTTTTATGCATCCTCAGATGCCTGGATGTGAGACCAGGGAAAATACAAAGGTATATTTTGCGTCGTCTCAGCATGCAGAGTGGGTACGCGCATAGAGACCGAAGAAAATACAAATAATAATCTATCCCTTCCCGATATTCATGAAATCTAGGGCAATACAGCTTTGTAAATGACCAGCTCAGATGTCTGATACGGGTAACAATAAATAATACTCACTAGGCCTTGTCCTAAATCCTTGTTTCATAGGTTCACTTTCTCCGGTAGAATCAAAAGATTTTATAGAAACTTGATAATCTGTATCAGGTTCAAGTCCATCTTGCCTAAACCTCCTTCTGTCTCGACTTCGAACGCGCTGTGTGAACTGATTTGGGTTGTCCTCAGTGCCCATGTTGACAATGTAGCCATCTACATCACCATCTGCAGGTTCCCAGTCGACTGTTGCTGACTCAGTGGCTTCTCTTATTCTCATGCCATTAGGACGTGAGGGCGGTCTAGTACCATCGTTTTCTGTGAATGTAAAACAAATATTTAGGAAAGATAAGCTAAAACTGTCTCAACAGAATATCAAGAAAAAAATGTGCAATGCAGTCTTTGTAATGTAACAGCTGTCCCATCTTAGATTATTGGAATATAGATAGAAGATACTTACGTGTTTTGACAGGCTTTTTGACAGGTTCACTTTCTCCGTTTGGTGAAGTGGATACTACACTGACTTGGTATTGCGAGTCTGGACGGAGGTTTGGAATAGATGCCCTTGTTGTTCCACGGGGGTATCGCCTTGAGAAGTCCCGACGAGGATCAGAAGGAGTTCCAACATCCACCCTGTATCCATCAACGTTATTATCATCTGGTTCTTCCCACGAGACATCAGCGGAATCAGGACTGGACGATCTTGCCCTTGTTCTTTGGGGGCGCTTTGGACGTCTATTTGGCCCTGGATATGATATATCAGACAACATTTCAAAAACAATATAATACTTATCTCCAAATATTTCACGTAACTGAAAATATAGCAATTTTTATTTTTTTGTTTAACATATATGTTAATAATCATCCTCATTTTCATTGCAGCTTTTCTGACTAACATACAAAGTGCTTGTACATATTAACAAAATTTTTTTGTAAGATTAACAAAAAAATATAATGAAAGATCCTCAATTTGCTGGCAAATCTAAATAACAATTTGTTACAACCAGTGTATCATTTTTTATCCCACATGGATAGAAAATACTTCTCACTTGTTCTGGCTCTCCTCTTTACAGGTTCACTGTCTCCATCACGAGAAGTAGCTACAAGATTGATTTCATAATCGGTATCTGGAGTCAAGCCTGGGACATCAGCACTTGTTGTGCCTCTTGGGTAATCTTGTGTAAACTGGCGTGGATTAGATGGGGTACCAACTTCCAATCTGTATCCAACATTTGGATCTCCCTCTGGTGGTTCCCAAGTAACTCCCATTCCATCGTATCGTCTGTTAACTTTGGTACCAGTTGGAGGCTGGGGGTTGCGGCTGTCTCCTAATTGACAAATAAAGATATATGATCACACTTTAAATGACAAAAAAATATTTCTAATGGATAAGTTGATCAGTTCAGTAGAAATCTTATCCTTTTCATGGAAACAATCCTCATAAGCATGAATTCTGGTAATAAAATATCATAAAATGAATTTTCTCAGAATTGTGTCTCTTATAAACCTTCACCCTCAAAACCAGTATTCAGATATTGATTCTCCTTCTATGATGATCAAATTTAATGTTAATATCTCATGTAGTTCTTTGTAACTAGAATTTTTCTCAGTTGACAATTGAATTATGTTCTCTAAAATCTATTCAGATTGTATTCATCCGGTAATCATCAAATAATGGTCACACATTTTCTCATTGGAAAAGAATAACCAGGATCCTCTGACTAAAGAACGACATACTGGCAAGAAAGATTAACAAGACTATACATTACAGGCTATTAAAAACAGATCCTTTACTTACTAGATCTTGTCCTGAAGCCTTGTCGAATAGGCTCACTTTCCCCTTCTGAATCAAAAGATTTGATAGAAACGTCATAATCTGTATCTGGTGTCAGTCCATCTTGCTTAAATCTCCTCCTTTCATTACTGGGAACGCGCCTTGTGAATTGATTTGGGTTGTCCCTGGTGCCCATGTTGACAACATAACCATCAACATCATTGGTTGCAGGATCCCATGTGACTGTTGCCCTATCAGTGCCTTCTCTGATCTGCATCCCATTTGGAGGAGATTCTCTAGCTCCACCACCCGTGCTGGGAGCACCTGGTCCTGTGAAAGTGAAAATACAAGCACAGAACATTACAAGGAAATCTCATCACTTTTTGACAAAGATACATGTATATCTTTGTAATATCAAATTGATATGTAACAGTTTGCTTGATGGTTATGAAACATTATGGTAACAGATTTAAAGAAACAATGTTTTTTTATACAAACAATGTACAACATTAGTACAAATCATGAAAAAATACTTGAAAAGAAAATCAGACTCACACCACTCTGATACTCTCTCAAGTCTTGCTTATTTTGCTAAATTCAGGTTTTCTAAAAACAAGACGGAACTAGCCATCAAACAGTAAACACAGATTCTTAAGATTCTTAAGATATGATCCATATCTTATGGACCGATGTGTTGGCTCATTGGATAGAGCGCCTGCCTCATAATCGGGAGGTCGTGGGTTCGATCCCCGGCCGCGTCATACCAAAGACGTTAAAAATGGGAGTTGTTGCTTCTCTGTTTGGCGTTCAACAAGAAAGGGATAGAGCAATGGTCGATCTGGCGCTGCTCAGTGGCTGCCGTGCCCACGATTAATTGGGCAAAATAAATTTCCGTTTCACCTTTCAGGAGTTTGTTTCGGACAATAAAATTTGGAGCATGGAGCATGGAGCATTATAATTTTGAGAAATATATATTACAATGCCTGTAGCAGTCTCTTTCCTGCTAAATATACACTTACTTGTCCTAGCAGGCTTTCGCAAGGGTTCACTCTCCCTGCCACTAGCAGTGGTAACTATTTGGACTTCATAATCTGTATCAGGGTCTAGACCAGGAACAGTGGTGCTAGTTGTGTCACGAGGATATCGTTGCGAGAACTGTCGTGGGTTTTCTGGTGTTCCAACATCAACCCTGTACCCGTCAACGCCATCTCCTTTTGCATCATCCCACCTGAGGTCCAGAGAATTGGAGCCTGGGTTCACCTTAGCACGGGCTGGGCGCCTTGGACGCCGGTTGCGTCCTGTATTAAAGGGCATAGATAATGAAGATTTACTGCGTAGTCATTCCCTCATGAGTTGTAGGCTGCATATGCAGTATATGTTTAGTCTTAACAGCGTTTTTAATTAGAAAACAAAATTTTGATTCGACAGATTTACAGATGGGCCTGAACGTCTTTTAGTATTCCCCTTTAATTCTGAGCAAGGAAAACACATTTGACTTTCTGGTGAATTAATTTGAAATCTACGGTCCAATGATATCGCTGTCTTTAAAATAATTCAAATGTCAAATTGAATGTGGATGCAAATTAGACATCTCCTTCAAAACAAATATTCTAGGGCACACACAAATACAAAAAACAGGAATATCTCAATTATAAGATCAGGTTATTTGATTATCCGATCTAGCAAAACATGGTGGCAGTGGTAGGACATAGATCTTGATCGACATTCAAATCCTTTCTCCAAAGAATTCTGAAACTTTTCACTCACTTGTTCTTCCTCTCCTTCTGATAGGTTCACTATTCCCTGAAGGTGTGATGGAAGATAAATTGACTTCATAATCTGTATCTGGGTCTAGGTCTGGAATAGTGAAATCTGTTGTGTCCAGAGGGAAATCCCAAGAGCCTTGGTTGGGTTCAGATCGTGTCCCGTATTCCAATCTGTATCCTGTGACACTGTCATCATCAGGTCTTTCCCATCTGACTGCTATAGAATCATAACGTGTGTTTGCTCTGACGTTGGCTGGGGACTTTGGACCTCGAGATCGCTCTATGTAAGAGGGTGAAAAAATCTTTAAAGTTTTTTTTTCACATAAATCATACATTCACTAAATCATTACATGCAACATATTTTTAAAATTTTAATTCGCATTACAGTCACAGCCAGCAAAACGTTTGTATGTTTAAGACAAAATTTTTAAATTCTGTGAAGAGGTAATGAGGGCCATATGTAGACCTATCAAATGAAATAAAAAAGAAAAGGAGAAGTAGTGTTTTTTTTTCTTCATTTGTAACAATTCTCGAAATCAAATGAAACAGAAAAATAAAAATTGGTCAACAGGTGGAGGAAAAGAACGAGTTTGTGCACAGACAGACACACAGATGTATTCACTGATATTCGCACATGCGTACGAAGCGCATACTTTGCATTTGTGGGTGGGGACAACTAGAATGATAACATTATAAAGTTGCTCTAAAACATGTTGCATCCCCCAAGGAAGAATAAAGGCTCAAAACCATTCTTGATTTGAAATAAGACCTTATTTTAAAATCTACAAATCATTAAAAAAATGTAAGGAACTCACTTGGCTTGGTTCTGAAACCTTGTTCAATAGGTTCACTTTCCCCACCAGCATTAACTGCTTTGACAGAGACTTTATAATCTGTACCAGGACGAAGACCTTTTTGCTTCAAGCTCCTAGTTGTCTTGGGAACATTCTGTGTGAACTGAGTTGGGTCCCTTTCAGTTCCAATGTTGACAACGTAGCCATCAATGTTATCACTGCCTGATGCACCCCATCTTACTTGAGCAGAAGTAGATTCTTCATTCACCTGCATACCGTTTGGTGGGGAGAGACCTGCAGCACCGCGCCTCTCTACATAGATTGAATAAATTTCAGTAACAAAAAGATAATAAAATCCTTGAACTGTAATACAGAGCAATATTAATCATAGATTCCTATTCCAATATAATCTTCAGTCACAAACGTATTATAAATATATTCTACTTCTATTTCTACATGGTTTCCTGTTCAGCATTGAGATGAAGGTTTGTTGTGTGATGATTTGAACAGTTGGTTACAATGAAGATATAATCAATGTTGTCACTAATTACAAGGAAAATATCATTGCTTCTAGGATAAGGGCCATACAAAAACTTTGTGTATCCACAATGCCTCATGAGGCCTCTCTTACTTTTTGTTCAAGTCAAATATTTCTCATAATGAGCATAAATTCAAACAGATGTACCACATTCATTATCAAATGTGACATTAAAAATCAACAAACAATCTCAGCCACATTACATATCATGATCATACATTCTTACTCTACTTACGTGTGCTTGCAGACTTTCTTACAGGTTCACTCTGTCCCGATGGAGCAATTGATGATACACTGACTTGGTAATCTGAATCTGGGTCTAGGCCTGGGACATTGACTGAATTGGTTCCACGAGGGATCCGTCTTGAAAACTTTGATCTGGGATTAGATGGTGTTCCAACATCCACCCTGTATGAAGTAATACTTTCATCATCTGGATCTTCCCAGGAGACATCAATGGAATCAGGTCGTGAAGAGCTGGCTCGAGTGCGCTGAGGACGTTTTGGACGCCTTGTTCGCCCTATATGCAATGACAAATAATTCATTATAGAATTTCCTTTCTGTTGTAAGTTTACTTTTATTTTATTTTTTCAATTTATAATAAATAATGCTTATAAAAAAGATAATACATCATCGTCAAAATTCTGTCAGTTAAATCAGTTGAACACTTCAAATCACAATTCAAAACTCATGTGTTCTAAGTCTAGGATTCTTGTTGTTGTTAAATCTATTGACATTTCACATTTGTTAGATCTAACTGTCTTTACTATTTCAAGTGCCATTGGTAGTCAACAGACAGTCCTGTGCGCTATACAAGTAGGCAATATTATTACTGTTATTGTTGATAACGAAATGGACACACTCACTTGTTCTGGCTCTTCTCCTCACAGGATCACTGTCTCCTCCTGCTTCAGAAGTAGATACTAGATTGATTTGGTACTGGGTGTTGGGATCCAAGTCTGGGACATTAGCCGATGTTGTGCCACGAGGGTATACCCGTGAAAACTGGCGAGGATCAGAGGGAGTTCCAACTTCCAATCTGTATGCATCAACATTTGGATCTTCAGGCTCTTCCCATTGGACTCCCATGGAATCATATCGTGGCCTCGCCCGGACACCAGTTGGGGCCTTGGTGGGTCTGGGTCGCCCTACAAAATATAACAATAATAAATTTGACAAATTGATAAAATTAACGTTCTATGCATTATGGTTTCAATCCATTAGAGATTTATCACAGGGAGACTTTTGACACTTATTGAAATATTGTCATAAAGCCTACAATTCTTCTTCTAGGCTAAGTATCTATTTCTTGTTGATAAGTAGAAACAATTTAAGGACAGTCGGAACAATTTTTTTTGGTATGGTGGAAAGTGAAAATAAACAATTTCAATATCCTCATCAGATGTAGGGCTATATGATTTGAAATACTCACTAGGCCTTGTCCTGAAGCCTTGTTGAATAGGTTCACTTTCCCCACTTGAATCAAAAGACTTGACAGAAACTTGATAATCTGTATCAGGTTCAAGCCCAGTTTGCCTAAACCTCCTTCGGTTTCTACTTGGAACACGCTGTGTGAACTGATTTGGGTTGTCCTCTGTGCCCATGTTGACAATGTAGCCATCTACATCATCATCAGCAGGTTCCCAGTTGACTGTTGCTTGTTGAATACCTTCTCTAACTCGCATGCCATTGGGACGGGTGGGGCGTTGAACTCCATCATTTTCTGAAAGTAAGTAAAAACGAGAGTTATGACAAAAATATAACTAAATTACGGCTACAAGTCCAAGCATCCAAACATGAATGTTCCTTGGCCTTTCTCAAGCTCCTATTTGTGTTTTTGAACTTAATATGGGGTAATCTAAATTGTCGTAAGGATCTGCTCTTTTTATATCTTGAATTAAGGTAGATAAACAGACTATTTTTCAACTATAAAGCAAGAAATGTACTATTTTGACAAACCACTTCTATACTTGTGTAAAGACAATTTACAATCTCAAAATTACTATGTTTATTCACTCTCAGTTTGGTTGCTCAATCCTGAAAAGCCTGATGAGCCAAGCTATAAATATACAATCCAACTATTTCACTGAAATTAGAGATAATTAGAGACTGTTGGACTAATTGATTGTTGCCAAGCTGTAAATGTAATGCTGTTGACTTTATAGAATTAAGATCTTATTATTGAATCAAAATGTCATAACTAAAAGAGCTCATGTCTGACCAATGAGGATATCTACATGTCAAAACATTTCTTAATAATTTTGAAGTCATGTGATGGATAATTCTCTGGTCATTTCACATAAAAAAAAAATGATTTCGTCATCTCAAATCTCAGTGGCATAAAGCAAGCATTAGCTACCATACTTACGTGTTTTTACAGACTTCTTTACAGGTTCACTCTCTCCTGATGATGAGGTAGACACAACACTGACTTGGTACTCTGAATCTGGATCTAGGCCTGGGACGTTGACTGAATTGGTTCCACGAGGTACTCTTCTTGAAAACTTTGACCTGGGATTAGACGGTGTTCCAACATCCACCCTGTATCCAGTAACACGATTTTCAGGAGTGGAATCAGCATCAGATGGATCTTCCCACGAGACATCAATGGAGTCAGGTCTTGATGAACTCGCTCTGGTGCGCTGAGGGCGCTTGGGACGTCGGGCTCTCCCTAAATGAAATGGCATTGGATTAGGTTAAAAAAGAAAGAATATCTTAAAGCCCAAGTCTAGACTCAGGAAAAAGAAAAATGCTATTTGTAGTATTTGATTCCGTTGAATTATGATTTTTCAAATATAAAAATCATTCATTTTTGTTTGTCAAAACAGATGGTTGCAAAATTGAGATTCTTAATAATGCCATTGCAGTAAACTATGTAATTGGTCAATGTGGGATTAACCAAAAAAATATATGTGAATGGTCGGTTATGATTGGTTATATACATTATTAGTATAGGTTATGATTGGTTATATACATTATTAGTATAGTGGTGGCAGCAATGGGATCTAAGCAATGTCAAATGAATTGTGATTCTAAACAATATCAAAGCAAATGGATGTATAAAATTTGTTATTTGCATAATTATTGTAATGGTGGCAGCAGTGGGATGCAAGTTCATGCCATTGCAGTGAATGGTGGCATGTAACTGATTATTGTGGGATTTTAATAAGCCCAATCAAAGTAAATGGAGGTATACAATATGTTATTTGCCTAAGTGATATAATGGTGGCAGCGGTGGAATGTTAACCCATGCCATTGAAATGAATGGTGTCAGGTGACTGGTTATTGTGAGATTCTAATTTCTATACAATACCATCAGAATAAATGGAGGTATACGATTTGTTATTTGCCTTATAAATTTAATGGTGGCAGCGGTGGGATTCTAACCCGTGCTATTGAAATGCATGGGAGCATGTAATTATTAATGATATTGTGTGATTCTTACTAGCCCCATCAAAGTAAATGGGGGTATACAATTTGTTGTTTTCCTTAATAATATAAGAGTGGCAGTGGTGGGATGTTAACCCATGCCATCAAAATGAATGGTGTCGGGTGACTTGTTATTGTGTGATTCTAAACAACACCATCACACTAAATGGAAGTATACGATTTGTTATTTGCCTTATAAATGAAATGGTAGCAGTAGCAGGATTGTGTAATTGGTTAATGTGTGATTAATTAAAACGGTGGCAGCTGCGAGATTCTAACCAATGTCAAATGAATGGTGTCATGTGCCTATTTATTGTGTGATTCTAAACACTATCAAGCCATGCCATTGAAATGAAGGAGTCAGGTGGCTAGTTATTGTGAGATTCTATACAACATCACCAGACTAAATGGAAGTATACAATTTGTTATTTGCCTTATAAATGTAATGGTGGCAGCGGTGGGATGCTAACCCATGCTAGTGAAAAAGATGGTGGCTGTCACGGTTAAGATCGGTAAAGTTAAGACATTGCCTTATTTAGAAGATTTTTCATATTTTGGTTTTGTTCAAGTGTCTTAAAAACTAGACTAACTTATGAAATGGTTGTTGCTTTGTTAGGCAAAGCGCGATAAAATGCTTTCGATTATTATGTAAATAGACAACGCCCGAATGAAACAGATTCGTGTGCTTCAGCGTGTACAGGGGCATTGCGTTGTATGATTTTAAGGAGAGCAGACGCTTCATTTTTGCTTTCTTATTTTCCTTCAGTTTGAGACTTTGCCAAGTTTCTTCATTTGTTTATCTACAAGCAGTATTCGAATGTTTCAATTTGTTATTTCTGCTTATGTGAAAATCAATATTTTGACGTACTGAGAAGCAGTTATTTCTTGTACCAATACATTTACCAACTGTGAGAGTTTTGTACCCACGCAAGTGGTAAGTTGTGACGCCATTTTGTATTAATGTATTAGTATGAAATGTAACCTACCTTGTTAAAGTTATAAGCATTTGAAATGAAGATTAAATCATTATTGGTCAAGTGTTAACGCCGAACGATAACCCTTTATTGAATGAATCTATTAGTATTTTCGATGACAGAAATTTTTGACGAAACTTAATGGTGATTCTGTGCATTATTTGTACGTTTTCTCTGGAGTAACGAGAAGCTGATAGTTATTGAAATTATTATATCTTTTTTGAAAGTAATTTCATTTAGGGATTCGTATACAATTTATTGGGAAGGAGATTTTGTATTGTTATTACGATAGGGTCCTGGTTCCTGGTTCCTGGTTCCTGGTTCCTACTTCATGGTTCATGGTTCATGGCACATGGCAGATTCGATGGCTAGATCTGAAGGACGCAACCGAACCCAAGGTCACGCGAAGGTCGCAAGGGAACACGACGGAAGGTCGGACAGTTACAGTGCGCACTCGTAGACGGGTTGTTGTGAGGTCACCGGTCGGAGTCGAGTCAAGTCGTATCCGAGTTGTCAGGAAGATGGGCCCCAACGTTGGTTATAAGGCGACATAGAACTCTTATATCTTTTTGAAATAAATTTTGTTTTAACTTTAGAGCCGGCATTATTTGGTATAACATATATTGAAATAGGTATATCTTTTTGCATTCCAATTGGGTTTATATATACACACATTATTTGAGTAATTAATAAATTATTTTGTCAATTTCAAATTCATTCTCTTCCTTCATTTTGTTTCGAGTTCCAGTGACAAGCGACAGTTAGTTTTTTTCTCAAGAATTTTCGTCCTTTACGTTTTTGCGTACTGGGCCGTGACAGTGGCATATAATCATTATTGATTATTGTGTGATTCTAACTAGCCCCATCAAAGTAAATGGGGTATAAAATTTATTATTTGCCTTAATAATGTAATAGTGGCAGCGGTGGAATGTTAACCCATGGCAACGAAATGAATGTTGGCAGGGGGCTGGTTATTGTGTGATTCTATACAAAACCACTAGAATAGATGGAGGTAAAACACGATATGTTACTTTTCTTATTAATATAATAGTGGCAGCGTTTAGATTCTAACCCATGTTGTTGAAATGAATGGTGGTATTTAATTGCTTATTATAGATTAATGTGGGATTCTAACAAGCCCAATCAAAGTGAATGGGGGAATACAATTTGTTATTTGCCTTAATAATATGATGGTGGCAGTGGTGGGATACAAGTTCATGCCATTGAAAACCAGGTGGCATGCAATTATCAGTGAATGGCAGCATGTATTTGATTAGTGTGGGATTATCAACACAAAGTATGTGGTTTATTATTTGCCCTCATAATGTAATGGTGGCAGCGGTGGGATTTTAACCCATTCAATTGAAAACAAAGTGGCATGCAATTATTATTGATTATTATTGATTATTGTGAAATTCTAACTAGCCCCTTCAAAGTAAATGGGGGTTTACAATTTGTTGTTTTCCCTAATAATATCATAGTGATGGCGGTAGGCTGTTAACCCATGCCATTGAAATGAATGGTGTCAGGTAACTGGTTATTGTTTGATTCTAACCAACACCAACAAATCAAAGTGGATGGCGGTTTGTGTTTATTTTCCTTATAAATGTTATGGAAACAGCACAAAGATGCTGACCAACTTCTTAAAAATGAATGGTGGCATGTTTTTAACCATATTATATTAATATTACAGAGGTTAATATGGTTATTCCCTACTATACTGACACATCCAATCGAATAAATGAATCAACATTTGACAAAAAAAAAACTCACTTGTTCTGGCTCTTCTTCTTACAGCTTCACTGTCTCCATTATTGGTGGATGTAGATTTTAGATTAATTCTATAATTTGTATCCGGTGTTAATCCTGGCACATCTGCACTTGTTGTGCCAGCTGGATAGTCTCTTGAAAACTGGCGGGGATTAGAGGCAGTTCCAACTTCCAGTCTGTAACCTTCAGGTTCTTCTCCTTCAGGCGCTTGCCATGAAACTCCCATGGAATCATATCGTGTATTGACCCTGGTACCAGCAGGAGGACGGGGGCGGCGGCTTGGAGTTGGTCCTACATGACAAATTTGTTCAATGTGAGAATCAATTGATAAAGAATGCTGATACACAATAAAATGGGCTCTACGCTGATTTACTTCTATTAAAAAGTCAAAATCAACAAAAAACTTGGATATTGTAAAGAAGAAATACAAATGAAAAAAGATGCAATGAATCAACATTTTGACAAATGATTTTTTTTTCTCAATCACTGAAAAAATATGCAATAATGGTAAATTGAATCATTATTTTGACACTTTAAAGGTCAAATTCTCGCAGAAAAAAAATCATGGTTATATTAGTTCATGGAATGAAACAGACAATTCATTAACAAAACTAATGTGATCTTTTCTAGACATTAAATTTAGTTCATTTCAAAATCAGAGTCAGGAAAAGGAGAGCTTCATTAAATCACAATTCTTTTAAGATCTTACATTAAATAGGCTGTTTATTTGTGATAGTGTACTGAGCCATGGTTTTAAAAAAAATCATACCAGAAAAAAAAATGTTGTTAAAGGAAGGAATGAAGATTCTTGACTTACTAGCTCTTGTCCTAAAGCCTTGTTGTATTGGCTCACTTTCTCCTTCTGAATCAAAAGACTTGATAGAAACGTCATAATCTGTATCAGGTGTCAGCCCATCTTGTTTAAACCTTCTTCTTTCATTACTTGGAACGCGCCGTGTGAATTGATTTGGGTTGGCCTCAGTGCCCATGCTGACGACGTAGCCATCAACATCATTGGTTGCTGCATCCCATGTGACTGTCGCTCTGTCTGAACCTTCTCTGATTTGCATCCCGTTTGGAGGAGAGTTTGCAGCTCCACCGCCACCTCCACCAGCCTCTGCAGAGACAATAAGACACTTCTTTGATAGGCTGATGAAGGAAGCAAGCTTGGGACAAATGAGGTAAAAGTTGGTCGTACTGTTTCAACAACATCACAAATATCACACTCTTAAAGAATGTACGAATGAAAACAGGATTAACTTGCCATTCTGAAGATAATAGGATATCATATGAAATTTCACAAAACGTTTTCTTGCTTAGTGCTTCTGTTTCACTGTTATTAATAACATTAACTTTCCTTGATGGAAACAGCATATACATTTTCCAAGCTAACCTCATCCAGCCTCAAATCTTCTGATAAGCTTACCAATTGTTTCTGCCTTTTGGCACAAGATTAAACAATTACAAAACAAAATATGTGCTTATATCTTGCTCCACAATGCCTTATTTATTTAATGGACTGGGTATTGACAAAAAGTTGATAGGAGTACATACATAGATAGCTAAAGTTTAAACAATTGTCGTTTGTAAAAATCGCTGAACTTAATAAGAAGACCTACGAGTACTGATCTTGTCTGTGACAGGAGAACTGCTTCCAAACTCATTCTGCGCTGCGACAGACACGACATAGACTTGGTCTGGCTGCAGTCCTGATACAGTGGTAAACCGATCGGAGCTGCCCATGCTGACCGTCTGTTCTGTGGGGTTAGAGTCTGGGCCTACAGACACCTCAAACCCTGTAACTCCATCCCTCTCTGCGCTGGTATGAGCCCATTCTGCATCAATGCTGTCAGAGGTGGATCGCAGACGCAGGTTACCAGGTGCAGAAGGAACAGGAACACCTTTGGAAAATGCGCATGGATCCAAGGTTTTGATATAATGAGGCTATATACTCCCTGACAAAATTTCATACATAAATTTGGTCTACATTATACCACAGGCAATTAATCTTTGTAGACTTTATGACATCTAGATCATATTCTTCAAGCACAAAATGAAGCAATAAAAACATTTGATTTCAGGATTTAACCACACAGTTTAACTCGTTAAAGTGAAACCACAGAGCAATTTGCAACTTTTATCGAGACCATAGGTTTGGGTAAAGTCTAAATTTAGTTACACTTTCATTGCTATGTCCCACAAGTTTCTTTTCTTTAATGCTTCATGCATACCAGGTTTGAAAGACATATCTGAACAAATTCAGACACTGTGAACAGGTATAAGTTGACTCACAAAACACAATCCATCCCATCAAATATATTCATACCTGTTGTTGCTCTGAATGTCTCAGGTGAACTCCTCTGTCCACCACTGACGGACTGAACAGCCACCTGATACTCTGCTCCGGCATCTAGCCCACTGATGGTAGCTCCCCGTTCCTCTTGGCCGACCTCCATGCTATTTTCATCCACAGAGTTCTTTCCATAGCTGACTACATAGCCATCAATTGGAGTTCGCGGTGGGGTCCACTCAATGGCAATGTCTGTCCCTTGCGCCGAGCCACGGACATTGCCAGGAGGATCTGGCACCGGAGCTGCTGGGGCTGTGAGGGATCAAGTTAAATATGCTACATAAAAATCTTGAAAGCATAGATAGATGATGGACCAGAGCTAATTGGGGCTCAGAGGGACAAAGTAAAATTCAGTTTAAACATTCAAACATATATATGATTTAGCCTTAATTCTCTCCCTTTGAGATTCAAATCAGAAATTTTGTCTTTTTTCAACTTACAGTTGAATTTAAACATTTGAAGTAATTGCAAATTAAACATCCCGAAATAACTCAATTGTATGGTTTACATAATAAGGTCTCTACAAAATTACATGTTTCATGTGATGTTTCACAAGGTCCAATATTAGGTCCACTATTATTTCCTGAATATCAATGATACTACATAAATTTAATTATCAACTATTCTAAATTTCATCTCAGCTGTTGATAAAACAAGTTAGTCCAAACTCAAAACGGTTCATGACAAAGTTCATAACGACTAGGATTATATTTACCATCTTCTGTGCGTACTCGCTTCCATGATGTGAATCCTCCAACCTTCCCATTACTGGTGATGGTGGCAATTTTGAACAGGTATGTAGTACCAGGAGCAAGATCTGAATATTTGAAGGAAAAATATAGTAACTGAATAGTTACCGTAGATGCTTTTCATTTTATGCATTTGCGTACATATTGATATCGAATGCACACATCAATGCATGGTGCTGGGTAGTCTTCTACTACCATTCACTTCTGCAAACCTGGCTTCTCTCATAGCTGTGTTTAATATGATTGACATTTATTTTACAGACAAGATCAGGGATGTGGCTGAGTCTTTTATTTGACAGTGAATATTTTTCTTTTGCAAAAGATTGTGCTGAGCGAGGAATATTTTCTCTCTATGGGTTGTTTTATGATCAGGGTACACCCATTTGTATCTCTGTATCACTTTGTTTTTCTTCAATTTCTGTGTATGTGTTCTAGACAAGTGAAATAATATTGTTTTTAAATTTTGAGGCATGAGGTCACCCACTTATTTTTCTACAGGGGTTCAAATTATTTATTACACGTAACGTCAATTGCTTTATTTTTCTGCAAGTGTTTTCACAGACAAAAACATTGTTCATCAAGTGATGTCTAACTCTGCGTAAAAACACAGAATTCTGAGAGGACATTTTTTAACGGATTTGGCACCCCATTTTTGGTTAAAGGGAAACCAATACCCAAGGAAATAATCACTTTCATAGGAAAGAGCATAATGAGAGGAGCAATTTAAAAAAAGTTTCATCAAAATCGGTTATAAATTAAGAGAGTTATGGAAGTTTGAAAAGTCTTGTTTTACCTTCTATGGGGATCCTCAAATTGGCAACATCAGCTTCAAAATGGCCGATTTAATGGACAACTCTCCATTGGTTTTATACACAAATTTTCAGATTTTCCCCGTTTTCTTTCAAAATACGTACCTTATTTACTTCTGAGCTCAAAATATGTCATGGGAAAATATATTTCACACAACATATGTTGAGCTCAGAAGGAGGTAAGACATATTTTGAAAGAAAATTGGGAAAATCTGAAAATTTGTGTACAAAACCAATGGAGAGTTGTCCATAAAATCGGCCATTTTGAAGTCAATGTTGCCAGTTTGAGGATCCCCATAGAAGGTAAAACGAGACTTTTCAAACTTCCATAACTTTCTTATTTTATAACCGATTTTGATGAAACTTTTTTTTAAATTGCTCCTCTGATTGTGCTCTTTCTTATAAAAATGATCATTTCCTTGGGTATTGGTCACAAAAAATCAAATTAAATGTAGCTTCTGGGGTTTTCATTATTTTTTAAATCAAATTTTAGTAGTCAATTCTGATTGAAAAAAACAAGCCTAATATGATTGCTAATAATTAGAAAAAATAAAATGAGACAGTAATTTCACCCTAAAATGCCAGATATGGTCAATTTTTTAGAAGTACATGTGTATTTCAATAATTTAATTTTCTCTTGTAGGTTGCTCTAACAGTGCCCAATAGCTTGCCATCGTAGATTTGAGATTACAGTACCTATATTTCTTTTTATGGTGAACAGAGGGCCATTTTTTGATTGTGTGCCCTGATCATGAAGCAACCCCTATTCAAGGATCCTGTCAATTCATTGTAATATATCATGCATTATCAATGTCTTAAAAAATCACAATATCAATGAGCCCACGTCAATTTTATTAATGCAAAGAAAATTTAAAATTGCTTATTAAAAATAAAATCATATTCATCTGAATATTTGAGATATATTGGTAAGCACATATTAGGTGAGTTAGCAATTTACTGACAATTTCATTCTTTCTATGATTGAAAGCTGGCAATTTGATTTTAGAACCTATTGTGTGCAGTCTATAATACATATTTCTTTAAAAATCTTTCACGTCATGTTCTTTTATTATAAGTTATAAGACTGACTTGATTTTGATTTGATCTGGATTAAGAGAATAACTCTGATGTGAAATGCATTAACTATTGCTTAATGTTAGCAAGTTAGTATTTTGTATTACCTGTAACTGTATAAGATGTATCAGGTGGTACATCAATTTTCTTCCCTGCAGAATCAGCCTGACCATCTTGTTTATACAGGATCTTATAGCCACTAATCGTATGACCACCGACTGGTAATTTTTTAGGTGCAGTCCACGAGAGCGAAACATCTGTTCGGGTGTGACCAGTTTCCTGTACATTCAAAGGGGGTCCTGCTTTCTCTGTGATGGAAAGAAAATGAAATAAATATTTTAATACATCATATTGTTAAATGGTTATAGCTATGAAAGTGAGCATTAATGATCCAAATCAAAATCCTTTAATTGTTCAAGTATCAGCTTACAGTGATTACTTTCTTATTCTTAAAAAAAATCCCTAGACTTTTAACTGACCTCCTCCTCTCCTTTTCTTTTAAATGACCTTGTTTTCAGAGTTTACTTGTAAAATATTTTTGCTAAGAGATAATTCATACAGGGATACAACAAACTATTCCCTTTTATTGAAAACTTTATAAGACTCAGCTAAGGAATAGAACAAGTGTGATATCATAGCTTTTGCATACAGCAGCCAAATTGATGAGTCATTTGTTTCAATTGAAATTGAATGCTGATAAATATATATGTCAATTTCACTGACAAACAGTCATGGACTTAAACATATGATTGAGTGAGGTTGCAATCAAATAAAAATATTATGCCTGATTAATGCATTCAAATAAACTTCAAATATATATCATTTGAGTAATAAGTTAACAATTCTTCCTTATCTAGGCTAAATAACCTATTAATTAGGAACATGACTTGTATGTTTATGTTATATTATGTTATATCGATGAAAATTAAACAAACGGGTATAAAATACAGCGAATTCATGTGAATGAAAAGAGTATGAAGGGAAAATTTAAGGGTAATAACAAGAATAACTAAACATAAACAAAAAATGATATCTTATTAAATAAGAAATTAAATTAAACATGGGAGGCAATCAAGAAATTTGGACTTGGGCAGTACAGTCTTGTGCCCCCCCCCC
>CALNVZ010002100.1:62188440-62232777 GCA_940671915.1 Paracentrotus lividus | reverse complement strand
GACATGAGTAGAATCACACCATAAATTTACAGAGTCCTAGATTGGATACAACACTCAACAGGGACCTCTCTTGCTTTCTGTGGATAAATTGTGAAATGATTTGGATCTGACTAATTTCAAAGGTTAAAGGTCAATGAACTTTCACCGAAAAGCATGTCAGTAATAACTTCTGCTAATCTTTTAAAATTAGGTGAAATTTCTGCTTTGAATCTATATCATTTAGAAATAAAAACCATCTGCTTGTAAATACAACCAGGGGTGTGATTTGGTGAATCGTATCTACCACAAATCCATTTACAACATATAGTTGAAGGCGCTGGCATCAAATGCCTGTAGCCCTATTGTTTCGCTTGGCTATGATGTAGGTGAGACAAAACTTGTTCTCAAGCATACCAACGTCCCTCAACAAAAAGAAACAACAAACAAAAACAAGAAACAAATCTAAAAGCAAAACAAACAAGTTTAGGGGGAAAGGAGCTGATGAGCATATAGTTACAGATGATTAATAGAGGATCATACCCAAAAGAATATTAAGTGTTATAACTCCTTAACTGGCTCCAAGTCCAAAATCAAATAAAATATTTTTGCTAGAATTGCTATAGTATTAACTAAAAGCCAGTAAAAAGGAAATTCAAAGGGCATATATTCAAACAACAGTAAATGTATGAAGGGCTTACACCCAGCTGGAATACAAAAGATAAAAATATATTGGTAATTTTTACCAGATGAAAATATGGGTTTGATCTGGTGTGGTGCATGAGGAACTGGAATTTATTCTTATATACACTTCACCAAAATGATCCCATGTAAAGGGTAAAACCTGAGGTTTAAAAAAATCTGAAGTAGTGGAAGGAGTGAAGACAAAAGAGTAACAATGTCATGATGTAAAAGTACGATAAAGCTCATATTTGTCAAAGTAAACGAAACAACACTAAATCCAAAGTGCAAAATATTAACTTACTCCTCTGCGCCTGCACAGAAACAATGATAGATGTGAGAACAAAGACCCAGATTAGTCCGAATTTAGAGACCTCCATGTTGAGTTGTTATGAGAAGGAGAGAGCCCCTGTCTGTCCTTTCGCCTCCAGGTATCCGAACGTAATGGAAGAAAGAAAGAAGATCGAATGGAAATGTGTATGTAGGGGAGCATTCTCTTTTATAACTCAACACGCACGCTGTTCGTACCACCAAGCTCATAATCCTCAGCACAGATCAGCCCACATCAGCTGCTTGGAAGTGACAGGTCAACAAGTTTCTGGACGATTACATTCGCTTCAGGGGGTGTTAAAAACAATGATTGCCTGCGTAACACCAAAACATAGACAGACAACCACTTAAAACCACCTCTTGGAATTATCTTGACAAAAGTTTTTATTAATTAAATACTGCTAAATATTTCACTCTAGTATTGATGTAAATAGGAGATATTGCTCTGAATCAAAAGTTGAGACTAGTTGACTTGCTTTATAAACCCCGCCTAACTCATCCGTGTTGGACTATCCCATTATCCTACTGGGAGTAGTTAGGCATCAATAAAGAGTTATAGTTTTCTCGTACTTTTAACCCAACCACAATGATTTTGATTGAAAAATAGTCAACAATAACAAAATACTGCAATTGTCGTAAATTAACGATAAACAAATACAAGACATGTTCTATTGATAAAATGTGAGTAAAAACACAATTTGGTGAGTGACCGTTGATAGCCTACACATTTACAAGGAAAAAGGAATCTTACACCCCGTTTTACTCGCCAGTTTTTTATGTTTTTTATCCAGGAAATGTTGGATCACTTACGTAATATACGGATTGATAAACGCAGAAATGACAGTTCCTCTTTCCCTTGACTGATAAGAAGTTGTGTATGGTTCAGTCAGGGGGCATACAGTGTATCTATTGTTTTTTGTTTTGTTTTGTTTTTATTTTTTTTTGTTTCGTTTCGTTGTTTCGTTTTGCTTTGTTTTGTTTTTCCTTTTACAATACTATATTCGTTTCTCTATCTCTCTCATCAGTGCTGCGGTATAATTTTTAATGAATAACGATGAAATTAGCCCATTAAAATCTAATCAATACCATTCGAGGAGTGCATAAACTACATTATTCTTTTCTCTTTTTACTTTTTCTTTTTCTTTTTGTGTGTTTTCTTTCTCCCCCTCCCCTTTCTATTTCTGAATTTCAGTTAGATTTGCGACTTTTTATAGCGGTCTTTAATTTTATTGAAAGGTACTCTTCAGAAACCTAGCACTCACACATGTTATTCATTATTCCATTCAATTTTACAATGTCATAAATAATACAAATGGTATCTGAAAATGCCCCAAAGTCAGCGTCAGCTTCCCTTGGGAAAACAGAGGTCATTGAGAACTGGTGCAAGTTTTTATTATATTCCCTGGAATATATTGACCTTTTTTCATGTGTTCCATATATCACTCCTTTAAATCTCTTTTTAGCATTATTCTATATTCTTTTCTCTTGTTTTAGTTTTGTTTTGTTTGTTTGTTTGTTTGTTTGTTGTTGTTTTTTTTCATGTGGGGCATAAGATTGGAGACCAACAAATATCTGTAGTTAAATTCAATACAAATTACTTAACATATAAAAGAATAAAACTTATTCTTCCTTTTGCAAATCAACAAACAAAATAAACCGGGATTTTAATCACAGTGAGTAACACAAAAATGCTCTGAAGGCAGATAAAGTTGGAAAGTCCTTTTGAGTTCAAGTCCATGAGTTCATGTCTATGTCTCAATATCTCATCCTAGTTCAATGTCATATTTCTGAACAAAATTATTAAAGGCCTCCACTAAGCTTTGTTGGTAGCCCACCTGTGTCCTGTAATATAATAAGATATGATTGATTGTAACTCATTATGCACGGTTTATGATAAAGTAATTGTAAGATTAAATGCATCTTTTGGGTATTGATATAATAAAACTTCCTAATGGATAGGTTATCTGTATTTTTTTAGAGCCAGAAGGGACTATACAAGGATAAGATAAAGTAATCATGTTAAGATATGCTCAGTGACAAATTTGGTTGATGTTTCAACAGATTTTAAAAAATAATAATAAAAATGTAGGAAGCAAGAAAAAAAATATATAAATAATTATGAGGGGGTAAAAAAAAAAAATCTTGAGGATTGTCTCTTGAGCCAGAAGGGAGTAAACGTGTAAGAATATAACACCCTTCTAGCATTCAGCTTTAAAAGGCTTTGTTGCTACTAATTCTTTTAATTTTTTTTTTTTTATCATTTATTCATTTTTTTTTTTTTTTTGTTAAAAAAATTGATCTTTTTAAATTGGATTCGCATATCATGCATATTACACTGAAAAAGTAAGTATCCAAGAAATTCTAATACAGTGTAAAAATATCCAAACTACAAAATGGTACCGACATAGATTATAAATATAGGCCTAACCGAAGTACATAATTCACAAATATTGTTGTCATATTCGCTATTATTACTTTAATTCAAGAGAAACAAGAAAACAGGAGCCTCATGATATGGATTGAATTATGTTTCAAAACTTTAAAAGATTGTCATATTTTCTGTCTGCTGTACAACAGATCCTATTCAACAGGCCGTGTATGCAATTACAAAGGACATACTAGTCAGTCATGTTCCAGTCTGTCTTACTGGGGGAAAATACACGTACTTGACCTTACATCATTCATGCAGATTCATGTTGAGATCTGGCAGAACATTATAATGAAAATACCCTCCTATCCTATTGGATTCCCAGCATTTATAAACACGAGAGCACATTCAATAAACCATTCTATGTCTATAGCTCACTTCATGGCTCATCACTCAAAGCAGGGGACGAGAATTGATGAGTTGAATTTTTAAGCAACATGAATATGACACCAGTCAATTCAAATCACAGTTTGACATTTATTACCATAAACATTCTTGAATATCAGGGCTGAATATGTTTTGATATCACTGTGTTTTTTCTCTTGCTCGGGTACACCTGTTTTGCCTTCTTTTGAAGTCTGTTTAAGTACATGCCCTCTGTTTATGGACTTTAAAACAAACATTTTGACCCCTTTTGGACTTTTTTTTTGGGGGGGGAGGGGGGGGGGGTTCGAGGAGGGTTACATCTACATTCTTCTTTCCACCCAGCCAAGTGTAAATGGGAATGGAATGAGTGCATCGTAATGGCTGCCATGATGCAAAAATACAAAGCTTTTTTGGGGTGCAACAAATTCAAGATTCAAGATGAGCCCTTTGAGATTGGACAGATGTCAGAAAGACTTTACAAGCATAATTGTAAAGTGCTTAAAGATGCAACTGTTTCTTATTAGGCGCTTTATAAATCGCAACTATCATTATTATTATTATCATTATTATTAATTATAGTGGGGTGAAGGGAGGGGTGAAAAAAATAGCCTTAATTATTCATTTTTAAGCCATGAAGCATGAAAACTGTGATTTGTTCACCAAAGTAGACACTGTAGCGCCAATTTCATCCACCATTATACACCATCAACCTACAAGGATGACTATTAATTTCTAACATCCTTTTGATTCTCTACCTTTTCTGATATATAGGCCTAAACCTACTATATAGGCCTACCCTCTTTTATTTCATCTTCATTCCCCAAAATTTGATATTGCATCCACTATTTTACAGTCAACAAAGCCAGACAGAAAAAAAAGACCTTAGATCTCGTTGAGAATTCACCCCGATATCGAAATGGTTCTAGCACTTCTGAATAATGAGAGAAACATAAATTCAAAGTTCAAAGAAAATGATAAAAAAAAGTTACATATTTCAAAAACAGTGGTAACCGCTCAATTTGTAGGGATGATATTCACTCTTGCAACAACACAAAATATACAAATTGGCCAGCCCTAGCCTTGTCCAGGGGCCGTCTAGGTTCCCTTGCAAAGTCGAGGTGCAGAGGCTTTTGCTGAGGTCCAGTGATGAAGTCCCTCACAGAACCTTAGTATTCAATATGCACATTCAAAGTTGCTTTAAATATGATTATTGACAAACAATAAATGGGAGGGGATCTGACAAATCATATGTCACAGAGATATCAAAATGTGTTTCTCCAAATACAATATTAAGGAAATAATTCTTATTATAATTATTTTGGTGAAATTCTAATGATCTCCTTCTCTCCTTGTTCTGCTTCTTTTATAACATTTTATTTCCCCTTTACCATAAACCTCATCAAATATGTCAAGTTGAATGCAATAAATATCAGGATAAACTACTTTCATTCATTTTGTATGAAAAGCTGTCTCAGGTACAAGCAATGTTTTATTATCACATGACCACAATAATATCTTCAAGTCATTACAGATTTTTAATCAAATTAAAATCTGTATTAAATACAAAGCACATCGATATCAGATACCTCAACCATTCCATTTAAAGGGAAATTGAATACATTTATGTATAACTCATAAATCTAATACCATCTTTTGAGCACTTTAAGTGCCTCCAACAATATAGAGATACACCGTTTCACCAATGTTTCAGAGATAGCATTTACCCAAAATATTGGTATATGAGCAGGGAATAAAACTGGCACTCATTCTATAATCAGGGCCCCCGTAACACAAAGGTTTGCGATTGATTGTAAATTTTGATCTTTTGATCCAAAAGCATATGTATCAACGACCTTGATTGGCTATTGCCCCTTTACGATGGATTGCTAACCTTTGTGTTATGGAGCCCAGGTTGGTGTTAGATGAAGAGATATGGGGATATTTGTATACTTTTTGCTACCAGCAGAAAAATGGGCTCACACAATATGACAAAGACGGTGTAAAGTAGCTAGGGTACACACATAAACATTTTTTTTTTTCCTTTTCTTTTCTTTTTCATAGGAATAACAAGCCAATTGCTATAGATTGTGTAGTTTTGAAAAAGTAAGCCAGCAGCCACCCAGAGTGCCCAGTCACATGACATACAGCTTATGGGACAGCACAACGTAAATCAACCAATTGACATTCACCCCCAGTAAATAACCACCAGATGCGATCTTGCAAAAACATTTGTTCGGGATGTGCTGCCTTCCGTTTCACAACCCCATTCATGAATAGTGTCTTCTGGTTTGGAGGGGAGGGATTGCGAGGGGTATCCTGATTAGAATTTAAACCAAGAAAATTATATCCACGTATGGCACAAATTCTCTGAAATTAATTTCACATTAGAAATATCGGATCACCTTTACCCCTCCCGTATTTCGTACATCAGGTACAGGGTTATGAAAATCTTCCCCAAACGAGGAGGTGCTTCGAAATATCCAAGAATTTTGTCTGATTGGTTAAATGTGCATAATGCAATATAACGATGAAGGAGAAGAGCCCAAAACAAATATGGTTATACACAGACTCCCTAAGTCTATCAACTTAAAAAAAAAAACTAAAACATCTCACTGTAGACACCTTATTACCACTGAAGAAAGAATTATGGGTATAGGGAATCTTTGTAAAGCAAACAGGGCATACACTCTTGAGTTTTTTTTTTCTAGACTCAGATTGAAAAGAATGAGTTGATTGATTGATTGATTGATTAGGGTTTAACGACACTACCAACACAATGTGTCATATAAGTGTCAAGCTAGATATTACTTTAATGCGTATACGAGTAGTTGGGTGCTACTTCCCCGGGAAAAAATTCCCTATCTTTTCGAATAGGAAAGCAGGTTCTTAACGTGCAAGTGGGTTGCTCTCCCATCACACGGGACCGACGGCTTTAAGTCTCCTCCGAAAGACTATAGTTAATTTTTAATGTCTTAATAAATGTCATAGCTGCTTTGATAAGCTTCAATGTTATTTTAAAAATCTGAGAAAAAGATTATTTCTTTAAGGAAATCCACAATTCTTGAGCGTGAAACGTCACAAATAACGTTTTTAATCCGGTACGTCATAAAAATTAGTACGTATGTGGCTAAATTCAACACATTCAATAAGGATATGCTAAACTGATAAAAACACAACACGATACACAACGGGGCAGTTCCTCCGCTGCGAGCAAATAAAGAGTGCGTCAAATGAGAATGACCGATTCTAACACGGGTCAACACAATATCATCACGTCGTTTAGTTAAGGGGATTGTATTATGTGGTTTGATTACTGATTGGTGTTGGTATAGTTTATTCACTTTGAGATTTTTGTTTTACTTGCTCAACTGGTCTCTTGAAATTTTACCACTTTTGGCTGGCCAAAATTGTGGTGTAAATTGTGAAGCACTTCGTAATTACAAAGAAAAAATGATATACCAAATTCATATAGAACTGGGAAAAAAAATGTATTAAAACAAGACAAATGAGACTGTGTCTTCGATCTCGTAACTCCACCCCTATAATTTCAGAAATTGACCTACATGTAGAACATTGACTTGAGATGTATGTAGTCTTCTTGAATGGTGATTGATACATAACATGTTTTAAGTGATCCTTTGACCTAGTTATTCCAAACTCAATCACATCATTTGCATGTATAGTGATACATGTAGGCCTATATCATGTTGTCGTCAATTTTGAACTTCAAATCTGATAAAGGATTAATACCATCCACAAAGAAAGGTTTATATAATGTATATTGACCTATATAACCCATGAACTCTGAACCCAGTTAGTAAAGTCTAATGAGATGGTCTTTCTTTACAAGCTACATGTATTTATCAATTGGACCGTAAAATACCTACCCCAAGTTTCACCAGTTAATATCTGTGACTTATGACTTTGACATTATGTGTTGAAGCAGGGCCTATGTAAAACGCTGCGTACATGTATACTTTTGTATGATCATCCCAGTGTGAAAATAACTCCAAAAAAATCTTAAGAAAATTGTAAATAAATATTGCTTAAAAACATAACAGACATTATATGCACCATAAATAAATATTCATAGTCTGTTGGAGGTAAAATAACCACTATTATTCATATTTGACAAAAATCCACAAAACAGTTCTTCATATTTCAAAAATATATCATATTACTTGGTAATGCTATTTCAATGATGCAGAAATACAAGTGGAAGCAAAAGTAGAATAAAATTATACACACTACATGCTCCAGCAAATTCAAAATAAGCAATCATGTACATTTTACGTCTGGAATGAAAAAAAATACTAAATGCAGAAATATTAACTTGGTGTAATGACTAAAGAGCATCTATGTCCACAACTTAAGCTTACAGTTTAAAAGCAAGATTATACAGAGGGAGTAAAAAAAAAAAGGTCCCATCTTTTTAACGTTGCTTTGTGAGAAGTATGAACATTGAACAATTAGTTTTATTATGTTTTGGCAGAGTCATCCTCCTAGCATCTGTTGGTACCCATTTCATTTGGATCTTTGCACGCATGACTGAATAACAGAGAGTCTTCAGAAGACAGCAAAATCTCACAGGCTCCAAGAGGCTGGGTGAAGTATAAACTAATTGAGAATTTATTACTTGTGTGGATGCACAGCAACACACACCCACATCCTCACCACACACACCCACATACACCCCCACACACATACATACCTTATCTCATCCACATCAGCACACACACAAATACACACCCACACCCTTAACAAATACACCAACACACACACACACACACACCCACACACACCCTCACACACATTTACAAACAGTTGTTAGGGAATTACTACTTCTCAAACATTCAGTGATGGTCTTTGTAAACAAAACATCAATGCTTAATCTGAAAAAGGGAAATGTTATTGTGAAAGGTTTACTGTGTTTGTGAGTTCATGTGTGATCATGTGCGTGTGTGTGAGGGAGGATGGGTTTGTGTGGGTGTGGGAGTGTGGATGTGGTGAGAGGGTGTGTGTGTGTGTGTGTGTGTGTGTGTGCACATAAGCGAACATATTATTCCAACATTTGTTTTAATCTTCACCCATCCACTTGGCACAATTGAGATTCTGCACACTTCTGAAGATTGTCTGTTACTCATTTATGCATACAAAAAAAAATGAAAATGGTGCCATGATTAAATGCTCATGCTTCCAACAAGACAACTTCAAAATGATACAACATTTTTTTTAACTCACTCTGTAGAATATTCAATTGTCCCTTGAAGGGTTTTGAACACATGGAAACAATAGTATACATAAATAAGACAAAAAGTGCATTTCATATATTACTCTCCTCGAAACTAATACATGCAATATACAGGAACATTAAACCCAGAATCATAAATTGAATTTATTCTCTATTATGGGCTCCATTGAACCATCTTAATTTCTTTTCACCCATTACTTGTTTGTTTGTTTTATTTACCCAAATTCGATTTTCTTCATTTCTATTTAGTCAAGAGTTTGATTCCCCTCCAGGGATCCCAAAATCCTAGTATTTCCAGCCACAAATGTCACGGACCCTGCTTCCATGTTTCTAGGGGTCATCAAAACAATATAGGAATCCTCAGGGTATTGACCTACTACCTTCAACCTGGTCTTCAAACATCAGGGTCAATCAGGGTTACAACTTAAAAGAGGCCATGGCAAAGATATCCTAATCCAACTACTAGTCTGTTGATAAAGACCTTTTGAGGTTACAATTGAAACAAATTACTTGGTAATTTCCTTTTATTCCAATTAAGCTTTGAGAGTAGCCTACTATATTTTGAAAGTTTTCGGCAGAAGGGGCTGGAGCAGCTACATTACAAGACCTGACTGTATACTGCAAGCTTTGTAGTCTTTGGTCAAACCCTCTTAAAAAAAAACAAAAAAAAAACGCTGCTATCTCTTCAACCACTTGTATGCAGTCAGCAAATGCATTTTTTTTATTTTTTTTAAATTTATTTATTTATTTTTTTTTTTTTTTTTTTTTTGGGGGGGGGTCTATTTCCATTTGTACATTTTTATTAACACTTTTGAAGGAAATTCATGTGAGTGAAGCTATTGTCAGGTAGAAAACAATCTTTGGATAAAAAGCACATTAAAGGAGAATCCAACCCAAGGAGAGAATCAACCTTACAGGAAAGAGGAAAATGAGAGGAGCAATCTAAAAAAAGTTTCATTAAAATCGGTTTAAAAATAAGAGAGTTATGGAAGTTTGAAAAGTCCAGTTGTCCCTTCCACGGGGATCCTCAAATTGGCATCATCGGCTTCAAAATGGCCGATCTTATGGACAACTCTCCATTCATTTTGTACACAAATTTTCAGATTTTCCCCGTTTTCTTTCAAAATTTGTCTTCTTTACTTCTGAGCTCAAAATATGTCATGGGAAAATAAATTTCACACAACATATGTTGAGCTCAGAAGAAGGTAAGATATATTTCGAAAGAAAATGGGGAAAATCTGAAAATTTGTGTACAAAATGAATGGAGAGTTGTCCATGAAATCGGCCATTTTGAAGCCGATGATGCCAATTTGAGGATCCCCATAGAAGGAACAACTAGACTTTTCAAACTTCCATAACTCTCTTATTTTTAAACCGATTTTGATGAAACTTTTTTTCGATTGCTCCTCTCATTTTCCTCTTTCCTGTAAGGTTGATTCTCTCCTTGGGTTGGATTCCCCTTGAAATTCAGGATCACAATCAGTGAATTATACATTCACTGCCCCAGCCAAACTGTTACCATCATCTGAAGTCTGCGACTTGAAGACTAGGTTTAAACCTTGGAAACAATGAATTCCCACATGGGAGATGCTCATGGAGTCTCTTCCTTCAATCATGACAGGACCATGCTGGAATGATGCACCCTGTTCTACTTTTCTTCAAACAAAGGCTCCAATAAGTCCATTTCAATAATGTAATAAATCTAAAGTCCGTTTCAATTCTTCCTAAGTGGAAAGTCGTACGAGGGATGATTTACATAACAGTTGCCTTTGATGGAATAGCCAGATGTCGTTACGTACACAACAAACTTAAATGTTTAATCTCATTCTACAAGTGTTCCTCCATAGTCCCTTGGGTTAGACACACTTGCTATCATATATTACAGCCAGTGCTTTCCAAGAACGTCCGTTGGCATATCACTTTTCATCCACTATCAGTTGTAATATCTTGTATTATTAGGTTATGTTCTTCACTTGTCTCTTGTGTCGCTACAAGCTCCTCACTACCATCCACCTGCTTCACAAACAAAAATCAAAACAAAACAAATACAACTTTGTTACCAATATGATTTTTGTAACATTATTCTTTAAAGACCAGGGGGGCGTTTCATGAAAGGACTTGTTGGGCATTTTATCCGACAAATTTGCTCTCAGCTAATCAGATGCAAGCCTTTCAGTAGCTTATATCAACAGTTGTCAGTGAATATTTGTTTCATGAAATGCTCCCCTGGTTCCCCAACGAATGAACTACTATAACTTAGTTATTTCATTGTGTAACTGTACCTTCTGACGAATACTGGGCTTTGGTTCATCCCAAAATAGTGTGTGTGATATGCTATATGAACATTAAACATCCCAAAATATGCCCCAAGCCCCTGGAAAAAGAAAATCTGATTGCAGGAGTATTAGCAGAAAAATGTAACCTCATCTGCCTTAGAGAATATTCCACATCTGATCGTAATTTTTTCACAATTCATAATCATTTTTAACATAATATATGTGTACATGTAACCCACACCGACTTACAGCCCACACAAGAACCCGATATTTGAGCAGGCATTAAAATGGACCCAAAGGACACCCAAGTTCAAATATATCATATTACTCAGAATATTTTCAAATGCTTGCATTACTGAGAGTGCCATTCATCACTGTATTTTCTGCAATCATAGGGCTACATAAGGCAGGGTGATTGCTCAATTGTCAGAGCAGTTCCAGGGTTCAAACCAAGTTGATAAGCTAATGTGCCCACGGAGACCTGCATGTAAAGCTGCGTCACCATGGTACCTCCTCTTTTACGTGCATGCGCGCAGTAATACAACCTCCATCTCTAGCAAATCTGATTGGCTGAAATGATCAAAATCGCAGGAAAATCGCAGGAAGATTTGACATGTCAAATGTCTGAAATTTGGTCTGCGATTTTTCTGCAAACATCGCACCACAGTTGCAGCGTGTTGCAGGTTGGCGCACACTCCGCGATTTTGTTGCAATCGGATCTTAGTGCAATCGCATCGCATAGTGTGCGCCGGGCTTAAGACTTTTTAATCTCATATCTGAGGACCTCGGTGATGAGGATTAATGTTCATTCCCCAACTTACTTTATGTGTAATTGCTATCTTAGGAGTCAGGCAACAAAAGCTTTCAAACATGTTTAAAAAACACTATAAGGTTTTATACCTATCACATGATACTAGACAAGTAACCGCCACCCAAAGCAGTGTCGGAGGGTTGCAATATGCAAAGTAACCATCATATTAAATCTTCAGCACATTCAGATCATTGTTAACTTAATGTTGTGCATGTGCCATCAAATTTGTTTACCCTCATGACATTTATTGAATACACGATATGACAGATTATGGCATCACTGATATGAACACAGTCTAAAGCATTTCTAAATGGTTATTTCCAGTGCATACCTGATCAACTATCTCTTCACTTGTAACAATGCATATATTCTTTTCATCAAGTTCTTCTCCCGCTTCAAGTGTTATTGACACAGGAACAGGAGAGGAAGGTAGCTCTGGACATGTAGCATTCATGACTGTACCAAGGTTGGATAGATTAGAAGATGCAATATCTGCGTCCCGTCCTCCTGTCACTATTGTTATCACTTTGTTTGTGCCTGGATTAACAACCTGCAAGCAAGCATAAAAGAAATAAGTGGTGGACTATTAACTGAATTTTGAAAACGTTACGTATGATAATAAAGTAATGATGATAATAATCATCAAGATTAAATTTTTTTGTTACAAAGTTATAGTTACAGTTCGTTGTAATAGGGGGGAAAACATTGAAACACTTATTAGGTGGTATGTGCATAATGTACATACCACCTCTTGTTATTGTCAGAATCTTCTTTTTTTTCTTTTTTTTTTCTTTTCTGTACAATTCTTGTAGAGATGATAACTCTTATACATGTTATAATGATAAAGCTCTAGTTTTAAAATAATGTCACTGTGGTGACATTTTTTAAAGACATTTTTTTTTTCATTCACTCCAGTTTGATGGGAACATTTGAGTTCTAGAACAGGGTAATGATTATGAAAGCAGGGTGATTGTAAGAACAGGATGATCATGAAAACAGATTTTTTTTTTTTTTTTGGTCACATTTAGAACGCTGTTTCTGGTTATCATTTTTGGCAATCAATCAAGTTTGACCTGCGATGGAAGATTTCAAAAGGAAAAGTGTGATATTGCATCCCCAAATAATCTGACAAAAATAAAAGGTACGCAAATAAACCCAAAAAAAATTGCAGCAGTGAACATTTAATATTTTGTGATAGAACAAAGCAATATGCATGAGTTAAAAAGTTTGGAGAAAACATTGACTAATCAAGAAGAAGCTCAGCCAGTCAGATGATTCACATGGCACCAACTTTGGGGGAAAGGCTATCACCCTGTCCATTTTTTAAAAAATGGCACTTTATTATGTTGAAATTCTCTTTCTTGCTACAAAAAGAACCCCTACAAACAGTCTTTCAACACATTAATGTGAAAACAGTGAGGTTTGCTCAATAACTTGCAATATAGCTCTGATATTTTTTTTCAATCACAGAGAAATCTAAGCGATGGAAAAACATTCACATAATTTTATAAACATGTTCTATTTTCCGCGACTCATTGCAGAGACTTGGGAAATGACTTTGAGACGGCCCTGCGACTAGTATCAAAACCATCTCAAACCTGTCCTAAACTAGTCTCAAATCCGTCTCATGGAAAGTGAGATACCACCATAATAATGGTACATGTAGGGGAGACCGGGTATGGAAGTTACACGGGTCAGTTGTTACAGTTCTCAGTGTGCTAAGTTGGAACAAGAGAGTTCGCGCTAACTGGCATCTATATACAGCCTACACAAAGCTGTGATGAACTGCCGGTCGTGAGGTTTCTCCGTTGTTTTATTAAAAAGTAAATCAACAAAAACCATTTTTTACAGTTCCAAGTGAATTTTTGACAAAAATTAAAATTTGTAATAGTTCTTACAACTGAAGGCACATGATGATAGTTTGGTATTGTGAATATAGTACATGTATGTCACTAATATACCCCTGAGCCATGCCCTGTAATTCTGCCTAATGGCTTTGCTACAGTTGATTTTATGTGTAAAATCACCCATGGGGTAGGTTGTTACAACAACCTACCCCATGTCGATGTAACAACCTACCCCAATTACATTACACATGTAAAGTAATTTTGTTTCAATGTTCTGGTGTTAATATTGTGATATTTCTATTATTACTTTTATTCTATTCTAGAGCTCTACTAGATCTACTGTTAACGATACCAAGAAACTGGAAAGTTGAAACAAAAGTATGGTCTAAGAGATTTACATATTGTCAACTTACCCCGTATGTTTACATACTGTAACAATCTACCCCGCATGGTGTAACAACTTACCCCGTACACGGGGTAGGTTGTTACAAAATAATGTCTTCATTAATTAAGCTGTAGTTAATTAGTGTTTACATGTTTTCAGGTTTAATGTGCCTCAGGTTTTAGCCAACATAATAGGCTAACTACAGAACCAAAATGGAGTGTGTGAATACTTTCATTAGAATTATCTGGCCCAAAATGTGAATTTTGTAACGTCCATACCCGGTCTCCCCTATCCTACTCTACCTTCTTCTTGATGCCAAAAAAGTTCATGTTTGTCTTTGAATTGACCAAGGGTCCATGACTCCAATCTTCTCATTGTTCTTTTGAATTTTGGAGGAAGAGGTTGAAGCTTAAAACATAATCTTCTCTGCATCATCCCATTTGTTTCCAAGGCAAACTGCAAATCAAATTAGGGTATGAACGGGGCTGACTCACAGACCTCGCAGTGAGGGATGGAACAGCAGCACAAACTCACTCATAATACTTTCATTTTAAAAATCAACTAATTCACCAAGGTTATATCTATATCCGTATTATTAGCCAAAATGATTTCTACATTTGGGTGACCCTATTCATTACAAGAAGATTAAGCCAAATTAGATAATGCTAATTGATTTATGCTATCTGACCAACTGATAGATATTGGGTCAGGCCAGAGGACAAAACTAATATTATTCATAGTGCAATACAAGGTATTTGGGGCAAAGTACCTAGAACTTTCTGATCACTATACGATACCGACAGCTGATCAGCCCTCCTCTTTTATCTTTCAAAATTATTTCTTTGATGCTTCTCCTTCTATATTTTAACATATAATCTGTTATTACATTGTTTTGTTTTGGTTTTTTTTTCTGTTTTTTGTTTTGTTATTCCCCTATATTGCTTATCTTTCCCATGTATTACTTCCTTTTTTATATTCCTGCAAAAAAAAATGTAGGCCTATATGGCGGCTTTTTTTTTTTTTTTTTTTTTCCTTCTATCTAAATTTCGAAATCCTGTATTTATACGGCCAAATTTTGGCATAGGTATTTAAAAAGATTTTTACAACCTTACTTTCATAAATTTGGAGGCCTTTTCATATAGGCCCTAAATCCATCACCTGAAATTTTTGAAAATAATAAAACCAACCACATATGAAGTATATTACTTTGTTTTATCCTTTTTCCTTATCATTCCTCCATGTATGATTCTATTTGTTTTGGCCTTGTTTCTGCTCTTTCCTAATGTATGTCATGGTTTTCCCTTGTTTCTTATCACTCCAAATGCTTACTATCTTTGTTTTCCCTTTTTATTGTTGTTGTTTTGTTTTTTCTTATAACTCTTTCTTATCCTTCTTTATTTAACATTTTTTTGTTTTTGTTGTTTTTTTCAATTTCATCTTCTCCTTCTGTTATTCATCATACATGTATAGTAAGCCATTGTTTTTGTTTCTATTCTATATAGCTTGGAAAATAAATATTAGACCAAATTATATTGAAGCTTAAGATGATCAGTGGGGTGTAACACAAAGACTTACGATTGATTAAAAGATACGATTGATTTTTTCTCGACAGCCTCATTTGAAAACCAGGTACAGCCATGGATAAGGATTAGGATATGATTAAGAGTAGGGTTAGGGCTAGAGTTAGCCTTAAGATCATCAACTTTGGAGCATCCTATCCAGGATGAGGCTACCGAGAAAAAATCAATCGTATCTTTTAATCAATCGTAAGTCTTTGTGGTACACCCCACTGGTGTGATAACTATTTTCCAAGCTGTACATATGTACCCTATTACCCGTTTTCTTGTGAGTATTATCTTTCTTTTCCTCCTTTTTCCATTTCCTCATAGTTTTTTTGTTTTTTGTTTTTGTTGTTTGCTGTTTTTTGTTTTGTTTTGTTTGTTTGTTTGTTTGTTTGTTGTTTCTATGTTGTTGTTGTTGTTGTTTTTTTTTTTTTTTTTTATGAGGGGGGGTGAATGGGCTCGTGGTCGGATGCAACTGCCCGGAACACCCCCCCCCACGCCCCCCTTTAAGAAATGAAAATTAACTGCATATAAACAAATTGGTTTATGCAGGCTGACAGCTAAAAAAAATAGAGAAGAGAGGGGGAAAAATTATAGCTGTAGGTAGTGCTGAAAGGTTGTCTGGAAAACAGAAGTGACAGGTAGGGCAATTCATTTAGTGATGTCAGTCACAAGTGGGGGTTAGGAAAGTGTCATGGTAGGAGCTATAGGCTAAAGACCTGGAGATTTTCATCATACCCCCAAATTGATGATGACAAGGGTCATGCTGAGACAGACACCTCCAACAATAAATGTCTAAAAGGTTGACCCAACTGACCTGGGAATGTCAATCATTTACATTTAGGCTTCTTTTAAAAGAGAATGAAACCCTGGGACTCAGTTGAATTGTATGAAACAAAAAAAAACAACAACAAAAAACAAATTAAAGAAAGTTTGAGAACAATTGAATAAATAATAAGAAAGCTATGTGCATTTGAATGCTGTGATCACTAACACTATGGAGATCCTCATATTGGCAACAGGCCCAAGATGTGTGATGTCACACATGAACAACTCTCCCATATGACATACACAAAAAATACCAAAAATACTTCTTTTTCCTCATTATAATGGAAGTGCAGACTCTTCACCCCTGATTATATTTTGTGAACCTGTATTACATGTCCTCCAATGAAAAAATTCTCAGATCTTTTAACAGAATAAATAAAAAAGACAATTTGAGTGAAATATGTACAAAAATAATGGGGAAGTTGTTCATGTATGACATCACACATCTTGTGCCCGTTGCCAATGTGAGGATCATAACATTCAAATGCTCATAACTTTGTTATTATTCATTCATTTTTTCTCAAATTTTCATTGATCAGCTAATTTGATTTTTCTGTTTTGTACAATTTAATGAATTCCTAGGGCTTCCTTCCCCTTTAAAGGAGCACTCCAGGCTGAATTGAGATGGTTTGAAAAGGAGAGGAAAATTTAACAAGCACAACACGGAAATGTTCATTAAAATCAGATTAAAAGTAACAAGTCTCATGCATATTCCATGAGGAAGCTGATAATGTCATAATAACTGCTTTTCCATATTTCAATATAAGGAATAGTTTTGCAAACACAATGTATGAAGAAATAAATTAAATAGTGTTTTAGAATACACAGAAAAGTTGTGCTGTTCATTGATATGCATGAAGCTATGTCAAGAACTGTTAGATTGAAGAAAAAAATGAAAACTTTGTTATTTTCATCCGATTTTGATGAAATTTTCATTGTTGTGCTTTTTAAATATTACTCTAGTTTTCAAAACAACTAAATTTTAGCCTGGTTTTCCTCCTTTAATGCTACTTCCACACAAAATTCAGATGGCTTACGGTTTCACTTCACGGAGACGTTTCCGAAACTTTTTTCGTCTCTTAGACGTCTCCGCGACAATTTTCAAAACTGTCTCAAAGTAGTCCCAAATGCGTCTCCAAAACTCAGGGGACATCTCCGAGACGTCCCCGCAACAAATCTAGACCACGTGACAAATCTTCCACAAGTCACTGGGACGTCTCCATGATAAGTAGTCCTAAATCCGTCTCAAAGTAGTTTCCACGATTCCCGAGACTCATGAAACTTCGCGGGGACTGAGGAGACGTCTCCACGACAAGTATAAAAACCATCTCCAAGCCATTTCCAAACCTTCTCAAAGTAGTTTCCGCGAAGTGAGATACCACCATTATTAATAAAACGTTATGCCAAAACAGCATAGTTACAGTGTATACATGAATTTGTCTGTGTAGATGCTTAAATAAATAATTGAAACATAAATTTTGTCTTCGTTCCAAACTGAATCTCAACATTTAAAAAAAAATCATGGTACAGTAGTACATGTACAGTGTATGGTTGAACAATGAGTAAGGAGAGTATAATTACATGTATTTTGTAGCCATTAAACCCTACTGAGTGTGAACGCTGACTATTCAGCAGTGGGGTCATCTGTCAATTGTAAACTCAGACAAATCCATGAGATAAGCTAAAACATACTTCATGATTTTTCACTCCCCCCCCCCCCCCCCCCATTATTGTTGTGTCAATTGCATATTATCTTGAATTAAAACAGGGTTCCCAGCATTTTAAGAAAACAAAATTCCCCGATTTTTCCCTGATATATCCCTGATGAAATCTCAAAATTCCCTGATAATTTTTCAAACCCATTTTCAATTTCGCATGTTTTTTATGTTGTTGCAGTGATCTTTTTGCAGAATAGAACATTGGCAGAACAAAATAGTCTGAAAAAAAAGTCTGAAAACCGTACTTTCAATTTTTGGGCCATTCAAAATTCCCTGACTTTTTTCTGATTTGAGGCATTTTTTAAATCAAATTCCCTCGCTAGAAAAAAGTGAAATAATTTTCCCTGATTTCCCTGATGGGCTGGGAACCCTGTAAAATTCTTTGACAAACAGAAGAATACTTTTTAGAGAAAAATGATTTTTTTTTTTTTTTTTAATTTTTTTTAATTTTTTATTTTTTTTCAAATTAAATTTTCTTTAATTCAGCTTTTATAATATGACCCTGTTAACAATTATCTTGTAATTGACATTTATTTTTTCATCTACATTACATGTACACATATGAATTGTATTTAAAGTATCAACTCTCCTATTGTGCTTCGTTAAATATTGGGAAATACAACAAAAACAAAAAAATCCATCATTTTCATGTAAAATATATTGTAAATCTACTTTTTATTCCAAGAATAAATTAATACAATCTATGAAAAGAATATTCTGTAAAAAGCTCCATATGCATGTAATGCCCTCTCTATTTCAAACTGATTTGGTATGTACATGTAAATTGTAATGTAAAGAGAACAATGAGAAACATATGCCGGTAATGGTTTGAAAAATTTGATATAAACCAAAACAATGATTTGATGACTAGATTTATAGATTTTTAAATCAATCATATGAAGAAGCATCATATACTCAATTTGCGTGCTGAAACCTTCTCTTGATTTGTACATGGTGTACTAAAAAAAAAATCTAATATGTCTTGTCTTGTGTTGTTGATAAAGGAATACATTTCACAAAGACAGTGTCACGCTCAACCCCCTACAGTCTCATTTTCACTCTCTTTTTGTTCAAAGTGATGTAGTTTTGAGTCTGGAGTAATGCCATAAATTGGTCACGACATATAACCAATCATAATGGCCTACTGGGATCACAGCACCAAGAATATTCTTGCTTAATCTATTTTATTGGTACGTGACAAAATTTGAAAAGCTTTAACTTTCTGTGTGAGCTGTTGTCAAATTAAGAAGATATAAAAATATGTATTTTACATGTGTACATTACATCTTTCCATATCCCTTTATAATAGTTTTTTTCCCCACTTCGCTAAAACTTTTCTTTTGTGTCTATCCTTCTTTTACCTTTCGTGATATTGTTCATTGCACTTTTTATCTTTCCATATGACATTCTTTGTCAATTTCTTTCCATCCATTTCTTTATACAGGAATATTGTACACTGGATTTGTTCTTTTATAATTTCCTCTTTCTGTTCTATGTCATTCATAGTTTGTTCATGTATCCTTCTTTTTGGACTTCTCTTTCCATATTTTGATTTTTGTTTATCTTTTTATCATGATCTTTTCCGCATATTTTTCTTTTTTAACCCTTAAATCATATCTTTTCTTATAGTATCCTTTATTTCATTATCCTATTATTTCTTCTGTTTTTTTTATTATTCTTCACTTTCATCCTTTTAACAATTCTTGTTCCTCTTCTTAATCTCTGCTTTGAAATTCATATGGGAAAGTATGCACTCTTCAATAGTCATTGAAGCTATGTTTACATTGTAGGTTTAACAATTTATAAAGAGAACTTGAACAACATAGATTTCAATTTTGGCAAATGGTAAAAGACTAAGGAATGTGAAAGCTAAATGCCCCCCAAAATAGTACAGGCGGAAGAAACCCCCCAAAGTTTTAAGGAAATCATCGGTAATTCGGGTCCTATGAAAGAAGAACGTGACTATTATAAATATAATATCTATAATAACTATAATAATATTAATATCAGTGAAGAATTCAATAAAATAAATGGTATAATGTCAAGGGAAGGCCTGGGTTAAGGATAGTACAAGGTTAAGAAAGCAGGCACACATGTATAAATAAATCAGGGCACCACACTAACCTTTTAATCCCAGTGGTCTGTCTTTAAAAAAAAAAAAAATCAGTACACTACCACCTGTTAACATTGAAAAAAACAAAAATTATGGGTCAAGGTATGTGTTTTCTTTGATCCCTATTACTTTTGACCCTTCCATAAATTTTCCATACATGTAATTCTAAATGTAGAGCAACTTCTATTCCTACGCCCTCATGTCTCCCCATCTCTATATCTCTCTCTCTTATTCTCTTTCGTTTTTGTTTGCTCCACCTCTTTCTCTCCTTTACTACTGCACCGCCCACAATGACGAAGGTTATCATGCTGGGTAATGCACACATATTCACACGAAGTACATGTACAGGATTATGAAACTACCAACTTCAATGTCAACGCCCACTTGTAATATAGAATAACTTAATAACATTCATTTTTTTTTTCTTCTTCAATCACGTACAGAAAACAGACATGGAGCTAACTGATTTGTATGTAATGAGTGTTCCCAACATTATATAGGTTCCCAACATTATACACTCTTTGCATTGTCGTATACTCAGCGAAGTGTAGCACAAGTTACAGTATAATAAATTTAATTTCTCGCCCGCAAGCCAATAACTTCAGCACACAGTTGGGCGCAAGGCAAAACCTCTTGGTGGAATCTATACCCAATGGATGCGTGGCTGTACATGAATGTGCACATGATCATACAAAAATGCATCATATAAAAATACTCCAAAAAAATGTAGCCTTCGATGCCCTTTTTTAAAAATAAATTTGGCTGTGGTGCCCTAAAAATTTGAGGCAAAATGGCTTTGCCTTAATACCAAGAAAATTTCAACATTCAGATCTTGGTCTTACTCACTTCAATTTAATTTAATCATGACTTTTCATGTCTACTTTCTTTAACCCTGGAGGTGTCAATTTGACCCCCTCCCCCAACCCCTATGCAAAATTTGCGGTTGCCTGACGATCTGGCATTTGTTGACTTTATTTCTTGCAACTTTTGAGACTAAGTTCAGAAATATGGAGTACGTTGCATGTTACGCAGCAAGTTGTGCCAAAATTGAATGTAAAATCCTCATTTTGCATGTCTGGAACAAAATACTGGTTTCCATAAATTGCTTTAACACAGAATATTTGTTGCCTTTTGAGCCTTTCCCACTTGATCACTTTTGTCCTGAAACCTACATGTATCAAGGTTACATTCTCTAAAGCATAAAAAATTCATGAAAACAACAATACATACATAACATGTAAAAAATAATAAAAACAATAGAGATAGAGAAATTTACAAAACAATAGAATCAAAAGCCGATTTAATTTGAAATATCCAAATATCTCATTTCAATCAAGGACTTTACTTTGGCTAACTCAGCAAAAAAAAAATATGGTTTTAACTAAATAAAAAATGTAGATCTATAATTTAAAAGCCGAAGCCGAAGGCAATCAAACGGAGACTGCACTGCCCGAAAACGGTGTACCCGTTCTCGCGTGTTTTTGGGTGTATGCGCAAGCGAACCCCACACAGCTCATCGTAGCTGTAACTGCAGTGGAACGCGTGAAAGTAACGCGTTTCCCTCTTTATGTTCTTTGGTACTGAGGTTGCGTGCGAATGTTTGTCGCCGTTCTGTTTTTTTAGGTTCGACACTTTGCTCAACAAATCACTTAACCACAAACAAGCAGTGCAACGTCACATTCCAGAAGTCAATGAAATAGACCGTTTGGAATGTAATCTTGCCATTTGCGATGAGATAGGACCGGAATTTCTGCCGATCGATCGATCGCTGTTTAATCTTATGGTGTCTTTAAGAAGCAAAAAACAAAGTTATCACAGCCAAAACAAAAAACAAAAAAAAACAAAAACAGATGAGAAGAGGAGAGGACAACAGAAAGGGAGTCATAAAAAAAAGAGAAAGGGGAAAAAAAAGAGAGGCAATGAAATATCATGTTATAGATGAAGATGAGAGAGATTATTTTTTTTCTTTTTTTTTTATATATATTAAAGTAAAAAAAGTAAGGGACGGATGGACAAAACCAAACCACTAAAATTTGATTTTTTTTTTTTTTTTTAACATGTTATAGGCCTATATTACGTAACCGGTTACTGTGTTAAATCATAAACTAATTATCTCATATACCTCTCAGTCCTAACTTAATCGGGATTTTTTTCTTTTTTTCTTTCTTTTTTTCCCCTTCCTTTTTTAAAGTATTTTATTGGGTGTTTTGATATTTCCGTTCAGGAGGGCTGCGCGCTTCAAGAATAATGTTTTGATAAAATATAATACTGAGAATGATACATCTGAAAAAAGGAATGTTTCAATTAAACCATATAAGGTGGTTTAAAAATATATGTAGTGGCAAAATCCGGAGAGGAAAGGAAAAGAAAGTAAAACTATAGAATAGTATAGAAAGAGATGGAACGAGAAACAGGATAAAAAGTAAGTGGTGACTATAATATTTTTGAATGAATTCGTTGATTAGCAGAGCCTGAAATGTGTGTTTTTGTTTTGTTGTGTGTTGTTTTTTTTTTTTTTTTTTTGTGTGATGATTGTTAATTCCGAACTGCAAATTAGCAAAATCTAGCCGAAGGAAAAGAAGTCCTAATCGCTTAAAAACATATGTATAAGAAGAAACTGCCTCGGGGGATAAGATAGACAGAGAAAGAAGAGGAGAGAGAAATGGGGGAAAGGAATAACAATCTATGGCGGACGGGTTTGTTCAAGGTTACAAACCATTTTACATTGTATATAACAACACGTATTCCTCTTTTATTAATATATTTTAAACCAACAAACAGTTAAAAAAAAAAAAAAATGGGTCGGCTGAAATTGTCTTTCGTTTGTTTGTTTGTTTTTTTATTTTTTTAATTGAAATTTTAAAAAAGGTGCGTCATAACAAATATATACCCAAAAAGAGAGAGTGAAGGAAAAAGGTTGCGTCATATAAATAATAATTTAAAAATCCAATCTTATGGAGGATGTGGTGAGGATGGTCTAAGAGATATTATAAACTAAGACATTATGGTAGCGGAAAATTAAAAGAGAAACATTTATTGCAAAATTGAGAATATTTCAAAATAGACATAATTTTCAATTAATGATCGGAAAATCAAATAATAATTTCAAAATGAATATAATATTTGTTTTAGCGAGGAAACTCAAATATAAATGGGAAATTGTCGATCCAATGGCCCCAAAAGAAACATTAAGCCCTCAGATTTGTTTACCAGCTAACAGTTCAGTTAGGGCTCCAAGTAGTCCATCGACCCATTCAGATGTCATGAAATAATATAGTCATGACAACTGTATAAAATGACAAGATATGTTATATAGAGGAGGTGGAGAGGAGGGACGGAGAGAGAGATGAGAGATAAAGTAAAATAGTAAGGGAGTATAGGACAGCCGGAAATAGAAAGACTAAATTTCAAATTGAATATAATTTACGTTATACGTGAAAAGCAAATAAACTAATGCTGCAGTCACACAGACACGTACGTACAGATACGTTTGTGTTATTTCTTCTTCTATCTATCACTTTTATGAGTTCTCTGTTTACTGGATGAACGAAATTATCAATATTCAACTGCTGACTATGACGGGTAGCATCCGTGGGATCGGCAAAAAAAAAAAAAATTTTTGGACGCAACCGGACGTAACTCAACCGTAAGTGTCTGTGTGACTGTAGCACAAGGGGAAATTGTTCTTCCAATGGACCAGTACAAGCGAGCAAAAATGTAATTTGAAGCATTAAATAGCTCACATGTCACTACACATTTTAATTCATGCAATATCATTCCATTGTAAATATACCTCACCTCTCAGTCTAACTGGATTCGTTTTTTTTTTTTTGGGGGGGGGTGTTTATGATATTTGGGTTGATAGGCACGTTTCAAGGATAATGTTTTAATAAAGCATTCATATCTAATTATACGTTTCTGAAATGAGTGGTTCATCAAAACTGATATAAGATAATAAAAATATATAGGGCCAATACGGAAAAAGAAAGAAAAAGAAAAGTAAAACGATGAGCAACTTGCGCGTATTTTGGGTGGGGGGGCTTAAGGGGCTTTCAATTACCTTAGAGGGGAGCTAAACTGAACTGAAGGGGAAGCAAAAGTGATGGAAAAGCAAATATAAAATATAGAATATAAAAATAGAAATAAAATTTAGAAAATTAATAGAAATGGAGGAAAGAATAACCCAATCGGACTTAACTCAATCCCCTATGATTGGTATGCAACCTTCTTGGAGGCCGATATTATTCTTTTAAAACAAATAAGGGGAAAGTTAGCGGAAAGATAGAGAGAGAAAGGGAAAGGTAATGAAATCTATGGTGGACTGCTGGCATGGTATCGAAACATTTTTATAATGTAATTATGATAATAACATTCCTCCTCTATTTTAATATACATTAAAAAAAAAAAAAAAAATGGGCGTGGGTCGGGTGAAAATCGTTTTTTTTTTTTTTTTTTTTAAAGTTGGTATTAAATTTGTATAGGTAACAATCAAATAAAATAGAATTATGTGCCTAACCCACTGTGCTGCTACGGCACTGCTGCTAGTATTATTTTAACAGCCGTACATCCACATGTGTGGGAACATTTGTGCAAATTTTTGCAGTGATCAGACCGTCCGCATCAAGTGGGGGGTCAAAGTGACAACACAAAAAAAAAATCGTCGGCTTGGAGCCAGAAGGGCGCTATTGCAGATCAAGGAGTTCCGTTTGGAGCCTAAGGGCGCTATTACATTGACTTTGTACAGTAATAGCGGCCCTTCTGGCTCCCAACGGAACATCTATAAGATGCAATAACGCCCTTATGGCTCCAACAGACGAAATGTCCTCAAAACCCCAGTCAGAAATAGGATTTAATCAAAGATCTGTTAGTGTAAGTTTGTCCTTACGCTAAGAAATATGTTGGTCCAAGTTTGATTAAAATGTTTATACATCGTTCTTAAGTTAATCATCCGAACACAACTAATGTACATTATGTATAATGCCATACTTAGGTCATATTCAAATAAGTGGGACATTTAGCTGAAATTTTAAGTGCCTGTGCTTTAAAAATGCAAAATAGGTCTGAAATCAACACAAAGGCTTCTTACAATACAACCATTATTTAAGTTCAAACATTTATGTACAGTTTATCTTACGCGATAATGATAATACAGGAATTTGCAATATGGGACTATGCTGCTTTAAATGCCTCTTAAACTAATATATCTAATCCTTTTTTTCAGATTTTTGCTTAAAGTAATTATCATAGCTATATGGCATCAGTGTGTTCTTAAAAACAAAAGGTACCGAAAGTTCAAAGTCAGTCTTTAAACTGCAATCAGTATTTGTTCCAGAGTGGTGATTTATTCAACTTTATCACATTTTTGTGTCAAGTGTGTCAGTAAGTTTTTAAAAGTCATATTATGTATCATGTATGTATATATCCACAAAGGGTATGAAATAAACTTAATGCAAATGAGGTCAAAAAATCATCTCAAAGGTCATATGACATCCACAGGCTCATTAATATTCATGAAAAATGATAAATGCATTAAAAATGCTATTTTCAACCATATTTCTCCGGCTTGTTTATAGGAATACAACCAAAAAGTACATATTTTCTGTTTCAATATCATCTTGGCTTCCTCTGGTGAAAATATCACTAAACCTAGCACATAACTTTCCTTATTTTATTCTTAAAGTATTCATGTCTCAGTAGAAGTCTCACAAAAGTTACTGAGCTGATGCAAAATAATATAGGGTTTATTACTCGCCCTCCACCTCAAGTAATGAACAAATATTTACTTTTTACAGTAATGTGTTGTAATAATGGTTCTTTGTTTTATCAGCGGATTTTTTTACACAACATGTTGGCTACGCCTTGGCTCCACCAAATCATTTCATGGAATAAATTGTCCCATGTGTTACATGTCATATTTTATCAAATTGACCTGGCCAGAAAATGTGAGGCTGTATTGACATTAAAATAGTTTTACAAAGTTTTATTACATGGTTAAGAGGATGTGACTATGCAAGTTTTTATCTGCTTTTTAAATTCCTAGTATCATGTGAACAAATTCAAAATTTTAAAACACCATTTTCTTCTGGTCCCATGTGTTACGAACGAATAAATTATCATAAATCAAATATGAATTGAGTTATTTCAATTTTTGTTTATGATTTTGTTGAAGGTTCTTAGAACCTTTAAAAATACACCTCAGATTTGGGATTTCAATTTTACGATTTATCAAAAACACATGTTTTTGTCTCTGAATGTCCCGTTTGTTACATTGCAAAATAGCGTGGACTTGCCCAAATACATAGTTTATTCATGTGATTTGTAAAACTAAAATACTAAGTAACTCATCAGCTTTAATTTAAGACATTGCTGACGTCCAAACTATCATGGTCCTTTGAAGGTGATGGGTACAAAACCCATTTTTTCCAAGTTTTTGGTTTTTCGGGTATGAAACAAACCCTTTTAAAGTAGTTGATGTCATTGGGTCATTTTCAGCAAGTTTGAATGAAATATCATCTTCTTTGCTATAGTGCATTTCTTACTGGTAATGAGATGCGTTCTTAATTATAAGTCTCTGGAGCTGGAGAGGTCACCGCGACGTCTCCTGAGTCTTCAGGAAGTCGCGAGAAAACCAAACAAATGTCACACATGTTCACTATTCTAGTAGCCTTCTTTCGGATGCGAGCAAGTCTCTGTGACGACTCTGCGGTTTGCCACGACGTCCCCTTAGTATTCACGAAAGTACCCACGACTTTGCAAAAACTTTGTCGGAACTTGCAAGCGATTAAAAGAAATCGAACAGGTTTGACGATTTTTTTTTAGACTTTTGTTCAATTTACCCAAGATGCCCTGAAGTCTCAGGAGACGTCACCAACATGTCTCCACAACTCAAGAGACTCATAATGGTGAACCCATCTCATTGCCAGTGAAATAGGTTCTTTGGAAAATGAGATTGAATTTCATTAAAACTTTATGTGAAAAAAAAAACCCAAATCGAAGAAACCAAAAACTAACAAAAAGTTTGTTTCGTACCCGAAAAACCAAAAATTTGGAAAATTGGTTTTGTACCTATCACCTTCAGAGCACCCTAACTCTGTGACATGACAATTTGGACGTCAGCAATGTATCAAATTAAAGCTGATGAGTTACTTAGTATTTTAGTAAACAAATCACAAGAATAAACCATATACTTTTGAAATGACTGACCTTTGAACTTCGGTTACTTTTTTTTAGGAACACACTGTACACACAGGTAATTTCGATCTAGTTATTTACTTGAATTTGTTGCATAAAGGCACTGGCCGTGTCACTCACGTTTGGATGTCGTGTCACTCACGAGATATAGAGGTGGACCATTTTCCACAGAGAGGGAATGATTGATACGGACAATAAATGTCACAGAGGTACACTATTCATGTACATATAGCAGCACTTATAGTACCCTTAGAGATCTACTTGGGCACAAATCCAACGATAACCGATGATGGTCAGAAACCCACGTCTTTTTTTCTTTTTTTTTCGTGTCACTCACGCACTGTTTTTTAATCATAATTTCCGGGACCAAGTGCAAAATTCAAATCCAACTGGTAAATGACACATGCCACTCCTACATTATATACATAATATGGTAGTCATGATCCATTCATAACCTACAAGTGCAAAGATATGCGCCCTTTTATCAGTCCAAATGTCATGTCACTCACGTTTGAATATGACCTTATGTACAATAAAAAGTATCAGCATGCATGAACAAAAGCAAGGGTAATGTTTAATACTACATGTACCTTCAGTTCAAACAACACAAGATGGCGCTCATCTGATATTTGATGTTGTGTTGGCGCCACACCTGTAATTATCATCTCATTGAGACTTTGTGTTAATTTTGAGGTTTGATAAATTTATATAAAATCAGCCTTAAATTCACTCGGTGATGGTCATGTGGAACGGATAGACAAATTATTCCTCCTTATTAATTTAGCCAAGAAAATAGCTGTTTACCGGCTCTTTTAAAAATAAATCGAATAGCGCCCCCTCATGCCGAAACTGACTCAATTGGCAGTCAAAAGTAAGAATTTGATATCAAACCTTGCGCTTCTAATATAGTGCCAAGCCTTAACATTAATTTCTTCCCAGTTATAGCATTACGAAGCTTAATGATTGCCCTTCCGATACCCATTTCTTAAATGTGAATCATATGCACACATTTTTGTCTATCAGCTGCTTCAAAGTTTAAAAAATTTCGAAGGTTGGGTCGAATGAATATTTTTTGCTCTCTGTTCGGTAATTAGGGTGTGTGACCTGTATTGTAGGTGAATTCGAAAAATCAAAAATATTTTTATTCAACATAACGAACATATCCTACTGAGAAGAATGCTACCAAATTTTTGCAATTTACTTTAGTAAAAGTCAACTTAGAGGTGAAAGAATGAGCCCTTGCACACGGCTGTATTAGCTATAGAAGTCACCATAGGCTACAGCGTGAATATGGTTTACTGAATTTTGATTGTATACCTTGCAACGATTGGAGGAGGAGGGCTTGCAATCATGAACTAACCCCCCCCCCCCCCCCTTCATAAAACAAAAATTTAACAGGTTTTAAAACATTCGAAGAGAGAAAGAGAGAGAGAGAAGAGAGAGAGAGAAGCCGGGGGGGGGGTCGGGGCTTCTGTTAGAGGTCAGAAACTCTTGGCAGCCCAAAACACACGTTAATAATGGACATGGGTTTCATCTGGTCCCCCCCCCCCCTCTCTCTCTCTCTCTCTCTCTACTTGACTTTCCAATTTGATGAAATACTTAAACTTTAAAACGGACCTATGATTCCAAATACATTATAATTACAGCGTGTTTAAGCCTTTTCTACGACCCACCCGAAATATGTATCCGAATGTCATCAAACACCTCAAAAGGCCTTCAGGCGCCACAACCTGTAATTATCTCTCATTGAGACTTTGTGTTAATTTTGAGGTTGATAAAATTTATATAAAATCAGCCTTAAATTCACTCGGTGATTGGTCATGTGGAACGGATAGACAATTATTCCTCCTTATTAATTTAGCCAAGAAAATAGCTGTTTTAAAAATAAATCGATATAGGCCCCCTCATGCCGAAACTGACTCAATTGGCAGTCAAAAGTAAGAATTTGATATCAAACCTTGCGCTTCTAATATAGTGCCAAGCCTTAACATTTATTTCTTCCCAGTTATAGCATACGAAGCTTAATGATTGCCCTTCGATACCCATTCTTAAATGTGAATCATATGCACACATTTTGTTCTATCAGCTGTTCAAAGTTTAAAAAATTTCGGAAGGGTTGGGTCGAATTGAATATTTTTGCTCTCTGTCGGTAATTAGGCGGTGTGACCTGTTAAATGAATACAAAGTTTCTGCTACAAAAAAAAATGGAACAAATTTGTCCTCCTTCATAAAATCATGAAATTCCACAAGTCAATTGAAAAAGCTCTTAAATTTGAACACCCAACACTTTTCTCAGTAATAAAGAAGGTAATTATAATTATATGCACTGCATATAATTCTACAACATTAATGCTATTTTACTAAGTAGAATGTTCTAAATTATGCTACATGTAATCTTCATCATTGTTACATATATTTCATTTTTTTTTAACACAGAGAGCTATAAAGATCCAACAACCCCATCCTGACCAGACATCTTGGCCCAATTAGTTAGAGCGCTCACCTTGCGAACGCGAGTTTGTGGGTTTGATCTCTGCCTGAGTTATACATTTACCAAAGACAAAGACAATATGGCATATCGAGTGTTTTCCTACATAATCCAGTGAATTTCATTGAAAATGTATGAAAGGAATACTATTTTGATAGACAACTTTGCCATGCTCTATCATCTTCATATGCTTACAATTGTGGCACATGGGCAGCGCTTGCAAAGAGTGTGTTTAACCGAAATGAGAGAATTTGCATAGGTTTTAAACACATACTATGTATTCATCAAAGTGAATGATGCCTTTGCCAACATAGACATACTGTAGTCACTTCTACTATAATAAATGTGCTCAAATACACAGTGAATGTATTAAAAACTATGAATTTAAGATTGTTACATGTACTTACATTCATTTTAACGGACAAATTAGGTAAATATCCAAAGGACAATCTCTCCTTTTATCCCTTTAACCCTAAAAAGACTGGGGGGGCCATGATGGCCCCCCCCTCGACATTTTCCGCCACCATTCCGCCGCGCAACATTTTTTTTATCGCGCCGCTAGCTGACTTTATACTTTCAAGTCTGCGCATCTTTTGAAACAATTTTCACAAAAATCAGTCATACCGTTATGACGCTGCACGATTTTCAAAAATGTCCATCAGACTGAAAACGGCTCAAAAACATGATTTGTGTCCAAAGTCAATGCAAATGGAGTTTTCTCACCTTATTCATAAAGATATGACTATTTTCACCTTCTTTGGCTGAAATCAATTCATTTTCGCATTATTATGCTTCAAAATGGTTCTTCAATAATTTTTGCGAAAAAATAAAGACAAAACAAAAGGTCGAAAAAAAACAAAGAAATACATAAGAAATTCATAAAGCAATAAAATACATAAGCAATTGATTTCGATACGAGAATTTTTTCCTTGTAAAATTGTTAGGAATGCTACAAGGAATAATAATACACAAAATTAGCATTCTAGCTTTATTTTTGCATTAAGAGCAAAAATTATGATTTCATGCATAAATTAGCATAATTAATTCAGATAAAATAAATCGATATTATTTCGGAAAAACTGACAGCGCAGTCTTGTAGATTAGGGTTAAAGATGAAATGAGTAAATATTTGTATTATTGCTTACCTGATGCAGCATGACATCACCCGATGCTGTGGTAACTGGAAGTGGGGCTGGATTGGAAGACTTTCTCTGTCTAGGTGGTTTAGCTTTTGCCTTTGGCTTGGTGAGATTGAGGGCCAGACGTCCAGCCTCTGTCAGGGTGAATGTCTGATTGGGCTGCACTGAGATGGATGCATCCTGGAGCCAGGATAAAGCACCACTTGCAGATCCTGAAAGAGTGATGAGAATCATGAAAGTTTATTTACAAAAAGGATTAAGTTGTTTATAGCAAAAGATTGAGATTGAGCGAGATAATAAATTCCAACACAACCTGATGTAAAACTACCAATCACCAATGTATGAAAGCAACACCTCAGACATGAACTGTTCAAGTTGTTCATATTTTCCTTACTCCATATGCCTCTTTTTTTCTTTTTTTTCAACATTCATACCACAGATAAGTTACCAAGTAACTAAAAGATTTTTCTAGGCATGCGTGTTTGAATATTAACAAATAATTTATTAAATACTGCAATACATATTGTCAATTGTTCTGTTAAATGGTATAGTTAAAGGGAATCTAGTGTAGTGGGAAGGTGTGGGAAAGATGAAGAAATTTATTGTGAGCTTTCCTGTTATTATCATGCTGTTTGGGAAGAGTATCATAATAAAAAGCTCCACATTAAAAGATTGCTCTTCAATTGCCCTAATAGTCATAATATAACCCAAAATATACCAAAACAGGTGGTATGTTTTCGTCCCGAACATTTTGTGTTGCCCCATACATGCATTTCTGTGACTCAAAGCTGAATTGGGTTAATTTCTTATTATTTTGGCGATCCCAAAACCTCACAGCACAAATAATGCTTAGGTGACCTGTTATCAACCTTCCAAATCACTTTTAAACAGTGTCTTCCAAATTTCAATGTCATGACCAGAACAACAGTTTGACTTTAATTAAAGGGAATTGGTAACTTCCCAAAACTAGTGCAAGGTGTCAAATCGAATGAAATTATATTGCTTCGACCGTAAAAACAAACTACAGAAAGTTTCAGAGCACGTCGTAGTCATTTACTATCTTAACTGTCATTTACTATGAAACTGAACATGGCTTGGCATACGGCCTGCACGATTAAATTTACTGCCGCTCTGACGCGAACCTCAGTGAACTGGACCGCAGCCCCCTGAGTACGGGGACATTTATAACACAAAATATGCTGTATATTCAGCCGGGTTGGAACGTCTGTGGTTTGAAAGGCTTTCCAGTAATGGTTTTTAAAATTTCAATATGAAATCATAGATATCTTGAAATTAAAGCAAGCAATTGACCTATAAATTTCAAGGGATTCCAGACTAACCTATATGTTTATTATCATGTTGGCAAAATGAGCTAAATTAAATAAATTATTATTTGACTCTCAATGTTACTGGATCAATTTAATATACCCAATGAACGCAGGCTAATTGGAGACACCTTCAGTGCGTTTGTCCACCTACTTGGTTGGTATCCCCTCGAAATAATAAAGAGCAAAATGACTTGACTAGTTGTACATGCAGTATCTAATAACACTATATTTTTTTCAATTCAAATCAAGCCTAAAAACTCACTTATTTCAGCAAGTGTGTAATAATTACATTAATTGGATGAAAGTTTTCAACAGGAATATGGCTCAATATAAAATGCTGTGGATCATCATCATATGTATGCTTTTTTTGCCCTTTAGGCCTACCTGCAGACTTGAGTGGAGCAGAAGCTTCAGCCAGTGCAGCCAATGTTGCCAGTACTGAAGTGGAACTTGTATTGCCTTTTGGGCCCAGATCAACTACACAGAAGAGGGTAAAAGTATACTTGTATAGTAATTAACAGCAGTCATGGTAACAGGATGTTACATAAAATATCAAGTTTATACTTGATAAATGCTTTGATTAACTTGGCTGAATATGTTAAAGCTGGTGTATAGTTTTGGGAGAAGAAAACATCTAATTTGGATTTACAGTTAGATAATATGAAAGACACATATCTTTTAGTGCAATGTGAACAACATGAGACTATATTTAATCGGTTTTATTCCGATTCCTTTTTTGTTACCAAAACTATAAACCAGATTTAAAGAATCATAGGCTTAAAAAAAAATAAGAAAACAAAACAAAATCTCTCAATTCACAGCACCAGATTGCCTTAAAAATACATTTAAAAAAGAGTAAACATAATAAACTTACGACTTATTTTGCCATGGCTAGCAGTGATTTTGGCTTTAGGTCTCATAGATGTTGTAGTAGTCTTGATGGTGTTCATGACAGATGGAGGAGCAGTTGTTGAAACGGTAATAGTACTTGATGCTAGGTTGGACAATGCGCCATTTCTTATTTGCTGCAAGTTAAACAATATTACATTTGTTGACTATATATCTCATGTTTCATCAATACAGTCTGGCAATTTTTTCAATAAAATATATTTAGTAATACAGACATTACTTTTGTATAGATCTGCAAACTTATTGTTCATGTACTTTTTTTACCCTTTTTTTAACACTCTGCCGGCTAAACTTCATAGAATCGCTTTTTTGTACAAAGAGTAGTACAATCAACGATCAATCAATCAATGATCAACGTGGTAAAATCACTTTCAGACATAAGTATTAGGTAACAATGACTTGCTTTTACACTGACATCATCATCATCACTTAGGTTTGTTTTTTTTTGTCCATCATTACAGGTCCATGAGACAAAAATGATAGTAGTTATAGCAGGGTTCCCAGCATTTCGCGAAAACAAAATTCCCTGATTTTTCCCTGATTTTTCCCTGATGAAATCTCAAAATTCCCTGATAATTATTCAAACCCATTTCCAATTTCGCGTGTTTTTTTTATGTTGTCGCAGTGAATGATTCGCAGTATAAAACATAAGTCTGCCTACTACCATACTTTTGATTTTGGGGCCAACCAAAATTCCCTGACTTTTCCCTGATTTTAAGGCATTTTTATCAAATTCCCTGACTTTTCCCTGACTGGAAAAAAGAAAAATAATTTTCCCTGATTTCCCTGATGGGCTGGGAACCCTGTATAGAGTACAACCTGAAATGGATTCTGTGATACATCCTTTCTTTTGCATAAGTTTATCAAGGTATATTTCCTAATCATTGTGCAAACTATTTCAAAACATCCTGTAGGACTACCATAACTAGAATTCGGGTTTAGAACTAACTCATTCCTCCCATCACGTCTAATATTATTTTTATTTTCTTCTTTAAACTATGAAATAATCTAATCTCAACTCACGATAGTAGATGTTAATAAGTCGAGAAGAACAGCATTCCGGTGATCTGCTGCGATATCTACGCAGGATTTGTCAAACTTTGAGAAGGGAGCAAAAAAAAAAACAACATACAATGTCAAGTTTTGATGGCTTTTCTATTATTTCATTTATAATGACAAACATATTACAAAAATATAGTAAATGAAATGTTAAAACAAATATTGGCAAGAGCTCAATGGGTACAAGGTAAGGGTACAAGTTACAATGATATTAGGAAAGGAGTGTCCAATATATACATTTGGAGATTTGTATGGGGCCTACTTTTAAAAACATTATTATTGACAGTTGTTTTCTGGTTCCAACTTTATGGATCTCTCTGTTCTATCAAATAACAACGCATTATAAAAGTACAGAGTCCTGAAAATTAAGGATTATGTGTTTTTAGCTACATGTATGAAAATGAAAGTCTAAAACTATCACAATGAATTATTTTTGTAAACAACTAAATAAGAAAATTCTCACTTTGTTGAGTGGAGTCACATCTGCTCCATTTCTGAGTAAACAGCCAACCACCTCCATATGCTCTCTTTCAACTGCCCAGTGAAGTGGAGTCATTTTCAGCTGAAATACAATATAAATTGATGAATAATGATCATTCCTTTTACTTAAACATTGATTTGACAAATGAAAAGTTAGATAAACACTCTGTAACAAATGAAAAATATGTTCACTGTTTTAACCACATACAGAGTGTACATGTACATTGCAGCTCTAGCACACCTAAAATAGTATTGTATGAACAAAAAGTAATAATATATTTTGTTGTCCAGATTACAATAGCCTGATATAAAGAGTTTAATATGATACACATAGTGCAGACTTGTGTGCTTGCTTGAAATCCACGGACTAGGAACATCAATAATATTTTTAAGCCCATTCAAGTACTTATGTTGCACAATTAGTAAAATTACCCAATCTATAACCGTATCAGGACAGTTACCCCTGGACAACTAAGCCCCCCCCCCCACAGAAATATCGTCGACCGCACACGAACCGTCTGCTTCGCGCCACTTTTCGATCCAAAGTGTAGTTTCGTAGAAAACGCATTTTGAGAAAAGCTCTTTTATTTTAAAACCGGCAATAATTGCACTTAGAAAGTAGATAGCAACATTCGAAAACCCGATGACTTTCATTCGATAGTGTTCAGGTTCCAAAGTTTCATCCGTAATCTTTACATTATATTGAAGTTAAGTTATTTACGCCCAAAGATGGGCATCGTAACAGAGAGGACGGTTGTTCGCTCAAACTAGAAAAAAGTGCCGCGACTCGCGCCTTGCGCCTTCACCACGAACCGTCCACCCCCTCCTCCTTACGCATGCACAAAGCTGAATGAGAGCGTTAAGAGACTCCTTCGAGGGAATATCAAAAATTTTACTTAAATTCTGTTCGAAAGCTATATGTTTTTAGAACGTCAATTTTTGAAAATTACGAAATATAAACCACAATGAGATTAACACTTATTCTAGTTCCATTCTGCAAATGTTATCCTCCAAATTTTACTAAATCTCTCTTCTTATAACAGAGAGGAACCGGTTCGTGAAAGAAGAAAAAGTACGCGATCGCGCTCGCGCCTTCACCACGACACCGTACGCGCCTCCTTACGCATGCACAAACTGAATGGGAGCGTCAGAAACTCCTTCGGGAGAAGAAATCAAAAATTTACTTAATATCTGTTCTAACTATAGTTTTAGACATTATTTTTGAAATTAGAAATATACACAATGAGATTGAATATTCTAGTTCCATTCTGCAATTGTTATCCTCCAAAATTTACTAAATGGTCCTTTTATAACAGAGAGGACGGTTCGTGGTACAGGAAATATCCCAATTTATTGCAAGAGGACGCTTTAATGATGACATCGTTATTACGTAACCGCATCAAGTTTAGACCTCGAAATTCTCAACAAATGTAGGTATCTATAAGTACATGAAAAAAAGTGCATAAAAATGGAAATTGAAAAAAAATACGAATTTGGCCAGAGAGGAGGTTCGTGAAACGGGTGACGATATGGGTTAAGGTTAGGTCACTATACGAGTGACTAGGGGGTAGATTTTTTGGACGGAGGAGTGTTTGTCCTGGGGGTGGAGAGTAACTGTCTAGGGGATAATTGTCCCTACAACACCCTATCAAACAATATCCTCACGATGTCTTGTGCTCAATATCAAGCACTAGCAGCTAGAAGCACTCTCAGCAACTGTTGGTGACCCTCCTGGCAAGCCATTAATGGAGAGGTGTCCTGTCCACCTTAGTGGCGAGCATCTCGACTCACTCCTGCCCTCAGCAGCACCTCGGCAGTACTTACATGTCCCCATTGCTTGGCCCCCCAATGGAAGGAGACAGACCGGAGCTATAAAGTATCAAATCAGGAAAATATAGGGAATAATTCTACTGTTCAAATTTGGTTGATAGGGAAGTACTTCCATTAAAGTATGTACAGTTCTATGTAAAAAAAAGTTGCTACAACAAAGAAAATTTTGTGTAGCAATCATACAAAACTTCATAGCAAATTGCGATGCGATACCAGCCAAATTATTCCCCCTAAATACCATCTTTGGTTATTGCATTTAATAAAGCGACCTGCACAATTAAGCCTTATATTTGATTACCAAGTTCGATATGTCATACATGTACATGTAAATGAACCAATAAGCCAGAGTTTACAGGCACAGATCCAGGGGGCAGCCCCCCCCCCCACCCCCCCCGGCAAAAGAAAATAAAAATAGAACTAAAGAACAACACCCCACCCCAAAAAAAAAAAAACACAGGGAAAAGTTATGGTTGTGACGATGACCCAGACTGAACCGACTCACCCTACCCACATGGCTGTTCAGGTGTAATTTGAATAACATTGACATTTTTGCGTTGTAGGCTTACTTTTGGCTCAGCCAACATGACCTTAAAAAAAATTGTGATCCTCGAGTATCCCATTTTTGCTGCTCCTCGCCCTCCCCCCCCACTATGATATCCTGGATCCATACCTGGTATATAATCTGATGCGATGAACCATGACTAATAAATGCCATACAAATTCTGCGACATGTCCTACAACTACATAATCAACCATATAGGGCCTACAGAGACGCCAACACAAGGCATTAGAAATTAGTACAAAATAATGCAAATAGTTTGAAACAACTGAAACAAATTATGTCTTGTTCACATGAGAAAGAAATTTATTGATTTGAATGCATCCCCAAATTCAATGATGGAGCAAAAGATTATTATTCATGCTTTTTCTCATGAGAAGTCATTTGGTTCAGCTGTTTTAATTATTTGCATTATTTGTGTTCTAATTTCTAATGTTCTAATCATTATGTAGTGTTGGCATCTCTGCTTATACTTGAGGTCAACAGTGCAGGGGGGGGGGGGGGGGGGGCAGGTGTTAATTTTTTTTTTGGCCTTCTTCCCATCAAAATGTTATCAGGTATGGCCCATAGGGGTAAGGTTCAGTTGGTAAATTGGGTCGGTCATTCCATTTTTTTGTCCTTTTTTTTTCTTTCTTTATTCTTTTTTCCTTCTTTTTTATGGGCGGGGGAGGAGGGCAACGGCCCGCTTAGTCCCCCCCCCCTGGATCCGCGCGCCTGGTCAACTAATATCCCTTTACAAAAGCTTATGCTTTTACAAATTGTTATACCTTCATACTCTTTTTAACATTAGATACTAATTACATCACCCTTCCTCTTTTGGGATTGTACTGGCTTTAAACAAAAAAAGACCAAAATCAAGTCTGACGACAAACCCCGCTTACCCAGTCTGTGGTAAAAAGGTGCGCCATTGGTCATCAGAATACGGACTTCATCATCACGGCCTTTCTTTGGCTGCTTCCAACAGTTTCTTGCCCAATCCACAAGGGACATTTTAGAATTTACTGTTGCCACCGATCTATCCCTTTAATGGCACTAGCCTGTAGTGAATCTGAGCAAAAATAAACAAAAACAAAAGAAAGAAAATGAATCACCCTAAACAATAGCTAACTTGTAAAATTTTACAAGGTAGGAAAAATTGTGAGAAAATGGATTTGACGGTACAACAATAAATGAGAAAAATATGTATTATGTTTAAAATACAGTGATTCATCATTCCGGGGCACGTACAGCTGCAAACCAACATTAGGCTGTGCTGAAAAATGGCTCCCTGTTGCCCTCATGGTTGCTGGAGAAACTTCTCAATAATAATTAGTGCACAAGCTAGTTTAAACCTACCTGAAAATAAATTGAGATAATCTATAGTATTATTGAAATATAGACTATAATTCTTTAATTAGAAATTTCTAGTTTTGTATCTAGAATTTTTAGACCCTTTTTTTAACATGCCTCCGTGACTGGGCTTTAAGGGGAATCCAACCCAAGGAGAGAATCAACCTTATATTATAGGAAAGAGGAAAAATGAGAGGAGCAATCTAAAAAAAAGTTTCATCAAAATCAGTTATAAAATTAGAGAGTTAAGACCAGCGCACACATTGCGATGCGATTGCACTATAAGATCCGATTGCAACAAAATCGCAGAGTGTGGCCATCCTGCAACACGCTGTGACTGCGATGCGTTTGTTGCAGAAGAATCGCAGACCAAATCTCAGACATTTGACATGTCAAATCTTCCTGCGATTCTCCTGCGATTTGATAATTTCAGCCAATCAGATTTGCTAGAGATGGAGGTTGTATTACTGCGCTCGTGCGCGTAAAAAAGGAGGTACGATGGAGATGCAGCGCCTGTTGCAATGGTGTGCGCTGGCCTGCGATGCGATTGCACTGCGATGCGATTGGCAATTTGTTGCAATCGGATCGCAGTGCAATTGACTCGCAATGTGTGCGCTGGGCTTTATGGAAGTTCGTTTTGTAGGCCTACACTAATTTTCAGATTTTCCCCATTTTCTTTAGAAATATATCTTACCTCCTTCTGAGCTCAACATATGTTGTGTGAAATATATTTTCCCATGACTATATTTTGAGCTCAGAAGTAACGAAGACATATTTCGAAAGAAAATGGGAAAATTTCTGAGGAGACTGAATGCGTTCCCATACAGTTTAGCAAAAATTGGCAAAAAATCGGGAGTGTTTTCATTTTTTATTTTCATGATAGTAAAATCAAATTTATTGAAAACCTAGACCTTTAAATAGATAGGCCTAGATCTAGGTCTAGGGCCTATATCTAGACTAGAGTCTACACAGAGAAATGTCTACAAGCTCGTACGTACAGAGCTAGAAGACATCATTTTTGATTGTTGGGCGCTCTGATTAGCTATCGCATGAAGCTCTGCCTCCTGGTTGCGATGACTGAAGTGCGTTGACCATAACGACGCGATTCAGCTGTTCCAGAAACAACGCTTATATCGTGTGTGCTGTCATTCATACACGTATGCCCACGCCGCCCGTTATACATGCACTTCTCAACATGGCTAGCGCGCTGACATTTTGTCCCCAAAATATCATGATTTCAGCGGGGATAGACTAGATCTACGTTCTTTTGCTTCGACTCTTCTCATAGTCATATAGGTCTATTCATTTTCCCCTGAGCAACTGTCGAATCAAAAATAGCTAGATCTATTTCCTATTGTACCTCTAACTTTGTTAGGTTGTTAATGTTAGTCAAGCTCGTTCCAAAAATATATTTGTCCATATTTATTGTTATCAAAATATTCGTAAATTGCTTTAAAATGACCTTGTTGCGTATATTTTTGAGCTCCAAAATTAAGCTGTAGACCTTCTATGTCATGATCTATTTTAACTGTGATCAATGTATAATATGTTTTGTTTTGAATAAATTCATTCACTCATTCATGCATTCAGTTATTGGGTGTTCGGACAGGTCGGGTGTCGATCAGACACTCTGTGACAGTCTATTTTTATTGGCCATTTGAATAGGTTTAACGTTAAGTTAACAACGTTACAAGCAATGACAATGTTTTTGGAGAGAGAGGTCTAACGTTAGATTTTTAGCACAAAATGGTAGAAAATATTGTGGAGAACAAATATTGATGATGATAAGCATTATTTAACTTAACATTGTTGGCTTAATCTGAGGGCAAACAACTTTGCTTCAATTTTGTTAAGTGTCCGGACACACCCCCCCCCCCACCCCCATCTAATTTTAAAGTCTAACTTTTGTTAACGTTAATTTCAATTCACAATTGTTCATTTGAAGGCACAATGCCAATGGTAGTGCGTTTCATATGCTAACGTGATCATTCGAGCGTCATGCATATTTGTGGAGTTAAAAATTCAACATGGTCTACAAATGCCATTGACATGCCAACAGTTCCATTCTGGGAACAATTTAATTTGATAAGGCCGCGGCAATGTTTACGGAAGTACGAGGGGAGCAGGGAAATTAGGAAAACACAGGAAGCGTTTGGTGTTCATGCCAGGGAATGCACCGGAAGCAAATCTGTTCGTGAGACTTACCCGAATTCCAGCGTTGCTTCCCACTTTTATCTTTAATTCTACAGTTACGAAACTTAAGTGGCACACATTTGCTGGTTCAAACCCTACATTTAGTTTGAAAAAGGTACAAATTCTTCACAAAAATGATGACGGAAGTTATCTTTGTGTTTCCGGTACAAAAGGCAGATCGCGAGGATACCATCGACCGCATTACAAAATGTCAGGAAAAAAAATTAATGCGCATTTAAAAGTATACTACTCAATTGTTTGAAACAACGATTACGTCTCAAGCTAGTGTTGATTAATTTTGAAAGTTAGTAAATTGTTAATAATGAAGTTTAAAAATGAATACTACACGTATCCTACTATTTCTAATAAAGAACTAGTTTCTATGCGAATTATTACTGTCCTACTTATTACACAAGGTGGGTGAGTAGGCACTACAACTAGTCTATTTTTGTAGTATTATTAGTTTTTCATTATATTCAAAGGAATAATCCAGGGCCGGCGGAGCGTTTTCAAAAGTGAGGGGGCACAAGTTTTAGAAAAATTCATGCGAACATATTAGGCCCGAATAATAAGGATTTTTACGTGGGGGGGGGGGGGGGGGGGGGGTTCGAAATGTGAAAAAGTGCACCTTTGCTTTTTGAATGAGCAGATCATATTCAAGCGCGAAGTCAGGGGTCAGTATAATGAACTTTTTCAACTTCCGAGCGCGTACGTAGCGCGAGCCGAAAATTTTGGCTTATAATTACCTGAACATAGTGTATTGTGTACATATTTTGATTATTGTCATCCCATCTGAGACACATTTGCGAGCGCGTAGCGCGAGCCGAAAATTTTGGCTTATAATTACCTGAAGGTAGTGTATTCTCTACACATTTTGATAATTGTCATCCCATCTGAGACACATTTGCGAGCCCGTAGCGCGAGCCGAAAATTTTGGCTTATAATTACCTGAAGGTAGTGTATTGGCTGTACATAATTGTCATCCCATCTGAGACACATTTACGAGCGCGTAGCGCGAGCCGAAAATTTTGGCTTATAATTACATGAAGGTAGCGAATTCTGTACACATTTTGATAATTTTCATCCCATCGGAGACACATTTGCGAGCGCGAAGCGCGAGGTGAAATTTTTGGCTTACAATGATGCAAAGGCCGTATATTTTACGCACGATTCCCCCTCTACTCTTATGTATTTTGTTTGAATTCTTTTACTAGATAACGATCACCTTCATTTTAATAACAATAAATTGCGAACGCGAGCAGAAAAAATTACATTACATTACTTGTTTGGGATGCCAGGGATTACTCAATGTAGCTTTTTGTTTAGAAAACTTTGAGAGCGCGAAGCGGGAGCCGAAAATGTTAGCTTAACGGACCGAAGGTATAGTGTATTCTAGACATAATTTGAAAATTTACATCCCATCACTTCACTTTACAATGTCAGGAGTCAGTCTTTCTGAGAGAAATTTTAGCAGACCATATTCGAGCTAGAAGTGAGGGGTCATGCAGCATAGTATAATAAACTTTTCTAGAGAAATTTGCAAGCGCGAAGCGCGAGCCGAAAATTTTGGCTTATACTGACCTGAGGTTGAAGGTAGTGTGTTCTCGACACATTTTTAAAATTGTTATACTGTCTAAGAGAAATTTGCGAGCGCGAGCCGAAAATTTTGACTTATAATTAACTGAAGGTAGTGTATTCTAAATTTGTAAAATTTTGAAAATTGACATCCACCACTTCACTTTGCGACGTCAGGAATTAGTCTTTCTGAGAGGAATTTGCGAGCGCGAAGCGCGAGCTAAAAAATTTTGGCTTATAATGACACAAATAAGGCCGTTTGTTTTACGCACATTTCCCCCTTTAGGCTTACTCTTAGGCCTATGTATTTTTGTTTGAATTCTGTTACTAGCTGGGTAACGATTTTAACAAAAATAAATTGCGAGCGCGAAACGCGAGCAGAAAACATTATTTGGGATGCCAGGGATCAGTCAATGAGCTCTTTAAAAAAAAAAAGTTTGCGAGCGCGAAGCGCGAGCCGAAAAAATTGACTTATAATTAATTGAAGGTAGTGTATAATAGACGTCAGGAATCGGTCTTTCTGAGAGGAATTTGCGAGCGCGAAGCGCGAGCTGAAAATTTTGGCTTAAGACACCGTATATTTTACGTACATTTTCCATTTTATTTCCTTTTGTTTGAATTCTTCTATGGGTCAAGATAACCTCAATTATAAAAAAAAAAAAAAAATCGCGAGGGCCAAATGCGAGTAGAAAAATTTACATAACTTTACTAATATGGGACATAAGGGATCAGTCAATGTGCCTTATTGAGAGAACCTTGCGAGCGCGATGCGCGAGCAGGAAAAAAAATGGCTTCCAATGAACCCGAAGGTAATGTATTTTAAACACATTTTGCCTCTCATTCCCGTTCTTCTTCTTCTTTTCCCCCCCTTTTTTTCCCTTAGAAAATATTAAAATTTTTGGCAAAAAAGTGGGGGGGCCCGGCCCCCAGGCGCCCCGTTCGCCGGCCCTGTAATCTAACACTCATCTACGGAATATTTATTGAATTAGGATATCGATTGTTTTTCCTTGAATTTAAAGGCCATATTTTATCTAAATATACAACTGATGCTGACTGATACATATATTGAAGTTCTGTTTGGAAACATCGATTTCAAAACGCCCGTTCTTATAGTCTAATGGCAATTTTCCAGGGAGCCAGCCATTATAGAAATACCAGGGGCCGGGGGTTAATTTGTCCTGGAAATACTTTATTTTTGTGGAGATTACACCAATCCGAGAAAAGAACAACAAGAAAGAAAAAAAAGAAAGAAGAAGAAGAAGAAGGAGAAGGAGAAGAAGAAGAAGAAGAAGAAATTTTGTCTGTCATCACTGTACTTAGTCATGTTATAACACCCCAAGGTCACTTTGGAAGTTTCAAAGCGTTTTAAAGTTGGCAATTTGGAATCAAGTTGAACACAGGTCGCTATATAGAGTAGGCCTAGGCCTACAAAGGATTCCCAGAGTTTATTTTCGAAACATTTCGCAATTCTCTGCAACTTAAGGTATCCTATATGTTAACCCAAAATTATAATTTTGTGCAACTTTTCAGAAGTTCCCAAGTGTGACATGGGGCGTGTAAAAAAAAAAAAAAAAAAAAAAAAAAAATACCATAAAAGTTAATTATTGAAGTAGGAGAATCGACTCGGAAGGCCGCAAGGCTTTGAACAATAACATAGCTCCGAATCCCCCTCCCCCCCCCCCCCC
>CALNVZ010002100.1:62175091-62187300 GCA_940671915.1 Paracentrotus lividus | reverse complement strand
ATATGAAGTTCTGTTTGGAACAATCGATTTCAAAACGCCCGTTCTTATAGTCTAATGGCAATTTTCCAGGGAGCCAGCCATTATAGAAATACCAGGGGCCGGGGGTTAATTTGTCCTGGAAATACTTATTTTTTGTGGAGATTACACCAATCCGAGAAAAGAACAACAAGAAAAAAAAAGAAAGAAGAAGAAGAAGGAGAAGAGAGAAAAGAAGAAGAAGAAGAAATTTTGTCTGTCATCACTGTACTTAGTCATGTTATAACACCCAAGGTCACTTTGGAAGTTTCAAAGCGTTTTAAAGTTGGCAATTTGGAATCAAGTTGAACACAGGTCGCTATATAGAGTAGGCCTAGGCCTACAAAGGATTCCCAGAGTTTATTTTCGAAACATTTCGCAATTCTCTGCAACTTAAGGTATCCTATATGTTAACCCAAAATTATAATTTTGTGCAACTTTTCAGAAGTTCCCAAGTGTGACATGGGGCGTGTAAAAAAAAAAAAAAAAAAAAAAATCCATAAAAAGTTAATTATTGAAGTAGGGAGAATCGACTCGGAAGGCCGCAAGGCTTTGAACAATAACATACTCCGAATCCCCTCCCCCCCCCCCCGATCCCAACATTCAACATTATATAAATAGTGCATGCTCTATCCATGCAACATACTAGTATGTTCACGACAAATACTAAATTATCCCGAGGGCACATTTATTCACCGAGGCCGTAGGCGAGGTGAAACAGATGTGCCCGAGGGATAATTTAGTATTTGGAGTTCACATAGTCAGTAATGTTGCATTAATAGATGCATCACTATTTATTATAGTAAATAGACTCCTAGATCTTTGAACTTTCCTATCTGGTTTTATCAAATTTGCAAATGTTTGCCAAACTTTTGGTGCTAATTAAGCTATTGTGACGTATATTGTCGCTCCGCGTATCTATTGTTGTGCGCACCATTTAAATGTTTACGCGCGTGCGCAACAAAGCAATCGATTTCGCCATTCATTTTAACACAGATAAAAACCGTTCAACATTATATAAATAGTGCATTGGCGTCTACAATGCAACATACTAGATATGTGCACGACAAATACTAAATTATCCCGAGGGCACATTAATTCACCGAGGCGGTGGCCGAGTTGACAAGATAGTGCACGAGGGATAATTTAGTATTTGGAGTTCAAATAGTCAGTAATGTTGCATTAATAGATAATTTTTGGCTCGCGCTTCGTTCTCCTGCATGATACTAAATAGGATACTGGTAAAATAATATATAATTTTAAGCTAAAAAATTTCGGCTCGCGCTTTGCGTTCGCAATACTTTTTCCATGACTAAATGAAAAAGATCAAGGCAGCATTATGATTTTGAAAAGCATACATTCAAAGACAAAATTATACTCCCCTCGCTCTCCGAAAACATTTCTCTTTAGAGAAAATGCCTCTATCCAATTTCAGCTTAAAATTTTCGGCTCGCACTTCGCGCTCGCATTAGTTTTTCCATTACTAGAATGAACAGTAATCAAGGCGGAATGGACAAGCGGGCAGAGTGACCCTCCCAACCTTATATACCCCTGTGGCTGATACATAATGACCTCTTCGATGGTCGAAGACCATATCAATTCTACTCCACGTGAAATGTAAACCTAACGTATGACATTAAATCTTAACATAAGACGCGTCCATTATTTGAGGAGGGGAAACGCAACATTACATTCATGAGTTTAGGTGAAATACAACTGAGCGGCGCAGAAAATTATACGGTTCTACATTAATGTCAACAAAACCGCGCGCTATAACGGCGGGAAGCGACCGATTGACAACTGCATGCAATATTACTTCTGCGTACAAAAACTCGCCTAAGAAAACTTCCCTGTGGTAAAATGGTCTGGTCAGTCGATCCGTTCGAGCTAATTTCTCATGGACTGAAATAAATAATTGAACTTTTATCATAGTTTTCGTAGGTAGATGCTTCAGACCAGATTGGGGAAAATACATTTTGGCAAGCCTATAACCATTGTGCTAAAGTTGTAATCAGAATCTTTATTTCACATAGATTGATGTTCCTAACGATTATTGATATAAATAGTGATCTTGTCAACATCTTGGCGAAGACGCCGTCCACATGCGATGCATGTGATATGCGGAAATATTGACCCATCGAGTAAAGATTCGTTTGTGACAATGTTCAAAGTGACAGGACTTTTTTTAACCAATCGAAATGAATTTACCATCTCTGGAAAGGTGAGAATTCAAGCTTTTAAAAACGGCTTGATCATTAACTGTTATAATATTATGCGTTATCCAGGAAGATAATTATGTGGCGTATGAGCTATTTTGAGAGCAAAATTTGCCATATTGTACAGGAATTTGATCTGATTAGGATTTCGAATTGACACAAGTGCAGGAAGATTTTTTTTTCCCCTTTGCAGTAAGTTATTCCTATTTTTGAAAAAAAAAGACTCTTAACGTAATTATTCAAGTTGATCATTTCTTTGAAAAGGTAGTTGCTCGCCATTATCAAGAAACAAAGTGAAAAACTGTGCAAATACAAAAATGTCTATGGCAGCGTTTGATTTGCGTAGAGTGATAGCGCCCTCTTCCTCTTAAGTTTACAACTAGAATTGATATGCCAAAAAGAAATTAACACCTACCCCCCCCTTTTTTTTTTTGTTTAAAGTGCCCTTTTATACATATTTTTCTTGTATATAACCCCTCAAAAATGTCTTGAAATTCAATTTTGAGTCCTCGTATCTTTTTGTTAATTGTCTATAATTCATATATTTATAATCTTAATTGGAAAGTTCATTTATTCCTCTAATTGCTTGATTACGCGACCATTCGTAAGAGTTGTGCAATGCTTGAAGCACAGTATGTGTCACGAATTTACAAATCAAGATCAGAAGTAGAAAGTTGCCAATGAATGGCTATTGTTGAAAGGCAGAGTTTCTATTGAGGTATCTTAATGGTCATGCATTATTCCTCAATGTTTTCACTTATGTTGATGTAAGCATAGCCATTCATTTGGCAACTTTCATTTTCTTGACGTTCTTCGAGTTTGCGAGTACTGTGCATTCAAGCATAATATAACCATCACAAATGGGTATCAATGTGACAAGGAATAAATCAACTTTCCAATGATATCAAATTTAACCATCATAAACAATCAAATAAAAGATATGAGGCTCAAAGTTGAATTGCAAGATATTTTTTGAGAGGTTTAATTTAGTTTGTTTGTTTGTTTTTTTTTTCGTGCTCGTGGATACTATATAGGACCTTTAATGCACAAACATATCCATTTCAGCTTAAAATTTCGGCTGCGCTTCGCGCTCGCATTTAGTTTTCTTATACATGAATGAATAGTAATCAAGGCGGCTATAAGCTAAAACAGGCGCGAATCCAGGGGGCCGATGGGCCCGGCACCCCCCCCCAGCCCCCAAGAAAAGGGGGGGAATGAAAAAGAAAAAAAAGCGAGAAAAAAGGCACAAGCGGGCAATTGACCCCCCAACCTTACCCCTATGGCGGATACATAATGACTCTCTTTGATGGTCGAAGGCCCAAACAGAAAATAAAACCTACTACCCCCCCTTTTTTTTTTTTTAAGTGCCCTTTTTTACATATTTTTTCTTGTATACGGATTTAGTTTTTTTTTTTTTTTTTTTTTTTTCGTGCTTGTGGATACTATATCAGTCTGTGTCAAAAAAATGGTACAGTCGGGGAAAAAATCATTTAGGTGTGAAATCTTTTCATATATGTGTTTTGTGGTACCAAATTAAAGCCAAAAGATTTTTCTTGCTGATGCGCTTTGTCCTGTATAATTTACTTTCGTAAACAAAAGTTATGCTAGTTTTGTGCGACGAGGAACAAATCGAAATTACGCACTTCTATTGTCTGGAGCGCTGAATTCATGGTCATTATGCGAAATCGTACACAAAGGCATGGGACGGCGTGCGAAAATGGATTTTCCTTGATTGTAGAAAATTAGTCATATCTCAAAAAATACTGCACCAAATGTGATGAAAATTGCAGAAGAAAAGAGTGATATTCCTGCTTTATGAAAATAACAACAACACGTTGATATTAACTTCAACTATAAAAAAATGTTTCCAACTGTACATTTTATTTGACACAGACTGTATAGGCCTAGGACCTGTATGCCACAAACATATCCAATTTCGCTTAAAATTTTCGGCTCGCGCTTCGCGCTCGCATTAGTTTTCCATTACTGCATGAACAGTAATCAAGGCGGCTATAAGCTAAAAGCAGGCGCGGATCCAGGGGGCCGACGGGCCTGGCCCCCCCCGCCGCCCCCCCCGCCCCCCAAAAAAGGGGGGAAAAGAAAAAGAAAAAAAAAGCGAAGTAAAAATGGACAAGCGGGCAGATTGACCCCCCCAACTTACCCCATGGCTGATACGTAATGACCTCTTTGATTGCCGAAGGCCCAAAAGAAAGTAACACCTAATCTCCCCCCCCCCTCCCCCCCCCCCCCCCCGCTTATCGCTTGGGTAGCGTGACGTGAAAAAAATTGAGTGACCTTTTGGTCGCCCGATGCAACGGGAAAAATGTGGGTGTACCAAAATCTGAAATTCCAATTTTGCCCCCCCCCCCGCTGTAATGAATCCTGATCCACACTGTAAAGCATACATTTAAAATGATTAAGACAAATTTCTATCGCACCCTCCCTCTCAAATAGATCCCGCCGCTAAAGGGCCTGTCCCACAGGCGGCGATCGTTTTTGGGACAACCTGATAATAAGGAGTTCGTCTTTAAAAGGCGATTATAAACCTACATACGACTCCTATCTAAGCTAAGGTTTCAACAACAACTTGCTACCACACTCACAACAGCAAGATCGCCGGTTGTCGCACAACGATCGCCTTCAGTGGGACAGCCCAAGCTGTGGGCTGTCCCACTGGAGGCGATCGTGTTGCGACACTGGTGTCACTGGAGCGATCGCTGTTGCGACAACCGTGATCTTGCTATTGTGAAAGTCAATGGGCGTCAATCCGTAATTAGACCGGGGGGGGGGACACAAGTTCAGCGAAGATGGGGGCGGGGAGGGTTCAGAGGATATGAAGGGTGTTTACAAGGTATGGTGTGGCATAATGGATAACATTATCCCCACCCTCCAATATACACTTAGTATCAGAAACAGTGAATAATAGGTGCTGAATAAACAAGAGTAAACAACAGGTTAAATGTTTGCATTGTTCCAATTCATTCCATTGTAGTTAATTAAATTCCTATATGGACATATAATTAGATTTTTTTTTAGTTCCTCTGTTCAAAAATTATTGATATCGAATATAGGGGGACTTTCTTTTTGTATTGTGTTTAATCCACTCTATGATTCAGATGAAGTCGGCGTTACACATCTACCGTAGATTCATTGTGCAAATCCAGCGGGGAAAAGGAATGGATCTAGGGCCAATGAAAGATGAATGGTCAAAATAATTTTGAATGGAGAAACACAAAATGAAGTTGTTGTTGTTGTTGCTCTAGTTATGATAAGTATATGTAGGTTTTAATTCACTTTTTTAAAGCCGATTCCTTATTATTATCAGTTGTCGCACAACATACGATCGCCGCTGTGGGACAGGCCTTTAAACTTTCTTATGTCACTACTGATTGTGTATGCCAAAACAGATCGCGACAAGTTGGCAACTTATTTCACTCATTCCCCCCCCCCCCACTCCTCGAAACGGATCATTACGCCGCTTGTTGCGTTAGTTGGCAAATTTCGAGTCAGGTTGAACACAGGTCGTAGCACGTTATGCAATGTTTACATAGGATTCAGAGTTTATTTTTTAACTCTCGAAACGGTCTCTCAAAATCGGTTATAAATAAGAGAGTTATGAAAGTTTGAAAGTCTCGTTGTACCTTCTATGGGGCTCTAAAAATTGGAACATTGGGCTTCAAAGCGATTTTATGGACCACCCTCCCTATTGGTTTTGTACACAATATTTTTTCCCCAATTTTTCTTTCAAATTTGTCTTATTTACTTCTGAGTCACGAGAAAATATCTTTCATCACCATGTGTCACATATTGGGGTCATAGTAAAAGGAGAGGGACGCTGTAACATTTTTGGAGGAAATTTGTTCCATTTTTTCACATAGCATAAAATGTACAGTCTTGAGCTGTCCAATGTCTCAATTTGTAGATATTTATCAGGTACATGTAGTCTGTGTCAAATAATGTACAGTTGGAAAACATTTTTTATTATAGTGTGATAGGTTAATATCAACGTTGTATTGTTTGTTATTTTCATAAAGCAGGAATATCACTCTTTCTTCTGACATTTTTTCTCCACATTTGGTGGCAGTATTTTTTTGAGATATGACTAATTTTCTACATAAAAAATCCATTTTCTCGCACGCCGTCCCAATGCTTTGTGTACGATTTCGCTATATGACGTGAATTCAGCGCTCCAGAACAATAGAGTGCGTAATTTCGATTTGTTCCTCGTCGCACAAAACTTAGCATAACTTTTGTTTTACGAAAGCAATTATACAGGACAGCGCATCAGCAAGAAAAATCTTTTGGCTTTAATTTGGTACCACACACACCACATTATATGAAAAGATTTCACACCTAAATGATTTTTTCCCCGACTGTACCATTTTTTTTGACACAGACTGTATATATATATATATATACAGTGCGTCCCAAAAAGAACTATACACTTTTTAAATAGCTCCCAAATAGAAAAATATATGATTATTGGGGAAAAGATTTATAAATATATAAAGCTCATATCCTCAACTATCATTATGATACAAAAAATTCTGAAAATAAAGCATGCTTCAGTGAGTAATGCCCACTTTTGTAAAGGACACAAAAATTAGCCTGCGCAGGAATTCACTATTCATTTTGCACGTGGTTATGGAACGCCATGAAGGAGTCAAAATTAACGATGGAATAAATCAGCCAACAGAGTCAAAGATAAACCAAAATTCAGAAAAAACAATCAATATTATGCAAAAATGTAATGTTTCACTGTTTTCTTTTCATATCATTGATTTTTGCTTTGACTTCAGTTTATTTTTTTCTTTGTTAGCTGATTGATTCCATCATTAATTTGGACTCATTCATGGCGTTCCATAACCAGGTGCAAAATGAATAGTGAATTCCTGCGCAGGCTAATTTTTGTGTCCTTTACAAAAGTGGGCATTACTCACTGAAGCATGCATTATTTTCGGAATTTTTTGTATCCTAATGATAGTTGAGGATATGAGCTTTATATATTTATAAATCTTTTCCCCAATAATCATATATTTTTCTATTTGGTAGCTATCTAAAAAGTGTATAGTTCTTTTTGGGACGCACTGTATATATATATATATATATATATATATATATATATATATATATATATATATAAAGAAATACAATTTGAATGAAAAACTGTAGAGATAAAATAAAATAAAATATTCAAATTGTATTTCTTTTTAGTTTAACATAAAACCGAAGCAGAAATCATTTCTCTCTCTCTCTCTCTCTCTCTCTCTCTATATATATATATATACATTGTATATTGCAGAATAATAACAATAATAAAATAATAATACTAATAATAAAGATAAACAATAGTGAAAATATTAAAACCATATTTGTAGAGTTGATGTTCAGAAAGTATATTAGATACATTGATATAAGATATGTGAAGGCCATATAATCAAAACACTTATTTATTGTATGTTTTGTATATAATACCTACAGACGATCCAAAATGGAATCTAAGAAAAAAAAATTGCAGTTATACTGATGCCAATGGGCAGTATAAATTTACTCATGCATTTTCATGTTGTAATGATATTATGATATTTTGCGTCAGTGTTATACAATTCTTGACTATTTCATCGTTTAAAAACAAAATAAATGTATGATGAATTTAATAGGTATTACCATTTTTGAAAATAGTGATGAAATATGCAGTATCATCCATTGCAATAATGTCGTTTATATCTTTCTTATCTGTACTTATGCACACTTTGTAAAACGAAATTTTGTTATTTTTCATTTACATCGAGTGAGAAAAAAAAAATAGAAATTTGTCAATAAAAATAATTACTATTATACATATTTGGAAAGAGTAGGATGTTATGCATGATTAATTTAACACTGCCAAATCTCACTTGTGCCAAATGACAGAGTGAAGAATTTAGAAAAAACGGGTATAACGTATTATATGTTCCCGTCCAAAAGACACACATACACACACATACACACACACACACACACACACACACACACACACACAAACACACGCACGCTGGTCTTTGGGAAAAAATCAATGTTTAATCAAAGGGCAGATATTTACACTACATTCTGATTAGCTTTGGTTGTGCGTTGGTTGACTTCAGCCGTTCTATTTCAGCTGGAAAAACAGGCATATTAGATCAACATACAACGACGCCGAAAGTTATACACCTACAATCACAATTAAAACATCACGCAATAAAAGCATAATAATAATATCGTGTAAAAAGTACAGACATAGAAACATGAACAATTCCTACATTAGGGGGTAGTCCATACGAAGTATAAAAATATGTTTTGTACTACACATGAACATGGCACACAATTGCTCACGGTGGAAATGAATCATGATTGCGACACTCTGCTCAAAGGTCAAGAAATATCAATTGAAATTAAATCAACATGTTTTGAAGCATGACTTCCTTTATGTTTTGAAAATAACATGTTCTCATTATAATCCTTCACACATGATTACAGCACATGAATCTTTGCGAGCACATGTCACAAGATGAACTAACAACCAATTAACACATACCTGCGTGTTTTCAGAAGCTGCGGCATGTTGTTCACATAATAGCACGTCTTTGCAATTGGGTTCCCAGATTGGTTTTCAAAAGCCAAAGTAAGTTCTTTGTATGTGGGATCTATTATGGGCCATAACGGATAGTTTGACTCCGTCCCCTCACCAGACCCAGGGATAAGTTGGGATCACTGCGGGGAAAACTTTTCAGATGGGATGAGGAGATGTCTTTCTCTTTAACTACCCTCAGACCTAATGCATTTACTCTCTATAATAATACATTATTAATTATACCCTTTTACTCTACCAACCTCATTCTCTGTTCTCCCTTCCTTTATTAGCTAATTTGCGAAACACTTCGATGTGTTCAGCATTTGACGTTAATTTATTAAGAGCTATGGTGTAATTAAAATGTTGGTATACATTTCCCCCACACTCTTCTCTCTCTCTCTCTCTCTCTCTTTTTTTTTTTCTTGTCTTGTCTTTTTTTTTCTTTTTTTTTTCTTTTTTAATTCTTCTTCTTTCTTTTTCTTTTTTTTACTACTAATAATATAATTTATCATTAAATTTTATTTAGCAAGTACATTAATAATCAATGCACACTATATCTTCTGAAAAGTCATTGATTTATTTCTTGTTTATCATTTATCTATGATTTATTGATGTTACAAAATCAAAAAATATCATGAGACAACATTTGATTTATTGCAAGATTACATTTATTTTAAAATCGCCAATTCTTTGGTTTCGTTTGGACTTGAGTACTGTAAGAATAATTTCATCACACACATTCTTCATACAGTATTAATTAAAAATCCACTAATCTATTTATGTGCAAAACGTATTTCTAAAAGTGCTATGCAAGTAAGCACAGAAATTGAATCCAAATTTGGGAAGAATAACTTTATGTCCATAAAAGAAAATCAGTCAAATAGTAACAAGGTTATAAAAGTTTTTAATCAAGTCGGAATCACTTAACTGAGACCTTTCAGTGAGATAAACTGTTGTTCTGATCTAAATTACATTTAACTTATCTTGACATTCCTGCTCTCTCCTTCATACCTCTACCTCCTCATTTGGGACTACACCAAAATAAATGGTTGATATAATTTTGTTGTCCCCCAAAATATATGTAGAAACGGGCTAAGAAAAAAGTTATTATAACTATATCATAGCAATTCTAGTATTGGAATAAACGAAAGAACTGACCAGCTGCATAGACCTACAGTACAAATCCATAACTTAACACTTTTTTAATCTGATTTTGTGCAAACTGTGGAAAATCTCCTCTTCTGATATCTTTGTTTTCATTTCAAACAACTTTTTATGTTGGATTAATCACAGAAATTACCCCCAAATACTGTTGGTACCAAGAACAGACGATGTTATCAGGAATAAATTGAGATACAATTCTATAAAGTCATTAGACACTGATGCACAGCTTATCATATAAAAGTACCAGTTATAAACAAATATATATATATAAATATATATATATATATATATTGAAAATAATATGCATGCAAGCTGTTGAAACTTACAACAACAAAAATATATATATAACAAAAATTGTATTCTGAATCGACTACAATTACAACACTTTAAAAGAGTATGTTATAAAATATTTTACACATATCTTCACCCTGACAAAATCGAATACCCTGTTTAAAATACTTATAGTAATAACTTTCACTGCAATAATGGAGTAAAATCACATCACATCATTGCCGTCTTATGATTGTTGAAATTATAATATCCTTTTACTCTATGGACAGGATTCTGGATCATCACAGCTTTTATCACTGTCTTCATTGACTTTCTCTTCCAAGAGAGACTTCAGGCGTTCCAGTTCAGCTGGGGAGAAAATGAGAAAAATATGTTGATCAACATTAAAACCTGAAAATTAAGTTCCTGACAAAAAAAAATACAATGACAGCAAAATACCAGCAATATATATATATGTATCGAGCATGAAGGTATCCAAAGCAACTCCACCGATGAAGCAATATCATCTGACCTACATTTATACATAAATATTTCTAATTGAGGTACATACCTGCGTTTTCCATAAGCTTTGGCATGATGTTTTTCAGAAAATGACACCTCTTTGCATTTGGGTTTCCAGATTGGTTTTCAAAAGCCAAAGTAAGTTCTTTGTATGTTGGTTCTAGGGAGGTGTACTTGGGCCATAACGGATAATTTGACTCCATCGATTCGCCAGCTTCAGTGGAGGATAAATTGGGATCACTGTGGAGAGAATTTGGCATCAAATTAATCACCGACTAAAATGTATTTTGAAATAAACCCATTAACATATAACAAATATATAGCCACAAAAAATATCCCATAATTTTGAAGTATGAATATCTAATCACGGGTTTCAAGACGTGTCTTGGTAGAAATGTCCTCCCAGCGTTTGTGGTATCTTTTTCATTTGGGATATTTGCATGATGACTGAATAACAGACAACTTTAAGGTGAGTGGTAAGTCTAACTTGCGCCAACTAGCTTTTGATGAAGATCAAATAACAAATTCGGAATATATTTTATTGTCTTGGTAGAGGGTGTGTGTGTGTGTGTGTTGTGTGTTATGTGTGTGTGTGTGTGTGGTGCATGAGAGGGTGGAGTGTGCGTGTGTGAGAGAGAGGGGCGTGTGAGTTGGGAGTGCGTGAGTATGTGTGAGTGCATGAGATAGGGCATCTTGTGAGTGGGTGTGTGTGTGGGGGGGGTTCTGAGAGGGTGTATACGAAGTGTGTGAGATAGGGCATAGATTGTGGGTGTTGTGTGTGCTTGTGTTAGTGCGTGTTTGTTTTCTGTATAATGAATGAAATTAAATCTTTTTACTTAATTAATGCTGATTCCATTCTAATTGTAATTGAAGGCATATAGATTTTATTCTTCGGCATCTACTTCACCTACAAACGGGAAAGGTCCAATCATGGGTAAAAGTATCCAATTTAAGAAAATCATTTGTACATCAGAGGTAATAAATAAGTAGAGGGCTCATAGTCTTAGCTTATAAAGTTTGTAATTTATATGTAGAAATGATTGAAGAGGACATTTCCAATATATTTTTCTTGAATGTAAATGAATGTGACAGATATAAAATCTAAGTCTGAAGTTACATTAAAAGTCAGATAGTGAATTGTCTTACCGGTATGTGACATGTAAAAGAGTAAAAGTATTCACTCAGTCTTTTATCAAGACTTGCAAAAACTTTTTTTTTTTTGTACCTGCATCTTCCTTTACAATTGACTAGGTCGTGTGAGACTTGTGTAGCAAGACGGGATCACTGGAAATGTGACAAGTTCCTCTTTAAAAATTATTTTAAACCATACTACTTGAACATAATAAAAGTTTGAAATATGATACCATCTATATATGAGTATTCTTTTCATCGAATCCGTGCAATAATCTTTTGAAATATATTATTCTAAC
>CALNVZ010002100.1:62136786-62168230 GCA_940671915.1 Paracentrotus lividus | reverse complement strand
CCAAACATTTAAGAACAAATTGAAGACATATTTGTTCTCCCTCTGATCTATTTATATCAACTTGGAGAGCAAGTCACCTTTCTTACTTTGCTTGTTTGTTTGTTTGTTTTTGTTTTTTTATGTGAAGCGCCTTGAGCAATTTATTTGGAAGGGCGCTATATAAGAATATGTTATTATTATTATTAATACCACACCTCCACCATCACATCTCAACCATTACACCAATACCACATGTCCACCTTCACACCAATATCACATCTTAACCATCACATCCATACAACACCTCAACCATCACACCAAAACCAAACCTCCGCCATCACACCAATACCACATCTGAATCATCACAGCTCCGCCATATCACACCAATACCACACCTCCACCATCACATCTCAACCATTACACCAATACCAACACTCCACCATCACACCAATATCACATATCAACCATTACATCCATACAACACCTCAACCATCACACCAAAACCAAACCTCCGCCATCACACCAATACCACATCTGAAACATCACAGTCCACTATATCACACCAATACCACACCTCCACCTTCACATCTCAACCATTACACCAATACCACATCTCCACAATCACACCAATATCACATCTTAACCATCACATCCATACAACACCTCAACCATCACACCAAAACCAAACCTCCGCCATCACATGAGATACCACATCTGAAACATCACAACTCCGCCATATCACACTAATACCACATCTTCATCATCACACCAATACCACATTCAATTTATCCACACCACTGTCACACCACCACCATTACACCAACACCACACCTCATTTGAACAATATCATATCTTCATAACCACACAAACACCACACCTCATTTACCACACTTACCACATCTTCAACAGCATACCAAAACCACATCTCCACCATCACACCAACACCACAGCTCAACCATTGCATGAATAATACATCTTTACCAAATCATCAATAACACCCATCCACCTTTGAATGTATAACACACATCCACTCATACAACCAATATCTCACCAATACTACACATCCACCATAAAACTCCTATGCCACAACTCAACTATCACACTTCATATACCACATCTCTTTACCATTACATCCATCACCACACCAATACCAGACTTCATCCACGATTCAATGTGATACATTACCTGCATGATAGCTCCTGAAAAAAGCCCAGCACTCATCGTTGATAGTACGTGAAGGTTGACACTCCCTGATCCAGCACTCTCACCAAAAATTGTCACTTTGTTAGGATCACCACCAAATGCTGTATAATTGTATCAATTACAATATAAATTATGATGCTAATAAAATTAAAACAGTATATATATATATATATTCTTGAAAGGGTACTAGGTGCACTGACTTATTACACTTATAATAGTACTGCATAGCTTGGTTTTTAGGCACAATTTATGAAATGTTGCCTTTTGTTTTCTAAAGATGATATATCACTACTTGCTTAATTAATAAATCTTTGAAAAACTTTACGGGAAATTACGGTCTTTTGAATTTCTATGTATACCCTAAAATAATGTAGCTCTTTCAAATCATCTGATATTTACCTGCTATATTTTCCTGTACCCATAGCAATGCCTGTCGCTGATCTAGGAGTCCAAGATTGCCTGGGATAGCATCATCACCTACAGTAATAAAGAAAGGATAAACAGACAGGATTTTTAGAGGAATATATTCAAAATGTTTAATGACCATAATCATTGTACACTGTTAGAAAAAATTAAACAAGTTGTTTAAAATCTTAAAAAACTGCGTGTAAACCGGTTTATCGCACAGCGTTGTTTAAAAATTTAACAACCTGTAGTTGTTTAAAACTTTAACACTCTTGTTGTTTAAAAGTTTAAACAACCTGTTGTTTAATGGTTGTAATTATTCAACAGTATTGTTTAATGCTTCTCTCCAAAATAAAACGCTCCAACATTTGGTTAACGCGGCCGGAATCAACTCACGACCTTTCAATTATAAGGCAGACACTCTATCCACTGAGCCAACAGATCTGTAAATACACTTAAGTTCATGGCTATCACGTGGCATTTGCCTCGGCCTGTTCAAACAAAAACCTGTTTAATACAGTGTAATATGTCTGTAAACAAGTCTTGTTTAAGGCTATAAAACCCCGCTTTTCCGGTTTCAAACAACAACGTTTAAATATCAAACAAGAATGTTTAACTTTTAAACCAACATTTTTTTAAACAGCAAAATTTTTAAACCGTGTTCTAACAGTGTACTTATATCTTGTAAAAGAAATATTTCTTTGATAGAATTTTCAACAACAAAAAATAGACATTAATCCATCATTCTAATTATTTGTTATTCAGCTTTTCATGCATGGGCAATGGCCAAAATATCAGGAGAGAGCACGATTTAGAAAATGGACATACAGTAACTGCCATGTCATATTATTTGTTCAGTAATTCTGATAACCTTGTGGAGAAAGCTTTCGTTTTTGTAAGGCGATATACTCTTCTTCATACTCTAAAGATTTCTAAAGAAGATCAAGCAATACCAGTTGTCAAAAAGCCAAGCATTCCAAGGCGGTAGTTGATAGTCACAACGATGACATCCCCTTTGGCAGCAAGGAACAATGTATCCTTGGTCGATACTCTACCAGCCCCCAAATGATAACCACCTCCATGGATCCACAACATCACAGCAACATTTTCAGGCTATACAGAGTGAGTAAAAAAAAGTCCCATCATTTTGAAGTTGGTCTTGTTTGAAGCAGGGGTTTCATGATATATCTTGGTATTGGTAGATTCATCGTCTCAGCATTTGTTGGTACCCTTTCATTTGGATCTTTGCATGCATAACTCAGAAACAGACAATCTTCAAAAGATAGCAGTATCTCAATTGTGTCAAATAGATAAAGCTAAAAAGCAAATGACTATGTTGACAGAATACGTGTACACACATTCACACACACATACACACACACACCCTTTAACCACAAACACCACACTCACACACACATTCTCCCTCACACACACGCACATCACACATGAACCACAAAACACAGTAAACAATTTTCACAATAACACTTCCCCTTTGAAGTTTTGTTTACCATGACCACCACTGAATGTTTGGGGGGTAACATCTGTTTTTGTGAGTGAGGGTGTGTGTATGTGTGTGTGGGTGTGGATGTTGAGGGTGTGGATGTGTATGTGTGTGTACTGGTATGGATGAGATGGGTATGTGCTTGTGTGCTTGTGTGTATGTTTGTGTGTTTGTATGTGGGTGTATGGGTGTGTGTGTGTGTGTGTGTGTTGAGGGTGTATGTGGGTGTGTGTGTGTGGTTAGAGTGTGGTGTGTAAGCCTATTTGGTTTGTGTATGTGTAAGGGTACGTGTGGGTATGTGTCTCTGTGCGAGCATAGTAATAAATTCTCAATTTGTTTATTCTTCACCCAACCACTTGGCACAAGTGAGGTTTTGCTGTCTTCTGAAGATTGTCTGTTAAACCACCCAGTCATGCGTGCAAAGATGCAAATGAAAAGTGTATCAACAGATGCTAGGAATCTGAATCTATGCCTCTGTAGGCCTTCCATTCAATTAAAATATGTAAGTGGGAAAAATATAAGTTAGTTTGTCAATGAGTCAGACTATTAGTTAGTGCAGGAAGTTGTCATAGGACATAATACTTCCTGGTTAGTGGCTTGTACAGAGAGTCTCTTTTATTTAGGATGGAAATTACTATAGAGAATACATGCAAACTCAAAAGCTAAATACATCGTTGATCTATAGTCATCATCATCATGCACGATCATAAACTAATTTAATAAGTTATAATAGTGAATAACATACACTTACCTGTGGTTGTGGTACAGTGACATCGAGATAAAGGCAATCCTCTGACAACGGTATGTCTAAAACGAAGAAGGGACTTTTCACTTGGGCACATCCTATTGGATCCCTGGTTGCATCGAAATCACCTACAATGGACACGGGCATAGGACGGGCATAACGCAGATCACCAACAGGTGGCTCGGCATACGGCAGACGAGAGTACACATCCACAGAGCGCTCAAATCCAGGCACCTGTTTTGAGCTAACCTGGAAACGCCGTCCGCGATAAGTTGCTTTGGTAGTCTCAATCACTGGGCCCTGGTCCGTGTCGTCGCTTGCTAAAACTGATGACAGTGCCAAGAGACAAGACAAAACTACAAACGCCAAAAGGGCACAACGTAAAGATGATCCTAAGCCAGCCATTGTAGATTGAGCAAATGAAGTACACCGACGATGAATTGGACTTTTAGAGCCTCAGCGTTCAAAGTTCCAACGAAAGATAGCCGAGTCTCAGACATAGGGGCGGAGTTAATGCGAATGGTAAATATACTCTTCTGGTGAATGAATTACAGGTTTATCATGAGGAAACAGTCTTGTCAGTTGTAAAGGGAGGAGCAGACTTTTGGTATTGAGGGGTAAGGCAATGTGCTTAGCCTATATAGTGCCTGAAAGTAAGTTATAAATCACACCTAAAAAAAATAGTTTGACCCCATTCAATTTTGCAAAAGATCAGTGTAAAAAGAAGACTTTATGTGCTGATTATTGAGATATAAATTATAGAGTGAGTAAAAAAAAAGCATGTTGGTACCCTTTTCATTTGGATCTTTCAGCGCATGAATGAGTAGCAGCCAATCTTCACCGCATGTGCCAGTTAAGTGGATAGATGAAGAATAAAACAAATGTTGAAAGACACATACCCATCTTCCCTCACCACACGTGCACATATCATCATACACGCAACCACAAACACATTAAACAATTCATAATAACATTTCCTCTTTTCTAATCATTTATATTATTGTGTTTTTTACCATATGCAAGACCATCACTGAATGTTGGGAACGTAGTAATTCCCTAACAATTGTTTGTGAGTGTGAGTGTGAGTGAGTGTGGGTGTATTTTAGGCCAGTGCTGGTATGGATCGATGAGATAGGGTATGTGGGTATGTAAGTATGTGTTTGTAGGCCGTGGGTGTGTGTTGTACGGGTGGGTGTGTATGTGGTTTATGTTTTTGTGCAAATTCGGGTATGTGTGGGTGCGTCTTTGTGCAGGCGCATAAGTAATAAATTCTCAATTTGTTTATTCTTCACCCAGCAACTTGGCACAACTGATGATTGTCTGTAATCATGCGTGCAAAGACGCAAATGGAAAGGGCACCAACAGATGCTAGGAGGATGACTCTACCAAGATATATCATGACACCCACGACTGCCACGAGTAAATGTTTATACTTTTTACAAGAAAACTTCAAAATGATGGGACATATTTCTGAATCTCTCTGTATAGCACAATGTATACTTTGAAGACGTTGTCAAGCTTTAATACGAACAGAACACGATGTACTTACCCATTTTCCAGCACCTCGCAAAATTGATCGATTTTTTAACCAAGCAAATAGGATGCTTTAATAATTTACCATTGAAGTTAGAATATTGCAGGGCATCTAGAGGAGCATTGAAGAATAGACTTTATAGATATTATGGGGAATCGAATACTATAATACTAAATATAAATAATATGACCCACCTCTATCTTGAGCCTAAAATGCGTTATGTGGGTATTTATTTCACACCCAACATGCCAGGAGACAATCAGAAATATGAAAAATGAAGTTGAAAATATGAAAATCTGTTCACAATTGGAGAGTTGTCCGCAAAATCAGACAATTTGAAACGATTGGCCATTTCCCCCCCCCCCCCAATATTCTATCACTCTATTATTTCGAAATTGATTTTGATTAGACATTTTAAAAACTGCAGATTTTCATGTAGGGCCCATAGTTGCGTCTTTGTCATTCTCTCGAAACCCCTTTGATCTATGATTCTACTGTACTACGTCCCCTGCCTCTCTCCAACATCAATGGTTTCTGACTTCCTCTCTTTTATCAGCTATTTCAAGAAATACAATTTTAACTTACAGGTACAGGACAAATCACCCTAAAGATTCTAATTTGTTGACTAAAATGAGAGCTACAGTGAAATTTAAACTATACCTATTTACTCCTCCACGCTTTTTAACTTGTTTAATATGATTTACAATTCACTTTTGTTAAGTACATGAAACAAACTTTACAGAAGAAACAATCGGACAGATTTTGATTCATTGCATGATTAAATTTCATAAACATTTATTATTCTCTGGTATCTTTTGGAACAATTAAAATAATTTCATCACACACTTATGAACATTGATAAAAACAGTACAATTTTTTTCCAAAAAATAGATTTTCAAAAGAACAATTGGGTCGATTGTGGTTAATTCACAATGTAGGACATAAAAGAATGATCTATCATGTTATCCCTGTCCTAAGGGAACCAAACTTTCATACAAATGAATTTGTGTCAAAACGGACACACCGTGTAACCTTGTTGAGAAAAAAAACCCAGTCTATTGTAAGACGAATACAAGAGTTTGTAATTAAATAGGGGTCACTATAAAATAATTGACAAATTAGTCAGTTGACTGTGACCTTTTCGGTGATAGAAACTCTCCAATTCAATGTCTACTAAATATCCTGAATTTCCTCTCCTCTCCTTCAATCTTTTTCTATATACTCAGTGGATAACATGATAACATCCTCCAATATGAACGAGTGGAATGTTTATAAGTAATAAGAAATGTATCTTAAGTCATTTAAGAAATACATGTAAGATGAAAGAGCTCCAATTGTTATTGTAAATGTAATTTAATTTTAACTGATTTTGTGCAAACTGTGGCAATTCTGCTTCTCCAATTGTTTTATCTTTCAAAGAATTTGCTATTATCGAGATTGAATTTCCCGTTAATAATCAACACTAAAACCGAAATACTTATGGTACCAAGATGATTGAAGATGATGATCAGAAATACATTGACAAAACAAATATACTTGGTCACAATTATACATAATTTATTACATTTCGTCATGCAGCTCGTCTAAAGCTATTTAAAACAAGTTATTAAAAGATAATTTAAAAAATAATGGAATGTAAGATGTAAAAATTTATTCCACACAACAAAAACTTGTATATACAAACATGTATACATACATATACCGATAAATACAGTTTGTCTTAAAAACACTTTATATTTTTGAAACAATTGCCAAATAACATGTATATGATTCTGGGGATAAAGTTTAAATGTATGTAAAGCTCTGAAACTAAACTTTCAATGCCTCAGTGAGCACTGCCACTTTTGAAAAGGACGCTGAAATGAGGTTGCAAAGGACTTCACTATCCATTGTGGTTGGTTTAGAATGGAGCAAAATTTCAACAGATGGACCTAAGAAACTGAAAATATCTTCAATGGCTTCCAAAAATGGAATTGTGGTTGAAAAGACCGTAAATGACGATTCATGCACACATTTTTTAATTCATATGCCATGGAATTCACTGCGAAAGCATTATCAAACATGAGTCATTATCATATCCGCAGATGATGAACAAGTTCTAAACTGGATATATATAACTTTTTTTATTTACCCACGAATAGCAAAATAATAAATAACCTGTGCAACCTACTTTATATACCTTTACATTACAGAAATAAGCAGTTTTCTTATATTTCTCTCCATTTCCCAATAAAAATTGAGCCTATAAACTTTCCTGTAGATATATGATCAAGATATCGGTAAACATATCTTTAATCATCTTTTATACGTTTGCACGTATATGTTTTTGCAGCTATAGCTGCAAAAAAATTACATTCATATATCCTTTGCACTTGTAATATTACCTCATATTTTGCACTCCTGAAAAATAAATGAATTTAGTAACCATGCACATTTTATGGTATTTCATTTTAATTTTTTTTTTTTTTGAGCAGAGTTCAAATGCAATACCTGAAGAAGACCCGTGGGGTGAAAATTTTGTCCCAATAAACACATTTGACTATTAATGCATTCCAACTTAAATGTCTTTGTTTGATTTTTGAATTCATTGTGTCTCTATTCATACTCTTAATTCCAACACATGGTTATGGATATTATATAAATATATTTCATTTGGAAGCCAATCCATAAGTTTTAAGTTTTTCTTTAATATACACTATATTGTACATAATTCTGAATTGGTTATATAAGAATTACCAGAAGATTTAAAAAAATATTGTCAAACATTTTGTAGGTATAAAAAAAATCATTTAAATGTACTGAAGTTTGATACCATGTTTTAAATAATTGTCATTGTAATTTTCACTTTTATAGATCTCTAAAATCACAATTTCCTGATTGTCATAATATTATTGAAGATATTGTAATTTTATTGTACTTTGGCTATGGACAGGTCTCTGGATCATCACACTTTTATCACTATCTTCATTGACTTTCTCTTCCAGAGAGACTTAAGGCCTCCATTTCAGCTGCAAAAAGAAAAAGAAAAATTGTGGGATGTATACAGGTTGCCAGGGCCATGCTTATGGAGAGTAATTATTTATTTGCCCTGTTGCTAAAGGCTTTATCTCCTCAAAGTTTAACAGGATACAGTTAATTTAAGATAGGGTTAGGATAATAAAATAAAAGATAATAAATCATAACCCATCTCTTTTGCATTTTTTCCAAATTATTGTTGGTAATTATTTGGTTTTTTTTAATGTTATAATCTGTTTTTATTGTTTTTCCCAAATCATATACCAAGTACTAAGTAGCTGACAAAAACTTCCACTGACTTGCATATAATGAACAATACTTTAATATACTTATAATTGTGGAATCAATCTTGGAGAGACTATTTCTAAATATAAAAGTCTAGTTGGTAGAGCTTGGGGAGACTTGCCCTTATCAATTTTTCAGCAATCAACATAAACATGATACCATGCATTACATGCAGTCTTCAAATCCTTACCTGCATTTTCTAGAAGCTTTGGCATGATGTTTTTCAGAAAATGGCACCTCTTTGCATTTGGTTCCCAGATTGGTTTTCAAAAGCCAATGTCAGTTCTTGTATGTTGGTTCTAGAGGATGTACTTGGGCCATAACGGATAGTTTGACTCCATCGATTCGCCAGCTTCAGTGGACGATAAGTTGGGATCACTTGCGCGCCAAAAGTTATATCAAACCAATCATCAAATGAAGTCATCAAATATACATCTATACATACCATGGAAATATGTTCAAATGTGACAGTTTCAAGATTTTTTCCAGATCTATCAAGTAAATTGCACAGACATACTGATTTCAACAATGATTGACTCATTTTAAGCATACATTATCTTTATTACTAATATCATTTACCTAAAGATATTTAGAACAATTTTAAGCTTACCCTGCAGTGGCGAATTCAGGATTGGGGGGGGGCCCGCCGAAATTTTCTGATTTAACATGTACAGTCAATAAGCGGTTTTCAAATTATAGGGGGTGCGCGTCCCCTGCGCCCCTGCCTGGATCTGCCACTGCCTGTCTTTACAGTGGACAACAGCAATCAACATCATTGATATGATTGCATTAAGAGATTTCTCTTTTCATAACAGAACTCTTCCTTGGCCTTCAAGGTAAGATGATGATTTTAATTACATTGATGGCACTGATTCATCTTGACTCATGAATACAATGACTTCATATTTATAGTACTATTTACTGGGACAAAATGTTAAATTTACAGACTTCCTTACCTGACACAACTGACTTCCAGACATTCCAGTAATCATAATTTGGTATGAATACTGTATCAAATTCATGAAAGCCATTTATATTATCTGTGGATCCAGCCTTCAGGCACAAAATTGAAAAGTATCACCTCCTGCAGAACATAATAGCGCTGACAATGGGGCTGCACAATCTTTAGAAATGTCTAAAGCTGATCTGTGCCTGTTTATAATATGCATATTCAAAGGTATTTCTGACCTACCTGTCTTGCAAAGTTGGACCAATACTTGATCATCTGCAGGGAAATCTTCAATCTCTTCTTCGATGAATCGCCGGTAAAGTAGTAGTCTTTGTCCTCATCCTCAGCATCCTCCTCATGCAGAATGGACTGCCAAAGACATAAGGAAGGTCCTCGCCATGAGTTGCCCGAATCCAGTCATGGCTTTCCCCATCAAGGAGTGACTCGGTTGGTGTGTCATGAGTAGGAAAAGACAGTTCTTCGGCCTGGGCCATCTGCTGGCTAGGCTGAAGGATGGGCAGACAACATACTGTCGCCAAAGAAGCTGCAGCTACGTCAACATAATCTGGCTCCTGGCTACTGAACTGTAAAGTATTGGTAATTTTTAAAAGGATACATAATGGGCAAACTGACAAAGGAAAATAATAAAACAGCACTCAAACAACACAGCCTATCACGGTTTATAAACATACATGTTGAAGTAAATAGTATTGCTAGAAAGATATTAGATGTCAGGCCATCGTACATTCTACTATAGTTTAACACAGAATTTAAACACCAAATTTATACTATCTTACTAGACCCTTCATCAGGTAAAGTTTTTTGGGTGTTTTTGAAATATTATAATAGACACCCAACTGATTTAAGCATTTATTCAAGCGTTTTTCAAAAATAAAAAATGTGGAACTCTTTTAGTACGATATAAATTTCTCTTATCATGTATTCCACTTTTCTCATTCTCTCCCCATTGTCCTCCACTCACCATTTCATCTGAGCCCATTACTACAGCAATCATGTCTTGAACCACAGAATCTGTTATCTGGACAACATTAGCCATGTAACTCGGTAAGCCTCTTCATTTACTACTTGCTTCCTGGTCCCTCTTGACCAGAACATAGCAGCATAGTGGCCAAGTTACTTCCTCTGAAAGACATCAATCATGATGTTGGCTGGGTTAAAAGAGCCTTCTGCTGCCAACACAAAGGGGTCTTCGAAGGACTCACCATCTGGCACAGGAAAGACCATGTAATGTGAATATCCATTGTCACTAGAAGGGGTCAAAATATGGAAAGAGGCTGATGTTGATATTTTTAGTAGTCTCTAAATGTGCATTGCGGCAACGACAAACCAGGCTAACCTAATAAATCTTGGTAATAGTTGGTTTGATCGCAAAAGAACCCACACAATTTCCTACAACAAACATTCGGCCAATATCCTTTTAGCAAGGAAAACTATTGCTTCTTTGCAACTGAAAAATCTACTACTGTTTGATAACATATGGAAATTAATTGGAAATTAGGCAGAAAATAGATAATTGAGACATGCACTTAGAGCAGCTTTGCTGTGCCAGCCTACATGTTTACAGATTTAAACAGACTCTTAATAATTTAACATTCATTAATTACAATGGACTTACATTTGATTGGATAGCTTCCATCTCTTCAAGTGTCTTCCCCTAAGACACGTAACAAGTTCCACAGTGTTGTAGTTTACATCCCAAGTCCTTTCCAAAAGCATTAGTCATGTCAATTGCTGTTTGAATGTCTGGATGATGTTGTCCATGCAGTCAAAGCACCACTCTGTTTTTATAAAACAATTGAAAATATCAATAATTATTGTCAATGTATTGATAAGCTTTAAATAAAAAAATACATTCTATTAATGTCTGAATCTTTATAAATCATGCATTCTAACATCACAATTATTAATTCTGAATATTATAAATCGATGCATATAAATCACAATACCAATTATAACAACACTTTTTACATGGTCCACATAGTTCACTTTAAAACCACCAGTCCACATGAATACTACACCTCTACAGAGTGAGTCAATAAAAATGTCCCATCAAATTTGAAGTTGTATTGTGAAAAACATGAATATTTAATCTTAGGTTTTATGATATGTCTTGGTAGAGTCGTCCCCTAGCATATGTTTGTACAATTTTCATTTGGATCTTTGCGCGCATGACTGAATAACAGACAATCTCCAGAAGATGGTAAGATCTCACTTTGCGCCAAGTGGCTGGGTTAAGATAAACAAATTGATATCATTTACACATACACGAAGCACGTACCACCCACATACCTATCTCATTCATACCAGCACAACACACACACCCTCACATCTTCAACAACACTCCCACATAAATACATACTACCCTCACTCACATCACCAACAGTTGTTAGGGATAAATATACTCCCAAACATCAGTGATGGATATGGTAAACAAAACATTAAATATGAAATTTTAATTGTGAATTGTTTACTGTGTGCATGGGTGCGTGTGTTTGAGGGACGATAGGTATGTTTGGATGTGTATGTGTGGTGAGAGTGTGTGGGATGTGTGTTGTACACATTCTGTCAACATTTGCTTTTAATTCTTCACCGAGCACCGGTGCAAGTGAGATTTTACTGTCTTCTGAAGATTGTCTGTTATTCAGTCAATCGTGCAAGATCCAATGAAATGTCCTACACCACATTCTGTCTTTACACCAAATTACAATCAACATTCCAATGCTTAACCTACATTACCAATACACACTCTCTACCATACCACATACATCCCACCCCACTGTGACAACAATACACACCTCCATCTTTAATCATACACACCTCACCATTCACACAATCATACCTTTAACTTGCCACGCCTTACCACAACTCCACCATTTACTACACTCTATATACTACAACCTCCACCATCACTCTACAATACCACACAATCTACTACCACCTCACTGTCACTCTTCAAATACAAACCTCTAGCAGAGATCACATACCAAGTCCATACCTCCACGATTTTACAAATACCACACAATCTATATCACACTCCAATACCACACTACACTATAATCTACCAATACATTCACCATGATCACACAATACTTGCTTAGCTAGAGCCATGAGCATCTTTGAATGGTGTGTGTGCTCTGAAGTTTCACTATTATTTCTCATACCATATTACATCATCACACCAATACCATAGGCTACGCCGCGGGGGGGGGGGGTCACTCAAACAAAAAAGTGCTACCCATGGCGTGTCACGCACACCTGAAAATGGACCTAAACGTCTCATAGCATGAAGCCAAATTTGCACCCCTTTTCGACGTCAGACTAAAAATGGACCCTAAACGTCTCATTGCATGTCAAATTTGCACCCCTTTTCGACGTCAGACTGAAACATACCCTATATGGCATAAACACTGTGAAGTTTTGACCCCAAAACAGCGATTTCCGCTGAAAACACCCCTATTTTTCATCACACATCCATCATCATATTGAATCATGGATGAAGTCTGGTATTGGTGTACCTGCATGATAGCCCAGAGAAGAGCCCAGCACTCATTGTTGATAGCAGGTGCATGTTGACACTCCCTGATCCAGCACTCTCACCAAAAATTGTACTTGTTAGGATCACCACAAATGCTAAGTGTAAAATTATCAGAAAACAATTTCTTTCATTGACTGTTTTAGCTGAAAATAGATTTTATCATCAATTCAGTAAATTCAAGTAGACATTTTGATAACTCAGGAACTACATTTAGTATAACTCCTAACTTGATGATGACATGCATGTCGATTGGAAGCTGACCTGAATATATTTTGAAGTAGGTCAAAGGTGTTCAGTCACATTCTAAGTTATTATAATGTTGATTGAATTAAAGAAAATATCAAAAATTATTATTTAGATGTAGGGTTTTAGAGGCGCACATATTTTTTGACGTCCTTGGAGGTCGTTTCAGAGACACAAAAATTAAATATGATTTTTAATGTGTATGCCTATGAAAACAGTCCAATATTATCCATATTGGATTAAATGAATTATTTTGCCCGCCCATAAGATTATCATCGGCCCAATGAAACGATGTGTGTTCATGTGGCAGACCTGAGAAGATGCAGTGCGTATATTTAATGCGCTTTTCATTATGCGCCATCATAGTGCGCCATGCAGCTTTGTGACGTCAGAATTAAATTTCGCTGCGTATTAAAATGCTTTTGACAAGATATGGGAACCTCGGATGGGAAACTTAAAATTCATTACAACTCTTACTACCTGCCCGTGGTGCACTTTGCAAGACTGGTAAAAGGATGACAAAATTAAGATTTTTATGTTTGTGGGGAATCTAATAATAATTACAATATTGGATGATCAATTTTCGTGGGATGGGTAGAAATATTGTTACTCGCTGAAGAACAATATTGGATTCGTCTCCGACTCATCCAGTATTGTTCTTCAGCTCGTACAATATTTCTACGCATCCCACTCAAACCCATCCAATATCCCTAAATATTTTACACCCTAAACTAATGTAGCTCTATCACATTCATATGATATATATTACAGCAATATTTTCCTGTACCCATAGCACGCCTGTCGCTGATCAAGGAGTCCTAGATTGCCAGGCATAGCATCATCACCTACAGCAATAGAGAATAAAATCACACAAATCAAATGTGACAGAGACAGGTAATTGAGAGTTTCACTGGAGAAAATTCTAAAATCTATGGCTGCACATATTATAGTATATTCAACTCCAGAGCATGCACTATATATGTACAATACACACTATATATGTATATATATATATATATATATATATATATATATATATCTACCTATTTTCTGTCCTTAAGGCGAATTTCTTTGTTTCCTCCTTTATATCGCCCCAACTAACCCTATCCCTAACCCTATAGAATTGGCGTTAGAGGGAATTTTTTCGCCTATAGAAAGTCGCAAGGGGAATCCTGACTGAATAAAGCTATTCTTCTCAGTTCCCTTAAGGCCCGTTTTAGTAAGATATATTATATATATATATATACATATATAAGTGTATATATATATATATATATATATATGTATGTATGTATGTATGTGTGTTTGTGTGTGTGTGTGTGTGTGTGTGTGTGACAGTAGACAGTAGAAAATGAAGGGCCTGCGCAGGAGACACTTCTTCTAGTTTTGAGCTTTCATCCCTATGAGACTTCTTCAGAAAACATCTGTTAATTGCTTTAAAAGGCAGACTTACGTTTCATATTATATTATGTATGTGTGTATATATATATATATATATATATATACACATATAGGCCAATGAGGGTTATAGATTGGAGCTATAATTTATTTGACTTTAAATATATAGGCCTATTATACAGAGACCAATTTTGATCGAGTTTTTATTTGATTTGAAAAGTTGACATCCCAAAACTCATTTTTAAGGTCATCTACAATTGATGTAATTAACTAATTGTCGCTGTAACGCTTATGAAAAAAAGTAGAAAATGTGAGGACCACAAAAGTTTAAAAGACCATATAGCAAGACTTATATTTTTATTGAACAATATATGCTACATGTGAAAATGTATGGTAATATAATAATTACCAGTTGTCATGAAGCCCAACATTCCAAGACGATAGTTGATAGTCACAACGATGACGTCTCCTCGGGCAGCAAGAAACAATGTATCTTGGGTAAATATTCTACCAGCTCCAACATGATAAGCTCCTCCATGGATCCACACCATCACAGCTGCATTTTCAGGCTTCAATAAGAAATTAAAGATATGTACCATTTGAATAAATTTGAATTACATATGTTTATTTGAAAAAAGAAGGGGGTCTGCCAGAAACAAGAAGCAATAAATTATAAAGCTCTCTATATCCTGGCTTGTATGTTGACTTCAACTTCAGAAGAAGCACTCATTTGAAATATATATTGTATATTTTTTAAAGACCTTATTTGTTTCAATTTCTACTTCCAAGTCACACAATTCATTTCATTAATGGGGAGCTAGGGATGGACAAGATTCAACCCTTTTCATTTATATTATATCTTTGACACTTAATTTGTTTTTTTATGTTAATTTTTATCTGGTTGCTAGGTCTATGCCCTAGTATAAGCTAGCTGGCCACCCAATAGACTTTTTGCATGCTGCCTGAGCTGAGTAGATAAATTCAAGGCAATTAACATTTCTTCATAAAACCATGGATGTGAGTTTACCTTGGGCTGTGGAACCGTGACATCGAGATAAAGGCAGTCCTCTGAAAACGGTATGTCTAAAACGAAGAAGGGGCTCTTCACTTGGGCACATCCTATTGGATCCCTGGTTGCGTCGAAATCACCTTCAAGGGACACGGGAACAGGTCGGGCATAGCGCAGCTCACCAACCGGTGGCTCGGCATACGGCAGACGAGAATACACATCCACAGAGCGCTCAAATCCAGGCACCTGTTTTGTACGGACTGGGAAGCGCCGTCCACGAAAAGTAACTTTGGATGTCTTAATTACTGGCTGCTCATCGTCGACCAGGCCGAGGTCGGAGATGTCCCCGCTGTCTCTGGCCCATACTACGGACACCAACAAGCAACACGACAACACCAAAAATACAGCGAAGGCAATACACGAGGATGATCCAAAACCCGCCATTGTAAATCCCGAGGACTGCACGATGGAGGTTCCAAAGTTTACTTAGCCCTGCTCCCGTTACAGGTTAAACTAAATATCACTGAGTAAATATCATACCGTGAAGTATGTAAATATAGTTATGCAACACTATTGTTATGTAAACTACCTTATAGTGGATGGGTAATCTTTTGTTCAATCTGTGAGATAGAAAGAAGCATTATTGGTTGCTGATAAGGAGCGGGTGGGTGAGTTGTAAAAGCAGATGATTTTATCTTTTACATTGAATGAGAAGGGGTGCATGGGCTGATGAAGGGTGGTAAATTTCAGATTGGATGAGGAGATGGGGTGGGATGATCATGAAGGATGGAGCAGGTATGATGCCTGCTATCTTTCAGATTGAATGAGGAAAGATGGGTGGCCGGGTGATGAAGATGGAGCAGATTGATTTGCTGTATCTTTCAGATTGGATGAGGAGATGGGTGGGTGATGAGGATGGTGATGAAGGATGGAGCAGATGATTGCTGTATCTTTCAGATGGGATGAGGAGATAGGGTGGGGTGATGAAGGATGGATGCAGATGAATGTGTATCTCTTCAGATTGAAGAGGAGATGGTGGGGTGATGGAGGATGAGCAGATGATTGCTGTATCTTTCAGATTGAATGAGGAGATGGGGTGGGGTGATGGAGATGATGAAGATGATTGCTGTATCTTTCAGATTGAATGAGGAGATAGGGTGGGGTGATGGAGGATGGAGCAGATGATTGCTGTATCTTTCAGATTGAATGAGGAGATAGGGTGTGGGTGATGAGGATGGATCAGATGATGCTGTATCTTTCAGATTGAATGAGGAGATAGGGTGGTGGGTGATGAAGGATGGAGCAGATGATTGCTGTATCTTTCAGATTGAATGAGAGATGAGGGTGGGGTGATGGAGGATGGAGCAGATGATTGCTGTATCTTCAGATGGGATGAGGAGATAGGGTGGGGTGATGAAGGATGGATAAGATGATTGCTGTATCTTTCAGATTGAATGAGGAGATGGGGTGGGGTGATGGAGGATGGAGCAGATGATTGCTGTATCTTCAGATTGAATGAGGAGATAGGGTGGGGTGATGGAGGATGGAGCAGATGATTGCTGTATCTTTCAGATGGGATGAGGAGATAGGGGTGGGGTGATGAAGGATGGAGCAGATGAATACTGTATCTTTCAGATTGGATGAGGAGTAGGGTTGGGTGATGTGAGGATGGAGCAGATGAATACTGTATCTTTCAGATGAATGAGGAGATGGGGTGGGGTGATGGATGGATGGGAGAGATGATTTCTGTATCTTTCAGATGGATGAGGAGATAGGGTGGGGTGATGAAGGATGGAGCAATGATTGCTGTATCTTTCAGATGGGATGAGGAGATAGTCGGTGGGGTGATGAAGATGGAGGCAGATGAATACTGTATCTTTCAGATTGATATGAGGAATGGGTGGGGGGGTGATGGAGGATGGGAGCAGAATGATTGCTGTATCTTCAGGATGGGATGAGGAGATAGGGTGGTGGTGATGAAGGATGGAGCAGATGATTGCTGTATCTTTCAGTGGGATGAGGAGATAGGGTGGGGTGATGAGGATGGAGCAGATGAATACTGTATCTTCAGATTGAATGAGGAGATGGGGTGGGTGATGAAGGATGGAGAAGATGATAGCTGTATCTTTCAGATTGAATGAGGAGATGGGGTGGGGTGATGGAGGATGGAGCAGATATATGCTGTATCTTCAGATTGAATATGAAAGGGGTGGGTGATGAAGGATGGAGTACTGTATCTTTCAGATTGGATGAGGAGATGGGATGGGCTGATGAAGGATGGAGCGGATGATTGCTGTATCTTTCAGATTGGATGAGGAGATCGGTGGGGTGATGAAGGATGGTGATGAAGGATGGAGCAGATGATTGCTGTATCTTTCAGATTGATAAGAATGGGGTGGAGTGATGAAGGATGTAGCAGATGATTGCTGTATCTTTCAGATTGATGAGGGATGATGTGGGGTGAGGTGATGAAGGATGGAGAAATGATAGCTGTATCTTCAGATTGAATGAGGAGTATGGGGTGGGTGATGGAGGATGGATCAGATAGATTGCCTCCCGGTATCTTCAGATTTGATAATGAGATGGGGTGGGGTGATGAAGGATGGAGTACTGCATCTTTCAGATTGGATGAGGATATGGGATGGGCTGATGAAGGATGGAGCAGATGATTGCTGTATCTTTCAGATTGGATGAGGAGATCGGGTGGGGTGATGAAGGATGGTGATGAAGGATGGAGCAGATGAATACTGTATCTTTCAGATTGAATGAGGAGATGGGGTGGGGTGATGGAGGAAGGAGCAGATGATTGCTGTATCTTCAGATTGGATAATGAGATGGGGTGGGGTGATGAAGGATGGAGCAGATGATTGCTGTATCTTTCAGATTGGATGAGGAGATCCGGTGGGGTGATGAAGGATGGTGATGAAGGATGGAGCAGATGAATACTGTATCTTTCAGATTGGATGAGGAGATGGGGTGAGGTGATGGAAGATGGAGTAAATGATTACTGTATCTTTCAGATTGGATGAAGATGATGGGGGTGAGGTGATGGTGGATGGAGAAGATGATAGCTGTATCTTTCAGATTGGATGAGGAGATGGAGTGGGTGGGTGCAAAAGGATGTAGCAAATGATTGCTCATGTTTCAGACTTTAAAAGACTTAAAACGTCTAGGGCATTTTCAAATGGTGTGATGAATGACTTAAGATGTTAAAGAATAAATATTAAGGTCCACAACTACATATTCCACACTAGCTTAAAGATAAAAAATGATCCACTTCTTCTGTATCCTCATGAACAAACATTGTGTGAATGCAGGAGAACAAAAGTAATAGGAAACTGGGTTCGTGAAAGTTTTGAATTAATACTGTAAATCTTTATTCGAGTACAAAATTGATTCACTTGAGTATCCATATACTCGTCATATAGAAAAGTTCACAATTATCGTAACTTCATGATTATAACAATGCCAATCGGTGGCAGAGATATTGTGACAGATGTATTTTTAAGCAGCTCAACCATACCATAGATATGTGATAAGGGTGTCTGCATCATATAAAATAGGTCCCTGAAGTTCGCTCATGCTAAGGCCACTAATCAAAAGGTAATGCCTCTGGCCTCTGCATGCTGATGTGCACGATAATATACCAGATGTACTCATCCTCTTTAAGTCGAGGAAGAAAATTGAGGGGATTGGTATATCTGGCATATAATCCTGCAAAGTGGTCGGCATGCAGTAGACTGCAGAAATTATCTTTTGGTTTGCTGCCTAAATCAAATAAGTTTTCATAAAAGAAGATGAATAAGAGGCACAAAAGATAGTAAAATTGTAACAGAAAATAAACTAAATTCATAGAATTAAATTCATAGTATATATATCAATAAAACCCTAACAACATACCTCCACAATGTGCACCACATTTATGACTGCCTACTGGTATGCTTATGCCTCTTCAAAACTATTTTTATCAAAAGTAATTCTTAAGATTTGCGATAACGAGAAAGCAATGCTTCTGTAGCGGAAACGTCTTTTGTTCATCATAGTTACTCATAGCAAATATTGCATCAGACATAATGTAAGCACTTTTACACATTAAAAACACTGAACAAATGGCTTTGTCAACCTATAAAAAATACAACTGACCTCAATCACTGAGCACTAACAAAACATGTACCTCCACCTAAATTTAAATCAGGTCAAGATTTTAAACGTCTGATATCAGACATGCCCCAAATGCTCCAAATTTTATTGTCCGAAACAGAGATGAACGGAAATTCTTTTTGCCCCTTTTTTCATGGGCCCGGCAGCCGCTGAGCAGCCCCAGATGGACGTTGCTCTATCCCCTCTTGTTGAACACCAAACAGGGTGGCAGCAACTACCATTTTTTAACGTCTTTTGGTAAGACGCAGCCGGGGAGCGAACCCATGACCTCCCGATTATGAGGCAGACGCTCTATCCACTGATCCAACACATCGTTTGTAACATGTGACATGTAAATTTACTATTCCATTGTTAAATAATTATTTAAACTTAAGACTATTATCAAGTATCTTATTCAGAGCTTGTATCAATTGCAGACCACATTGGAAATAATGTTTTCTGTTGTGACAATTTCACAGATTGTAGAAAAATTGATTCCATTTAAGTCTGATCCCATCGCAAGCACTACCTGTGGTAGTCTTGAAACCAAAATAATCTAAGATTATTCTCACAGAGAAAATATGAAAATATCAAAGCAAACTCATTCAGCTTGAAATCCAGGCTCAAATATCGTCTGTTGAGATTCAAAAGGGCGTTACTGCATCTTAAAGATGTTCTATTGAGAACCAGAAGAGCGCTATTGCTGTAAAAAGTCAATGGTGAGAGCGCCCTTTTGGTTCTCAACGGAATATCTTTGATCTGCAATAGCGCCCTTCTGGTTGTCAGCCGACGATATTGTATGAGAGAGACTAAATTTCGTGTATCTGCATATAAATCATTCCATTCCTCCAATCAAAGAATCATATAGAATTGACTAAAAATGAATACAGAACCCATGGAAATATACTGAAATCACATTAAACTGCTTCTAAAAAGCAAATCAACCATCAAATAATAACAAATATATAAAAAAGGTACTCAGAAGAAATATTCACAAAATCTTTAAAACAAAATGATCCTTGCTTTAGCAACTTCATAGCCAAGCCGCATTTGGAAATGTATATAGAATGTGACAATACAAAAACATAACACATAAAATTCAATATAGAAAATGAAATGAACGATATGATTTATATATACTTTATATAAATATTACATGGTTAATCACGCATTATACTGGTTTATGTTTACAACAAATACTAAAGTTTTCCCCCCAATACTTGTTTGCCTTTGTCGAAGGCAGAGGTGAAATAGACATTTACAAGGCATAATTTAGATTTTGAGCTCACGATTAGCCTTCGCTAGCCTTCATTAATTGTGCTAAATGATTGTGACGTATATTGTATATGTTGCTAATACGCATTAGCTGTCTCTGACAAGATCCGTCCCCATTCATTTTTACACAGAATTTCCAAAATCAAAGAAATACATCTCAAGAGTCAACACACCAATATCCTTTAATGCCATCAAAAATTTTGATTTGATTTGTTTGATACAAATCAAACCAATCATAATGCATAAACTATTTTTATCAATTTTGAGATATATTCCAATCTACTCCCATTATGAGAAGGTGCTCAAAATTTGGAAAAGGACAATTGCCTTTGATAATGTGAGAAATATTTTATTGATTCTTGGTAATGACACGAGTACACTATACCCTTTAATTTCATATCACACTATAGTAAAATATCAGTCCTAACTTTGCTTCATTTACCAGTTGATAAATCAGACAACATTGTTTCTAGCAATCAGCACAAGTTAAGTAATAATGACACTATAATGATTTGACTTTTGCAAAGAAGTGAAAGAAGGTGGCATAAACACATACCTATTGCATACATCATTATACAAATAAAAGATAGATGCTAAACCAACATAAAATAACAGTCACTTTATAGGAATACACTGTACATGTTTCTATTACCAGGAAATTACAGTTTATTGATCCAACCACAACCTTACACATTTTCTAGTTGTGTGTGTAGTTTTCCTTACATGACAACAACAAAGAGTGATTTCTTACTCCAAATTGATAATAATTATGCATTTAATTTCATTTAATTTCAAGTAAAAATTTAATTTCATTTTAAGTGAAGAACCAAGAATGTGATCTTTCATTTTAAAAAAGATGGAATTTATACACACTGAATGATATATCAGCAATAACCACAAGTTAAGACTCCTTTGAATCAACATTACATTACAGTATTTTCCAATTCTATAATAGTAGAGAAATGTTATAGAATAACAAACTAGTTGGAATGGCAGGTTTTCTTGAAATTCATTGTCATTAGTCAAACCGGTAACTGCAATATAACCTGCAGTAAATCACTAAAGTTGCTTCACAAGTTGCATTGCATTGCTGTTACAGGAGGCTATCACAACAGAAGGTGGTGAAGCAGACTACATGAGGTTCTGATTGCCAAAGATGTTGTCAGGGTCAAGTCTGTCCTTGACGGCTCTCAAAGCCATCATACCAACGTCTGATACTGTACCTCTCATCAAATGCTTCCTGTGCTTTCCAACTGTCAAATGAAATCAATGGAAATTATTTATATAAAATCATCAGCTTGAGAAGAATTATGAGACACAAAATGGACGAAGATGGGAAGTACGCAATAATTAATGTCAACAGACATATTTTTTCCAACAGTGACTTCACAATATGGGAATTCTACGTTGGGACTTTTTGATTCCTCCAAATTACCTAATTAATTAAAAGAAAAGTAAATAAAATTTGCTATTAAACACATTTCTAATTCAATTCTCAAGCTACTACAATCACTTTCAATATCTTTATGCTGGAAGTTGTTCAATGTTGTATAAAGAAGGCAGAAATTATTAGGATCCTTTCTAAACCAAATAGCTCTGCAATTTTTGCAAAAAATAACCACCAAATTAATAAATAGCTTACAAGTATTTGATAGAAATCGTGTTACCGAAAAAGACAGTTCTTATATTTAGAGAGAGAACAAGTTGTGATATCATGCATAAGATTTCTTCCTCTAGTCCTTATTTTCTTATTTCAATATTCAAATAATAAAAGATTAGCTGCAATACTAATTTGGCACTTAATTTTGTTTGAACTTTTGGTAAAAAAATTTTTACAACTCTAATCAGAATACAACTTCTGCAATTACCAGCACTTAGATTTCCTCTAAATCCTAAACAAAAGTGCTAGATAAAATGAACAAATAATAACTTACTTCCATGATGATGTGAAAGGCTCCCTCCATTAGACATAATCTCATCTCGTGCTGCATTCTGGGTAGGTCAAAGAAAGAATACAATTAGATCCCATAAGCAATAAACGGACACATTTCTAGTTTCTTTTATATCAAATATATATATGGAAAACCCTTACAGATGACTAAAGAGGAAATACATTTGTAAATGTGCACGTTATGAATGAGTTGAATATAATTGAAGTAAATAAGATTGCACAAGACCATCCCATTTGTAGAGACAGAGTCTTTCAATTTTTCAATTTCAATTTATTCAAATTTCATTCATAAAAAAAAAAACACAAGATACAAATATATCAGACAAATACATAGTAAATAACAAAGCAATTAAATATACATTTTAAAAAAAAAATTAAATTTAGAACACTGCAAAAGACCATCAAGAGTCTTTAGAAACTAAGTGGGTTACAAAACCTGTCTTTGGACACACCACTATTGATCATGAAATTAGTGACAATTACAAAACAGTTTCTTTACTCTACTGTTTAGCTTGTAATTTGATTGATTTAGGATGCAATAAATTTGCATTGAGTTTGCCTCAATCTAATAGTTGAACTCTTCCACTCAATGTACTTTCATTCACAATAATGATAATACACATCACTGATAGTACATCATTTTAAGGTACAGGTGAAGAAGGATTACATATATGATATAAACAAAACACAGTTTAATTGATCATAGAGATTCAGTTGCCTGGATCTTTGGTCCAACAAAATTTTTTATTCCAGTGGTTTCAGGAAGAGCATTCATAAAATTTAATCATCGCCCTAATGATCATTTGTGAACTCTTTACCTCGATTTGTTCATAGACTTCCAAGGGATTAGGAATGCCCTTGTACATGTAGGCAAAGTAGAAATAGATGCATGCTCCAGCATCATACGTCTGGGTGACTCTGTACAGAAAGAGAACAGTAAGAGTACATTATGTATTCATGTAGTGGCAGAAAGACTATAGAATGACAAAGGTTTAACTTTTGATCCTCCATAAGAGAGGTTTTCAAAAAGAGATTACACAAGAGCCTGTTATCTGCTTGTATGTTCATCCTTAAGTTATGAAAACTGGAAAAATGAAGAGGCATGTACTCTTTTCCTTGAACACGTCATTTGTTATATAAATGTCATCCTCTTTAATTTCAAATTCTCTTTTGGAAAGGAAAGGATGTATTGGCAACATGTAAAGATTGCTTTTTTGCTTTTTTGTGGGTGACAAAAAGTTTGACCCCTCTTTATAGAATTACTTTCCAAAATCAAAACGATCTCTTTTTTTTTAGGGGGAGGGGGGTCACAAAAAAAAAAAAAAAAAAAAGGTGAGGTGGACAATAAAAATTCATACTTGATCTTATCTCTCAATTATCCCAGCAGATAAGTGCTCTTTTATTTATTTATTTATTTATTTATTTATTTATTTATTTATTTATTTATTTATTCAATCATCTTTATACACAATGAACATGCTCAGACAAACTGCTTTTCAACATGGTCCTGTTAACATAAAAACAACACAGTATATATACAATAGCTTATTATCAAATACAATAATATAACTCAATTAAAGCGGAAAGTATAGTACATGTATCAGTAACATTCATTGTATTATATTAAATAGATACACTACATATAAGTAGAAATCAGTGTAATTAACAATAATAGATTAAATAAGGGATAACTAAACTGCTATGAAGTAGAAAATAAGTTATAGATACTCAATTGAAACATATTTATTGAGTAAATCAGATCAGGAACACAAAAATGGATCAAAATTGATTTAATATGCAGATAACAAATATGAGAGAAATAAATCAAGATAAGTACTAACTAAATAAAGTCTAAAAGTTAATGTAATTATAAAATAAAAATAGAAATATATAAAAAATATTGGAGGAAAAAGAAAATAATTGAGAAATAATTCTAAAAACTTGTTAGAGTTTTGCGCCATTGGGTCACCTATTTTGATTTGAAAGAAGTTTCTTCCTCACCTGCTCATGATGATGGGAGCATATGGCACACTGTTGGCTGCACACTCCTTGGCTATTCGCTCCTTTACGTTCCGACACACATCCAAAACCCTACAAAATTAAAATGTTTAAAAAGAATGGATGATCTAGATCATAATACAGATTGAAAAAAAAATATATGGTATAAGTATAGGCATCAGGTACACATGTTGCTTTTACCCACAAGGCCTATAAAGAATTCAAACATGTTAGAAAGAATCTGAAATTTTAATATGTCAGGGACTAAAATTTTGTAATAGCCAGTAAACTGACATCCCTATTGTGCATGTGGTTTGGGGTATTCTATTATTGTTTCAGTACATTAAAATGTTTATTTATTTATTTATTTTTATTTATTTATTTAATTTTATTTTTTTTTTTTTTTTGGGGGGGGGGTTGAATGTGTTCATATACCATAGGTTAATCGAATACATAATCAGGATGGAGGACTGCAAGAAAACAAAATTAATTGGCACCAATTTGACGATGAAAGACCGATTTATAAGAACATCTTGCTCTTTGACTCACCTGTCCCAAGGTACTGTAGTTTCAAACGACTCGGCAATGATGTAATGATCCATGGCAAAATCCTGAGTTGAAAAAAAAATGTATAGAATCATAAAAGATATAAGATATTTTATTAGTTCTTTGCAAACACAGTTACATATAAATTGTGATTCCACTGGTGTTTCAACACATGCATATAAATCTAATAGAATGCTTCTGCAAGTGGTTATCTGATGAAGACGTAACGAGTAGAAAACAAACAGAATTTTGAACAACACCAATCCTTTTTTCTGCTTATCAGAAACAGTCCACAGCATACCTGGGTATCAAGTTCATTACGATACAATTAATACAAGCAAACTGTATACTCAAAATCTGCAAATAGATTACATAAATTTGCATTTTTCATATTTTTTTGGCAGTACTTAGTGATTAGAAATCGTAATGTAGGTCAGGTGACGCCAATCAAAAGTCTACACTCTTTCGATATATAGTATGAAATTAAATAGCCAGAATAAAGTAAGTTGCCATTTGAATACTTACTCTAATATAGGCAATGGCAAAGGTCATCATATATCCCCTCTGACCATTGTCTTCACCACTAGCCAATCCTCTATAAAATAAGTGAAAGGAAAAAAAACTCTTTGTTAAGATAATGTGATTTTATATAGGCTTGAAACATAGCTGTACTATACAACTTAAATCTAAACGCACTACACAGATATATTATTACCCTAGTCAACAGATTTATAATTTTCTTCTATGATAATCCACATCCTCTCATATACTATTTGAAATAAATAAGGGGGGCTTCTTCATTATTTTCCACCAATTTTTTTCAAAGAAGTAACAAAGGGACCAGGGGGGTGTTTCACAAAGAGTTAAGTAGACTTAAAAATCGCACTTAAATCATATTTTTTTTGCTTTATGTTACGCATCACCTCATTGGATTATCCATTCTCAAGGGATGCGCGCCATTGTGAAATCTTTCAATTAAATTGCGCGTTATAAAACAAGATGCGCGTAGAAGTTAAGTGCAACTTTAAGTCTACTTAACTCTTTGTGAAACACCCCCCTGGAAATTCTGAGTTTTGTATGTTTGTTCTGTGCTGAAAAGAATTCCTTGTTGCAGTTTCAAACTTTCTACAAAGCTGTGATACATAGTATAAAACCATGTATAATTAGAGTTAGTAAAATTAGCACTAATTTTATTATTTACGAGATAATCACATGACCCTCTCTTACCTTGCTTTTGTTCCCGAGAACAATGCATAGACCGAACCATAATAGACTTATCAAACATTTTTCCCTACTTCCCTGCCCCTCCCCTGCCTCACGCCTGCCTTACACAAGGTGGCGCTAGACCACTAAGGCATATATCTTCATTCTGAACCAACCTAATCGACACTCGTCGATTATACATCGCCGGAGGGAGGGGCGTAAGAGAGGGTCATGTGATTATCTCGTACATAATAAAATTAGTGCTAATTTTACTAATTTACTTCAATAATCACATGACCCTCTCTTACCTTGCTTAGTCCAAACAGACCAGCACCGACACCCTAGGGTGGACAAAAGAGAGGCAGGGGAGGGCTAAGAGGACTTCGATAGTCTCGCGGTGGCCGCCAACAACGCCGAGACACCGAAGCGCTCCTCGCCAATGCAAACGTCACATAGGTAAAATGAAATGAAGGAATTACTAGAGCGCCAGTACGCTGCCTTCAAAACATCCTCAGTGGGAACGCCTGCAAAGAGCGCCCAAGAAGCGCTGATACCTCTGGTATCGTGTGCTCTGGGGGCCCTTCCTGACATCAAGGCGTCAGGACCCGTCGCTTTGATTCCCTCCACGATCCATCTAGAAATGGAGTCGGGGGAAGCGGCAGAAAAGGGATCTCGAGTGAAGATGAAGAGTTTGTCACTCTTACGACGAGATTCGGATCTGGAGAGGTACCATTTAAGGGCCCTAACCGGACACCACACCTTATCCTCCGGGACCGAAGAGAAGGAGGAGAGCTTGTTGAGAAAGATCTCCACCGGTCCCGAAGAGGCAGTCTGGTCTTAGCAATGAAACAAGGTTCAGGGCGAAGACGCACTCCCCGAGGTTCGAACCTGATGTGGCCCTCAGCTACACTAAGGGCATGAAGCGAACTTCGTCTGTGGCCTGAGGCCACCGCCACCAAGAAGACAGTCTTAACTGTCAAGTGGTGAAACGATGCTTCCGACAACGGCTCGAAAGGAGGGTTAGCTAACACCTCCAAAAACCTTAGGTAAACTCCAAGAAGGAGCTAAGGGAGTAGACTGAGGTCTTTGCAGAAGAAAGACCTAAGCAAGCGGCTTAACTCAGGAGAGTAGGAAACGTTAGAGCCCTCATGAAAACCATCGTGAAATGCCGCATTGGCAGATTGATAGCCTCGTAAGGTCGAAAGAGCACGGCCCTTGTCAAAAAGGTGGATTAAAAAATCCGCTAAGACCGGGCAGGGGGCCCCTCTGGGGGAGCAACCCTTCTCTTCGCAACACTCAGAAAAGGCAGCTAGACGGGAGTTATACACCGTTAGCGTAGACTCCCTCCGGCTCCCGGCCATGAGAGCCGAGGCCCTCTCCGAGAAGCCAGACGATATTGCCTGCGACCAGACAACGGCCACGCAGTCAAGCGAAGCCTAGTCGGGTGCTCTGAAAGATCGCCGGAGATCGGCTGGCTCACAACGTCCCGCCACCGAGGGAGGGGCCACGGACGGCCGACCACAAGCTCGCGAAGGCAAGGAAACCATGGTCTGCCCGGCCAGTGCGGGGCTATTAGAATCATCCAAGCCCCGTCCTCCACTAGCTTGGCTAGCACTAGGGGAATCAGCGGAAAAGGAGGGAATGCATAAATTCTCAACCCGCTCCAGCTGAACGAGAACGCGTCTTGAACGTACGCTCTCGGGTCCCAACTCGTCATCAGCCGCTCGAAGAGGGTCTGATGGAGAGACCATTAAGAGGGGAGAGATTTGCCGCGGGACAGAAGTCCGCTATAACATTCTCCCGACCCGGTAGGTACGAGGCAGACGGGAGGATGCTTTTCTCCCTGTACCATCTCCACAGCTGAGCCGTCAAGCGGTTCAAGCTCCGAGAGTGTGTGCCTCATTGACGATTGATGTAAGCCACCACGCTCACATTATCCGTCAAAAAGAGAGCCGAGCGGCCTAACAGTCGATCCTGAAAATTCCAGGGATGACTGAACCGCCAACATCTCTAACACATTGATGTGGGGGAGGGAGGTCAGTTGAGAACCAGTCGCCCGCCGTCCACTGACCCTTGCATAGGCCGCCCCAGCCCTGGAGTGACGCGTCCGTGGAAATCGACACGGAAGATAGAGTCACAACGAAGGGCATGCCCCTGGAAAGAAACACAAGGCTCTCCACGGGGCTAGCAGCCGGGACACCTCCGGCGGGAGGGGACCCAAGTCCTCGGAGACGAAACTCCCAGCGCGCTCACCGATCAAAATCCAACTCGGCTCCCAGGTAAACTGGTGTGCGAGTCGGGGATGGAGCAGCTCCCTGGAGTTGGCTACTAAAAGCCAATCGTCAGGTAGACGACAAGTCTGAGGCACATGGAGTACGCATCTCTACGAATCGAGAGATATCCCCAATCTGCCGAGCCGAGGGAAGGAAGAATCCTACGAGGTGCTCGTAAGCGGGTCGGCTTCCGTGTCGTCAGAGTCTGAAATAGACTTCGACTCGGAGCCAACAAAAACCTCCTCCGACCAATCTGACTCGGGCTCCGCTGTAGGCGGCCGAGATGGAGAAGCCTCCCGGGGCAGCCCGGTTTGGGTGAACGAGAACTCCGATGTCTGCTCGGAGTGGGTCACCGATCCCACATCCCAAGAGCCGCAAGGCTGGAGGGGGAAAACCCGGGGAGGACTTCTCGCATTGCCATCCATACCGAAGGTAAAGGCGGGCGAAGGGCGGTCCGAGCCGGGGGCTGATGTGGCGGGCGTTGTGACCAGGCCGGTGTCGTGTGACAGAGGCCAGGCATACCATGCCACGAGGGTAGTCTGTCCCGTCACTCTGGGTGCGAAGCCCGAGGGATAGGGAGCGAAACCCCACTTGTAGGGTGCCGAAGGCACAACCCACAAGGTTACAGATGTGGCGGGCGGTAGTGACCAGGCCAGTGTCGTGTGACAGGGGCCAGGCATACCATGCACGAGGGTACCCTGTCCCGTCACCTCTGGGTGCGAAGCCCGAGGGATAGGAGCGAGAACCCGCTTGGTAGGGTGCCGAAGGCACAACCCACCAAGGTTCGGGATATCCGGGTACTCTCGGGCCTGGCCAGGCAGGTCGAGCGGCCTGCATCCTGAGCAGATGACGGATATCCCCGGTTGTCCAGTGAAACGGACCACGCGTGGGCGCTTGAGGGTATCCCGAGGGATAGCCGTAGTAGCCCAGAGGACCTCCAGCCAGCCGAGAAAGACGTAGCGTTCGGGAAGAGTGGTCCGGTCCGGAGGCCGATGTGGCGGGTGGTTGAGACCAGGCCCGGTGTCGTGTGACAGAGGCCAGGCATACCATGCCACGCGGGGTAGCCTGTCCCGTCACCTCTGGGTGCGAAGCCCGAGGGATAGGGCGCGAAACCCCGCTTGGTAGGGTGCCGAAGGCACAACCCACCAAGGTTTCAGATGTGGCGGGCGTTGTGACAGGCCGGTGTCGTGTGACAGAGGCCAGGCATACCATGCCACGAGGGGTAGCCTGTCCCTTCACCTCTGGTCCGAAGCCCGAGGGATAGGGAGCGAAACCCCACTTGGTAGGGTGCCAAAGGCACAACCCACCAAGGTTTCTGATGTGGCGGGCGGGTTGTGACCAGGCCGGTGTCGTGAGACGGGGCAGGCGTACCGTGCCACGAGGGGTACCATGTCCGTCATCCTCTGAGGGCGGAGCCCGAGGGCTAGGGAGCGTAACCCGCTTGGTGGGGTGCCGAAGGCACAACCCACCAAGGTTCGGGATATCCGGCAGCTCTCGGGCCTGGCCAGGCAGGTCGAAGGCTGCATCCTGAGCGGATAACGGATATCCCCGGACGTTCTGATAGAACCCCCGAGGGTCTGGGAGGCCGGGTGTTCGTTGAAACAAACCCCCGGCGGGCGCTTGAGGGTATATCCCAAGGGATAGCCGTAGCAACCCAGAGGACCACCAGCCGAGAACGACGGGGGTGGTCGTACTCCGGACGTGGGTAGCGGAGCACCATCCTGGGTTACCCATGATGGAGGTGGTTTCCGCCAGACGCAGTGGAGTCCACCTGCGTGTCGGCTTCCGTTGTCGTCAGAGTCTGAAAAAGACTTCGACTCGTAGCCAACAAAATCTTCCTCCGACCCATCCGACTCGGGCTCCACAAGGGGCGGTCGAGACGGAGAGGTCTCCCGGGGCAGACTGGGCTGGTGTGAGCGAGAACTCCGAAGTTTGTTCGGAGTCGGTCACCGATCCGTATCCCGGGGGCCGCACGGCTGGGACTCCCTAGGCGGGCGGTCCAAGCCAGAGGCCGACGTGGCGGGTGGTTGTGACCAGGCCGGTGTCATGGGACGAGTGTACTCTGCCACGAGGGGTAAAATGTCCCGTCACCTCTGGGGGCGAAGCCCGAGGGATAGGGTGCCGAAAGCACCCACCAAGGATAGGGATATCCGGCAGCTCTCGGGTCTGAGCAGGCAGGCCGAGCGGCTGCATCCTGAGCGGATAACGAATATCCCCGGACGTTCGGGTAGAACAT
>CALNVZ010002100.1:62102800-62136140 GCA_940671915.1 Paracentrotus lividus | reverse complement strand
TGTTTCTCCTCTATGGAGGGTTTTCCTATTACTTCTTCTTCTCTTGACGAATTTAAGTACGTTTTTGTTATAATTATTGTACTTTTTCCCGCGGCCACGTGGCCTTTTTGCGGGGTGTCATCCGGGTCTTTGACTCCGGAGTTCGTTTGACGCCATCTTGTTTCTGTTGGCGTTTGTATGTATGGTCGAGCGCCTCTTTGTTAGTCGCTCTTACTGTACTTATTCTTTTTTTTTTGGTCGGTTACCAGAGGTTCGTCCCGCGTTTCCGTCCGAACAAAAAAAAAAAAAAAAAAAAAAAAAAAAAAATTCTTCGTGTGGTCAGTTTCTAGACGGGGTTTTTTCTTGGAGTTTTCTCCTGTGAGCCGCCTAAGTAGCCGTCTCGCTTGTCTTTTGCCTTAGGTTTTCCTAAGGAGTTCGGTTTACGCTTCTAAGAAATTTTTGTTCTTTTCTTTCAGCGGTGTTCTATTCATGGACAACAGGAGTGACTCCTCTGACGACACAGAGCTGGCGGCAATTGGTCTCTTCGAAGTCGGTTTCGCCGGTCGGAAGCATGCCCGCGGGAGAGTCCTCGACCGCCAGGTCGTCCGCCTCTCCTGCCTAGAAAGGGGGGGGGGAGCACGCCAGTGACACTTGTGTCCACGCTGGCTCCACCTCCTCTAGTCCAGCACTAAGTAAAGGTCTTGTAGCTCGAAGAGCACCAAAGCAAAAACGTGCGTCCACGTTTTCCGGGTGCCTAAGACCTTGTCGTCTCGGTTGTCTCCGGCCAAGGGAGCGGGTTCGTCTATCCAGACGTCTTGCCCCCGGCCCCCCCGAGTTGTAGCACAGAAAATTGCGGTTTCTGTCTCACTTAGGGATGAGAGTCGTGCGCCCACGTCTCTCGCTCAGCATGCCCGGTGGGCGTGCCGAGTACGGTTTGGGACCCGTGCGCCGCAGTTTCTGCATCTGGCGGAACCACCTCCACCATGGTAACCCCCAGGATGGCGGCTCCGCTTCCACGTCCGGAGTGCCTCCACCCCCGTCCAACGCTTTGTCGTTCTCGGCTGGTGGTCCGCAGGGCTATTACGGCTATCCCTTGGGAACGCCCAAGCGCCCACCGGGAGTTCGTTCCAACGAACACCCGGTCTCTCGGACCCCCCGAGTGTAGCACAGAAAATTGCGGTTTCTGTCTCACTTAGGGATGAGATCGTGCGCCCACGTCTCGCTCAGGCATGCCCGTGGGGTTGCCGAGTACGGTTTGGGACCCGTGCGCCGCAGTTTCTGCATCTGGCGGAACCACCTCCTCCAGGGTAACCCCAGGATGGCGGCTCCGCTTCCCACGTCCGGAGTGCCTCCACCCCCGTCCAACGCTTTGTCGTTCTTGGCTGGTGGTCCGCAGGGCTATTACGGCTATCCCTTGGGAAAGGCCCAAGCGCCCACCGGGAGTTGTTCCAACGAAACACCGGTCTCTCGACCCCCCAGTTGTAGCACAGAAAATTGCGGTTTCTGTCTCACTTAGGGATGAAGAGTCGTGCGCCCACGTCTCGCTCAGGCACCCCGTGGGGTGCCGAGTACGGTTTGGGACCCGTGCGCCGCAGTTTCTGCATCTGGCGGAACCACCTCCTCCATGGGTAACCCCAGGATGGCGGCTCCGCTTCCCACGTCCGGAGTGCCTCCACCCCGTCCAACGCTTTGTCGTTCTCGGCTGGTGGTCCGCAGGGCTATTACGGCTATCCCTTGGGATACGCCCAAGCGCCCACCGGAGTTCGTTCCAACGAACACCCGGTCTCCGGACCCCAGGATGTTCTACCCGAACGTCCGGGGAATATTCGTTATCCGCTCAGGATGCAGCCGCTCGGCCTGCCTGCCCAGACCCGAAGCTGCCGGATATCCCTATCCTTGTGGGTGCTTTCGGCACCCTATCCCTCGGCTTCGCCCCCAGAGGTGACGGACATTTACCCCTGTGGCAGAGTACACTCGTCCATGACACCGGCCTGGTCACAACCACCCGCCACGTCGGCCTCTGCTTGGACCGCCCGCCTAGGGAGTCCCAGCCGTGCGGCCCCGGGATACGGGATCGGTGACCGACTCCGAACAAACTTCGGATTCTCGCTCACCCAGCCCAGTCTGCCCCGGGAGACCTCTCCGTCTCGACCGCCCCTTGTGGAGCCCGAGTCGGATGGGTCGGAGGAAGATTTTGTTGGCTACGAGTCGAAGTCTTTTTCAGACTCTGACGACACGGAAGCCGACACGCAGGTGGACTCCACTGCGTCTGGCGGAACCACCTCCATCATGGGTAACCCCAGGATGGTGGCTCCGCTACCCACGTCCGGAGTACGACCCACCCCGTCGTTCTCGGCTGGTGGTCCTCTGGGTTGCTACGGCTATCCCTTGGGATACCCTCAAGCGCCCCCGGGGGTTTGTTTCAACGAACACCCGGCCTCCCAGACCCTCGGGGGTTCTATCAGAACGTCCGGGGATATCCGTTATCCGCTCAGGATGCAGCCGTTCGACCTGCCTGGCCAGGCCCGAGAGCTGCCGGATATCCCGAACCTTGGTGGTTGTGCCTTCGGCACCCCACCAGCGGTTACGCTCCCTAGCCCTCGGGCTCCGCCCTCAGAGATGACGGGACATGGTACCCCTCGTGGCACGGTACGCCTGGCCCCCGTCTCACGACACCGGCCTGGTCACAACCGCCCGCCACATCAGAAACCTTGGTGGGTTGTGCCTTTGGCACCTACCAAGTGGGGTTTCGCTCCCTATCCCTCGGGCTTCGGACCCAGAGGTGAAGGGACAGGCTACCCCTCGTGGCATGGTATGCCTGGCTCTGTCACACGACACCGCCCTGGTCACAACCGCCCGCCACATCTGAAACCTTGGTGGTTGTGCCTTCGGCACCCTACCAAGCGGGGTTTCGCGCCCTATCCCTCGGGCTTCGCACCCAGAGGTGACGGACAGGCTACCCCGCGTGGCATGGTATGCCTGGCCTCTGTCACACGACACCGGCCTGGTCTCAACCACCGCCACATCGGCCTCGGACCGGACCACTCTTCCCGAACGCTACGTCGTTCTCGGCTGGCTGGAGGTCCTCTGGGCTACTACGGCTATCCCTCGGGATACCCTCAAGCGCCCACCGGTGGTCCGTTTCACTGGACAACCGGGGATATCCGTCATCTGCTCAGGATGCAGCCGCTCGACCTGCCTGGCCAGGCCCGAGAGTACCCGGATATCCCGAACCTTGGTGGGTTGTGCCTTCGGCACCCTACCAAGCGGTTCTCGCTCCCTATCCCTCGGGCTTCGCACCCAAGAGGTGACGGAACAGGGTACCCTCGTGGCATGGTATGCCTGGCCCCTGTCACACGACACTGGCCTGGTCACTACCGCCCGCCACATCTGTAACCTTGGTGGGTTGTGCCTTCGGCACCCTACCAAGTGGGGTTTCGCTCCCTATCCTCGGGCTTCGCACCCAGAGGTGACGGGACAGACTACCCTCGTGGCATGGTATGCCTGGCCTCTGTCACACGACACCGGCCTGGTCACAACCGCCCGCCACATCAGCCCCCGGCTCGGACCGCCCTTCGCCCGCCTTTACCTTCGGTAATGGATGGCAATGCGAGAAGTCCTCCCCGGGTTTTTCCCCTCCCAGCCTTGCGGCTCTTGGATGTGGGATCGGTGACCCACTCCGAGCAGACATCGAGTTCTCGTTCACCCAACCGCGGCTGCCCCGGGAGGCTTCTCCATCTCGGCCGCCTACAGCGAAGCCCGAGTCAGATTGGTCGGAGGAGGTTTTTGTGGCTCCGAGTCGAAGTCTATTTCAGACTCTGACGACACGGAAGCCGACCCGCTTACGAGCACCTTCGTAGGATTCTTCCTTCCCTGGCTCGGCAGATTGGGCGATATCTCTCGATTCGTAGAGATGCGTACTTCCATGTGCCTCAGACTTGTCGTCTACCTGACGATGGCTTTTAGTAGCCAACTCCAGGGAGCTGCTCCATCCCCGACTCGCACACCAGTTTACCTGGGAGCCGAGTTGGTTTTTGATCGGGAGCGCGCTGGAGTTTCGTCTCCGAGGACTTGGGTCCCCCTCCCGCCGGAGGTGTCCCGGCTGCTAGCCCCGTGGAAAGCCTTGTTTTCTTTCCGGGGCATGCCCTTCGTGTGACTCTATCTTCCGTGTCGATTTCCCACGGACGCGTCACTCCAGGGCTGGGGGCTATGCAAGGGTCAGTGGACCGGCGGGCGACTGGTCTCACTGACCCCCCTCCCCCACATCAATGTGTTTAGAGATGTTGGCGGTTCAGTCATCCCTGGAATTTTCAGGATCGACTGTTAGGCCCCGCTCGGCTCTCTTTTTGACGATAATGTGAGCGTGGTGGCTTACATCAATCGTCAATGAGGCACACACTCTCGGAGCTTGACCGCTTGACGGCTCAGCTGTGGAGTGGTACAGGGAAAAAGCATCTCCCGTCTGCCTCGTACCTACCGGGCGGGAGAATGTTATAGCGGACTTCTGTCCCGCGGCAAATCTCTCCCTCTTAATGGTCTCTCCATCAGACCTCTTCGAGCGGCTGATGACGAGTTGGGACCCGAGAGCGTACGTTCAAGACGCGTTCTCGTTCAGCTGGAGCGGGTTGAGAATTTATGCATTCCCTCCTTTTCGCGCTGATTCCCCTAGTGCTAGCCAAGCTAGTGGAGGACGGGGCTTGGATGATTCTAATAGCCCCGCACTGGCCGGCAGACCATGGTTTCCTTGCCTTCGCGAGCTTGTGGTCGCCGTCGCGTGGCCCCTCCCTCGGTGGCGGGACGTTGTGAGCCAGCCGACTCTCGGCGATCTTTCAGAGCACCCGACTAGGCTTCGCTTGACTGCGTGGCCTTGTCTGGTCGCAGGCAATATCGTCTGGCTTCTCGAGAGGGCCTCGGCTCTCATGGCCGGGAGCCGGAGGGAGTCTACGCTAACGGTGTATAACTCCGTCTAGCTGCCTTTTCTGAGTGTTGCGAAGAGAAGGGTTGCTCCCAGAGGGGCCCCCTGCCCGGTCTTAGCGGATTTTTTAATCCACCTTTTTGACAAGGGCCGTGCTCTTTCGACCTTACGAGGCTATCAATCTGCCAATGCGGCATTTCACGATGGTTTTCAATGAGGGCTCTAACGTTTCCTACTCTCCTGAGTTAAGCGCTTGCTTAGGTCTTTCTTCTGCAAAGACCTCAGTCTACTCCCTTAGCTCCTTCTTGGAGTTTACCTAAGGTTTTGGAGGTGTTAGCTAACCCTCCTTTCGAGCCGTTGTCGAAGCATCGTTTCACCACTTGACAGTTAAGACTGTCTTCTTGTGGCGGTGGCCTCAGGCACAGACGAAGTTCGCTTCATGCCCTTAGTGTAGCTGAGGGCACATCAGGTTCGACCTCGGGAGTGCGTCTTCCGCCCTGAACCTTGTTTCATTGCTAAGACCAGACTGCCTCTTCCGGGACCGGTGGAGATCTTTCTCAACAAGCTCTCTCCTCCTTCTCTTCGGTCCCGGAGGATAAGGTGTGGTGTCCGGTTAGGCCCTTAAATGGTACCTCTCCAGATCCGATCTCGTCGTAAGAGTGACAAACTCTTCATCTTCACTCGAGATCCTTTTTCTGCCGCTTCCCGACTCCATTTCTAGATGGATCGTGGAGGGAATCAAAGCGACGGGTCCTGACGCCTTGATGTCAGGAAGGGCCCCAGAGCACACGATACCAGAGGTATCAGCGCTTCTTGGCGCTCTTTGCAGGCGTTCCCACTGAGGATGTTTTGAAGGCAGCGTACTGGCGCTCTAGTAATTCCTTCATTCATTTTACCTATGTGACGTTGCATTGGGAGGAGCGCTTCGGTGTCTCGGCGTTGTTGGCGGCCACCGCGAGACTATCGAAGTCCTCTTTAGCCCTCCCCTGCCTCTCTTTGTCCACCCTAGGTGTCGGTGCTGGTTCTGTTTGGACTAAGCAAGGTAAGAGAGGGTCATGTGATTATTGAAGTAAATAGTAAAATTAGCACTAATTTTATTATGTACGAGATAATCACTGACCCTCTCTTACGCCCCTCCCTCCGGCGATGTATAATCGACGAGTGTCGATTAGGTTGGTTCAGAATGAAGATATAGCCTTAGTGGTCTAGCGCCACCTTGTGTAAGGCAGGCGTGAGGCAGGGGAGGGCAGGGAAGTAGGGAAAAATGTTTGATAAGTCTATTATGGTTCGTCTATGCATTGTTCTCGGGAAAAAAGCAAGGTAAGAGAGGGTCATGTGATTATCTCGTAAATAATAAAATAGTGCTAATTTTACTAACTCTAATTATACATGGTTTTATACTATGTATCACAGCTTTGTAGAAAGTTTGAAACTGCAACAAGAATTCTTTTCAGCACAGAACAAACATACAAAACTCAGAATTTCCGGGGGGTGTTTCAACAAAGAGTTAAGTAGACTTAAGTTGCACTTAACTTCTACGCGCATCTGTTTTATAACGCGCAATTTAATTGAAAGATTTCACAATGGCGCGCATTCCCTTGAGAATGGATAATCCATATGGTGAATGCGTAACATAAAGCAAAAAAAATATGATTAAGTGCGATTTATTAATCTACTTAACTCTTTGTGAAACACCCCCCTGGTCCCTTTGTTACTTCTTTGAAAAAAATTGGTGAAAATAATGAAGAAGCCCCCTTATTTATTTCAAATAGTATATGAGAGGATGTGGATTATCATAGAGAGAAAATTATAAATCTGTTGACTAGGTAATAATATATCTGTTAGTGCGTTTAGATTTAAGTTGTATAGTACAGCTATGTTCAAGCTATATAAAAATCACATTATCTAACAAAGAGTTTTTTTTCCTTTCACTTATTTTATAGAGGATTGGCTAGTGGTGAAGACAATGGTCAGAGGGGATATATGATGACCTTTGCCATTGCTTATATTGAGTAAGTATTCAAATGGCAACTTACTTTATTCTGGCTATTTAATTTCATACTATATATCGAAAGAGTGTAGACTTTTGATTGGCGTCACCTGACCTACATTACGATTTCTAATCACTAAGTACTGCAAAAAAATATGAAAAATGCAAATTATGTAATCTATTTGCAGATTTTGAGTATACAGTTTGCTGTATTAATTGTATCGTAATGAACTTGATACCCAGGTATGCTGTGGACTGTTTCTGATAAGCAGAAAAAAGATGGTGTTTGTTCAAAATTCTGTTTGTTTTCTACTCGTTACGTCTTCATCAGATAACCACTTGCAGAAGCATCTATTAGATTTATATGCATGTGTTGAAACACCAGTGGAATCAACAATTTATATGTAACTGTGTTTGCAAAGAACTAATAAAATATCTTATATCTTTTTATGATTCTATACATTTTTTTTTCAACTCAGGATTTGCCATGGATCATTACATCATTGCGGAGTCGTTTGAAACTACAGTACCTTGGCAAGGTGAGTCAAAGAGGCAAGATGTTCTTATAAATCGGTCTTTCATCGTCAAATTGTGCCAATTAATTTGTTTTCTTGCAGTCCTCCATCCTGATTATGTATTCGATTAACCTATGGTATATGAACACATTCAACCCCCCCCAAAAAAAAAAAAAAATAAAATAAATAAATAAATAAAAATAAATAAATAAATAAACATTTTAATGTACTGAAACAATAATAGAATACCCCCAACCACATGCAAATAGGGATGTCAGTTTACTGGCTATTACAAAATTTTAGTCCCTGACATATTAAATTTCAGATTCTTTCTAACATGTTGAATTCTTTAAGGCCTTGTGGGTAAAAGCAACATGTGTACCTGATGCCTATATACTTAATCCATATATTTTTTTCAATCTGTATTATGATCAAGATCATCCATTCTTTTTAAACTTTTAATTTTGTAGGTTTGGATGTGTGTCGGACGTAAGGAGCGAATAGCCAGGAGTGTGCAGCCAACAGTGTGCCATATGCTCCCATCATCATGAGCAGGTGAGGAAGAAACTTCTTTCAAATCAAAATAGGTGACCCAATGGCGCAAAACTCTAACAAGTTTTAGAATTATTTCTCAATTATTTCTTTTTCCTCCAATATTTTTTTATATATTTCTATTTTTATTTTATAATTACATACTTTTAGACTTTATTTAGTTAGTACTTATCTTGATTTATTTCTCTCATATTTGTTATCTGCATATTAAATCAATTTGATCCATTTTTGTGTTCCTGATCTGATTTACTCAATAAATATGTTTCAATTGAGTATCTATAACTTATTTTCTACTTCATAGCAGTTTAGTTATCCCTTATTTAATCTATTATTGTTAATTACACACTGATTTCTACTTATATGTAGTGTATCTATTTTATAATACAATGAATTTTGATAACATGTACTATACTTTCCGCTTTAATTGAGTTATATATTGTATTTGATAATAAGCTATTGTATATATACTGTGTTGTTTTTTATGTTAACAGGAACCATGTTGAAAAGCAGTTTGTCTGAGCAGTTCATTGTGTATAAAGATGATTGAATAAATAATAATAAATAAATAAATAAAATAAAATATAAATAAAATAAAAGAGCACTTATCTGCTGGGTAATGAGAAGATAAGATCAAAGTATGAATTTTATTGTCCACCTCACCTTTTTTTTTTTTTTTTGTGACCCCCCTCCCCCTAAAAAAAAAGAAGATCGTTTTGATTTTGGAAAGTAATTCTATAAAGAGGGGTCAAACTTTTGTCACCCACAAAAAAGCAAAAAAGCAATCTTTACATTTGCCAATACATCCTTTCCTTTCCAAAAGAGAATTTGAAATTAAAGAGGATGACATTTATATACAAATGACGTGTTCAAGGAAAAGAGTAATCATGCCCTTCATTTTTCCAGTTTTCATAACTTAAGGATGAACATACAAGCAGATAACAGGCTCTGTGTAATCTCTTTTTGAAAACCTCTCTTATTGGAGGATCAAAAGTTAAACCTTGTCATTCTTTAGTCTTTCTGCCCTACATGAATACATAATGTACTCTTACTGTTTTCTTTCTGTACAGAGTCACCCAGACGTTATGATGCTGGAGCATGCATCTATTTTCTACTTTGCCTACATGTACAAGGGCATTCTAATCCCTTGGAAGTCTATGAACAAATCGAGGTAAGAGTTCACAAAATGATCATTAGGGCGATGATTAAATTTTATGAATGCTCTTCCTGAAACCACTGGAATAAAAAATTTTGTTGGACCAAAGATCCAGGCAACTGAATCTCTATGATCAATTAAAACTGTGTTTGTTTATATCATATATGTAATCCTTCTTCACCTGTACCTTAAAATGATGTACTATCAGTGATGTTATTATCATTATTGTGAATGAAAGTACATTGAGTGGAAGAGTTCAACTATTAGATTGAGGCAAACTCAATGCAAATTTATTGCATCCTAAATCAATCAAATTACAAAGCTAAACAGTAGAGTAAAGAAACTGTTTTGTAATTGTCACTAATTCATGATCAATAGTGGTGTGTCCAAAGACAGGTTTTGTAAACCCACTTAGTTTCTAAGACTCTTGATGGTCTTTTGCAGTGTTCTAAATTTAATTTTTTTTTAAAATGTATATTTAATTGCTTTGTTATTTACTATGTATTTGTCTGATATATTTGTATCTTGTGTTTTTTTTTTTATGAATGAAATTTGAATAAATTGAAATTGAAAAATTGAAAAGACTCTGTCTTACAAAATGGGATGGTCTTGTTGCAATCTTATTTACTTCAATTATATTCAACCATTTCATAACGTGCACATTTACAAATGTATTTCCTCTTTAGTCATCTGTAAGGGTTTTCCATATATATATTTGATATAAAAGAAACTAGAAATGTGTCCGTTATTGCTTATGGATCTAATTGTATTCTTTCTTTGACCTACCCAGAATGCAGCCGAGATGAGATTATGTCTAATGGAGGGAGCCTTTCACATCATCATGGAAGTAAGTTATTATTTGTTCATTTTATTCTAGCACTTTTGTTTAGGATTTAGAGGAAATCTAAGTGCTGGTAATTGCAGAAGTTGTATTCTGATTAGAGTTGTAAAAATTTTTTTAACCAAAAGTTCAAAACAAAATTAAGTGCCAAATTAGTATTGCAGCTAATCTTTTATTATTTGAATATTGAAATAAGAAAATAAGGACTAGAGGAAGAAATCTTATGCATGATATCACAACTTGTTCTCTCTCTAAATATAAGAACTGTCTTTTTCGGTAACACGATTTCCAAATACTTGTAAGCTATTTATTAATTGGTGGTTATTTTTTGCAAAAATTGCAGAGCTATTTGGTTTAGAAAGGATCCTAATAATTTTCTGCCTTCTTTTATACAACATTGAACAACTTCCTAGGCATAAAGATATTGAAAGTGATTGTAGTAGCTTGAAGAAATTGAATTAGAAAATGTGTTTAATAGCAAATTTTTATTACTTTTCTTTTAATTAATTAGTTATTTTGGAGGATCAAAAAGTCCCAACGTAGAATTCCCCATATTGTGAAGTCACTGTTGGAAAAAATATGTCTGTTGACATTAATATTGCGTACTTCCCATCTTCGTCCATTTTGTCTCATAATTCTTCTCAAGCTGATGATTTTATATAAATAATTTCCATTGATTTCATTTGACAGTTGGAAAGCACAGGAAGCATTTGATGAGAGGTACAGTATCAACGTTTGGTTGATGGCTTTGAGAGCCGTCAAGGACAGACTGACCCTGACAACATCTTTGGCAATCAGAACCTCAATGTAGTCTGCTTCACCACCTTCTGTTGTGATAGCCTCCTGTAACAGCAATCAATGCAACTGTGAAGCAACTTTAGTGATTTACTTGCAGGTTATATTGCAGTTACCGGTTTGACTAATGACAATGAATTTCAAAGAACCTGCCATTCCAACTAGTTTGTTATTCTATAACATTTCTCTACTATTATAGAATTGGAAAATACTGTAATGTAATGTTGATTCAAAGGAGTCATTAACTTGTGTTATTGCTGATATATCATTCAGTGTGTATAAATTCCATCTTTTTTAAATGAAAGATCACATTCTTGGTTCTTCACACTTAAAATGAAATTAAATTTTTACTTGAAATTAAATGAAATTAATGCATAAATTATTATCAATTTGGAGTAAGAAATCACTCTTTGTTGTTGTCATGTAAGGAAAACTACACACAACAACTAGAAAATGTGTAAGGTTGTGGTTGGATCAATAAACTGTAATTTCCTGGTAATAGAAACATGTACAGTGTATTCCTATAAAGTGACTGTTATTTTATGTTGGTTTAGCATCTATCTTTTATTGTATAATGATGTATGCAATAGGTATGTTTTATGCCACCTTCTTTCACTTCTTTGCAAAAGATCAATCATTATAGTGTCATTATTACTTAACTTGTGTGCTGATGGCTAGAAACAATGTTGTCTGATTTATTCACTGGTAAATGAAGCAAAGTTAGGACTGATATTTTTACTATAGTGTGATATGAAATTAAAGGGTATAGTGTACTCGTGTCATTTACAAGAATCAATAAAATATTTCTCACATTATCAAGGCAATTGTCCTTTTCCAAATTTTGAGCACCTTCTCATAATGGGAGTAGATTGGAATATATCTCAAAATTGATAAAAATAGTTTTATGCATTATGATTGGTTTGATTTGTATCAAACAAATCAAATCAAAATTTTGATGCATTAAAGGATATTGGTGTGTTGACTCTTGAGATGTTATTTCTTTGATTTTGGAAATTCTTGTAAAAATGAATGGGGACGGATCATTGTCAGAGAACAGCTAATGCGTATTAGCAACATATAACAATATACGTCACAATCATTTAGCACAATTAATGAAGGCTAGCGAAGGCTAAATCGTGAGCTCAAAATCTAAATTATGCCTTGTAAATGTCTATTTCACCTCTGCCTTCGACAAAGGCAAACAAGTATTGGGGGGAAAACTTTAGTATTTGTTGTAAACATAAATCAGTATAATGCGTGATTAACCATGTAATATTTATATAAAGTATATATAAATCAATATCGTTCATTTTCATTTTCTATATGAATTTATGTGTGTTATGTTTTTGTATTTGCACATTCTATATACTATTTCCAAATGCGGCTTGGCTATGAAGTTGCTAAAGCAAGGATCATTTTGTTTTTAAAGATTTTGTGGAATATTCTTCTGAGTACCTTTTTATATATTTGTTATTATTGATGGTTGATTTGCTTTTTAGAAGCAGTTTAATGTGATTTCAGTATATTTCCATGGGTCTTCTGTATTCATTTTTAGTCAATTCTATATGAATTCTTTGATTGGAGGAATGGAATGATTTATATGCAGATACACGAAATTTAGTCTCTCTCATACAATACGTCGGCTGACAACCGAAGGGCGCTATTGCAGATCAAAGAATTTCCGTTGAGAACCAAAAAGGGCGCTCTCACCCATTGACTTTTTACAGCAATAGCGCCTCTCTGGTTTCTCAGTAGAACATCTTAAGAATGCATAACGCCCTTTTGAATCTCAACAGACGATATTTGAGCCTGGATTTCAAGCTGAAATGAGTTTGCTTTGATATTTCATATTTTCTCTGTGAGAATAATCTTAGATTATTGGTTTCAAGACTACCACAGGTAGTGCTTGCGATGGGATCAGACTTAAATGAATCAATTTTCTCAAACCCAAAGGGGAGAGTCGGAAAAAAGCGGGACTGAATTCGAAAACGAAAACAGGCGCCCAAACGACCGACCAAAAACAACCACCTGAAAAAGTACAGGTGGGACAGGGTTGGAAAGGGAAGAAAAACGCCCGGAAAAAGGACGTAATTCTTGACCAAAAGGAGGGGCACTATAAACCTAAAGCACCCAAAAATAACGCTAGGCGTATTAGGGGGCTTTTGGAAGCGCAAATATTTGATAAAATAATTTCAAAATCGCAAGAAAGGAGTGATCTCACCCGAAACTTCAGGAACGGTCCGATCAGCACGACTCGAAAAAACAGAATGAAGATATATGCCTTAGTGGTCTAGCGCCACCTTGTGTCCGGCAGGCGTGAGGCAGGTTATTGGGAGGGGCAGGGAAGTAGGGAAAAATGTTTGATAAGTCTATTATGGTTCGGTCTATGCATTGTTCTCGGGAACAAAAGCAAGGTAAGAGAGGGTCATGTGATTATTGAAGTAAATTATAAAAACTTTTTTGTTACTCTTGTACTGTAGCTTTCCTATATTTAATTCACAATACACATACATTTAGGGTGTTCATTAATGTTGATAAATCTTACACATATATTCACTATATTTGAAAAATTTATAATGTATGGAGTTTATCTCTTTGTTTTTGAAAATGTAAGAATGAAAGATAATCTAGAAATGCCCAAAGTAAAATGAAATCCTGACATACCCGTATCTTGCTGCAATTGAATACACTCTCTTTTCCTGAGCAGCAACTTCCTGTAAACAATGTTCAAAATATGGACAGTAAAGACATTTAGTTGCTGAAAATGCCCAGAGAAGTTTTGTTCCCTGAGCACTGAATTAGTAATGATACTCAGTAGCAAAATGTTGTCAAAAATGAAAAGAAGCAAGACACAAAAGGTATTGTCGTGTTGAATTACTGCTGCGCATTGCATTCCAGACTCAAACTGTGTCTTGACTCTAACGGCAGTTTAAATTTGCATTTGATTTTAAGGATTGGACAATAGGAATCACTCAATCTCAATAAATTTCTGGTTGAAATCCTAGATAGAAGCTGGTTGGCTCAGTCGGTAAAGCGTCTGCCTGACGAACCAAAGATCATGGGTTCGAGTCCAACCCCGGCGGATGACTGAAGCCTGCATTGAGTGTTAACATGCCCCTCTCCTGTTTTATAGACGCAGGCTATGTTACAGTGGAAAACACTAGGTCCCTCGGATAGGACGTTAAAATCAGGTCCCGTGTAAAGGAGAGTCACAACCGTTGCACGTTAAAGAACCCACTGCACTTTACGTATAAGAGTAGGGGGAAAACCTGGTGCAGTGGTCCACCTGCATACCCCCAATCAGTTATATTGGGAGAGACCTATGGGTTACAGTGAATTGGTTCGCTTTTACATGTGATGCCAAAACGAATAATAATAATAATAATAATAACATGCCTCTGTAAGAAATTGGCAGAATGTAGTAGGCTATGTTGTAAGTATTGAGTCTGTTGAATATAGACAAGTGAATGTTTGGAAAATTACATAGAAAACAAAAATAATTAAATTCAACTAAAACCCTTACCTCTTTGGTTCCTTCAAACAGTAGAGTGGTAACAACCATTGTTTCTGGATTAAAGCCTTTTAACTACACATGAACAGAGAGGAGAAAAGAATCACATTTATTTCTCAAATATATGAAATTAATTCGGTGGATTCACAATACGGTGCACCATCTATTGATTGCAGCGGACAGGCTGAAATTCGCAATGCCTCATGGAAAAAGTCGACATAAAAATTCATCTCTGTGTGGTTCGCGCTACACTGCATATTTGCATAATAAAATAACAATGATAAAATGCGATTATTATCTGCGCTGGCCGGTATGCCAAGATCAGTCAAATATTTTTTTCAGTTCGTCGACCCGCATTCGCCGAGAATCAGCTGGGTCCGCCACTTTTGAAAGGCAGAGGTAAACACACACACAGTCACATTACACGTTGTGCCTTCGATGTCGACAACCGATAGGTGGCGCACCGTATTGTGAATCCACCGAATTGTCCACTATACATGTAGATGATTTCTTTACTTGGTGACACGTAGTGAAAGAAGCAGAAATTATAGAAGAACCAAAAATATTACCAATTTAAGGTTCATGTACAGTGAATATCCTGAGAAGAAAAAATGGTGCACTGATAATTTTAACTCTAAGCAATGTTCAACATAGTAGACATGGGCTCAAGGTTAAAAAAAAAAATTCTGTCATATACGATATAACATCCCCGGCACTCCCTATTATTCATCAATTACTGCTTTAGAGTATGGCTCTAGCGTTGCGAGGAATGAATTCCTGCCAGTTACCAATTTATTTTACCTTTGTTGAGTGTGGCAAATGAACATTAATGTCTTGCCACAGGACCGAGATTTCAGCCCGTACCATAAGATTGACAGTCTAGTGACATACATGTATCCACTAGACCCTAAACACCCCTAAATATTAAAATTTGAAACAGGAAAATACATATGGAGGCCTTCCAGAAAACGTAGTGCTTGATGATCACCTTTGTGACGTAGACTTTCTTGAGACTGTCCACTAGTGATGTCCAAATAGATTCTGAGGGGGGCTTGAGGGACATTCCAAACCGAAACTGCAGATTGTCCATCAATCGGATGGAAGCTGGGGCACATCTCTGAGAAAATAAAGACAAAACCAACGATTAATGATGATGATAATTAGAAGCACCATTCTTCTAGAACTTCTATTCTGAGGTGCAAAAAAAGAAGAGATAATATTAAAATGAAAGAATCTAAGTGAGTGCCATATCCATGTGTCTAGCATTACAAAGAAAAGATTTCAACTATAAATTTTTGATGGAAAATACGAACGTTGAAAAACCACTGTTAAAAATTTTGTGCATCTCCTGCTAACCAAGCCATTTTAAAGTCATAATGTCATTTCGCATGATTAGCACAAAAAGTGGTCAATTTCATATAAATAACCGTATTGTCATTACTACCGTTCACACAATATTTCTATGAGTGACCTACCTGTCTGGCAACCTCCCTCACAAAGTGAACTCCTTGATCAAATGTAGGGAAGACCACTGATCCATATTTCTTGCAGGGAGGTAGAGGGCGCACTCTCAACGTCACCTCTGTCACGACGCCCAATGTACCTGACAAATACGGAACAAAGATTTCCTTCAATTAAAAGTGATAATAATAAGTGTATTCAGGGTAAAAATCATTATTTCCGAATCAAAGATATAAACAAAAAGGAAAAAGAGTGCCACTTTGTCTCTATATCATATAGCTTGGAAAATAAATTTGTCAGACCAAATCATATAAAAGCCACCATATGATTTGGTTTAATGATTATTTCCCAAGCTGTATACCAGTAGTGACATAAAAGTACAAATAAATGATGTTTCCAAAATATTTGCTTCGTAAGGGCACATGGAGAAATTGAACCTGTAGAAAATCAAAGCCCACCCCATGTATATATGTCTACGTAACTAGTAATATGGTCAGAGTTTATAATGTCAACATAAACATAACTACCTTCTGATCCAAGTATGAAATGGTGAAGATCAGGACCAGTTGACATACGAGGAACCTGTGAAATGAACAGAAAAGTTAAAAAATCAAAACTCTCACAAATTTGTTTTATCCCTTTTTGTTTGGAAAGTTAGCGAATTAAGCTTTGATATCACAAATGCTTTTTGAATGTCTATTTGTATCAAGCTACAATCTCTTTAATAGAAGTTGAGAAAAAATATCATAATGCCCAATCAAATATTCCTACCAGTCTTAAGTCTGATAATAAATGTTAGATTGTCAAGTAAACAAAACCACTTTCCACAGTGTACATTTGTTTTAATGATTCATATAATATGATGAAATAAAACGTTGACCGATGTAGGATTACATTTCACAGCTCTTTTCTTTTGTTGTCAAACTATATCTGCTTTTTAAAATTTGTAGTCACCTTATCATAAAAAAACAAAGTTGTAATTTGTATAAAATCTAAATAAAAATGTTATGATTGAATAAATTTATTAAGAGTATTATCTATTCAGATGGATAAGTAAATATTTTCATTATAATTCAAAGAATGATATCAGGAACATAAATCAGATTACCTGGCAATTCTTTTCAATGACACCTTGGGGAGTCACCATCCTTACATGGACAACCTAGAGATGACAAATGAAGATAGAATGAAAAGAAATTATAAGATAATCAAATTTAATATACATATGGCTTGAAGACCCTACTACATACATATTTCAGGTAACAACTCTTTCAGAACACTGATTGCAGTTTCAAAATTTTTGAAGCATATGGTAAAATGGAATGAAATTTCAAAAATATGTCATATTCAATAAACCTTTCCCATATTTGTTTATGATGAAATGTCTTCTCATTAGTATGTCTCCATCTCATTTTCATTTTCATTTCACAGGAAAGCAAATGCACAGCATTTTCAAACAGATTATAATATCCAAGAAAGTCTTACTCAAGGGCTGGTTAAACAATTCCAATATCAATGAAATCCTATATTGTTTTTTTTGCAAGATGGTGGAGGCCATCGTTATCTGTATAGTGTAACAAACCGTGAGAGATGGGAATGATACAGTCACATCAACGAAACTGGCTCTAAACCGACCGATGATTTGCCATTTGAAATAACATAATCGGCCTGGAGTTAGTTTCATTGGTGTGACTGTAGTATAACAGTACGATCAACTCACCATATCCTCAATGTTTCCATAGACGTTCTTCTTCATACCTGACGCCCTGGTTGCCACCCAGCCTCCTAATGAGCTGAACTCACACGAATCAGGCTCATGGCCGCTACACAGGCCATACTTAGATAACTGAAATATTAAAGTCATGAGATAAAGTAATGATTATTAATATTAATAAAAGCCCTGGTTGCAACCAAGCCTTCTAATGAGCTGAACTCACATGAATCAGGCTCATGGCCGCTACACAGGCCATACTTAGATAACTGAAATATTAAAGTCATGAGATAAATTAATGATTATTAATATTAATAAAAGCCCTGGTCGCAACCAAGTCTTCTAAAGAGCTGAACTCACATGAATCAGTCTCAAGACTGCTACACATGACATACTTAGATAACTGCAATATTAAAAGATAAAATTGTAAAAATATTATTCTACGAAAATTCATGATTCATGATCATATGTGTATGGGTAGCCTTATATATTTTCTAAAAGTCTGAACCCCCCCCCCCCCAAAAAAAAAAAAATAAATAAAATTTGAGTATATATTCTTGCCATTAAAATCACTATTACAGCGACGTATGATTCAATATTTTTTGCAATTTTGGACTAGTTACGGGAAATTTGTGATTGGTTAATTTCATGACTATAAATAGATTTATATTGAAAAGGAAATTTTTGTGAGGATAAACCTGTGAAATAAATAAAAATAAAACCACAATGAAAATATCCACTTAATCAGTACTTGTCTCTAGCATGTAAATCCCATTTTTATAGAATAGTTTACGGGCCTTATGACATTGAATTTGTATAGTGCTAACTTTCAATGCTCCTATTAAATGATTTGGAGAAATGGGGAAAATCTAAGGTAACTTATGCGGGAAGGCATGATTTTACCAAAATTGTTTGCAGTGCAGTTATAAAAATACTGATTGTTTCAGTTATACTCGTGTGTATAATAACTAAAATCCCATGCCCTTTTTTCACATTACTACAAAATCTAGTTAGAATCAAATCTTGTAATATCAGCATCTTTGTGAAACTGCTTAATTTTTTTTTTTTTTTTTAAAACTTATACTGTGATACATCTTATCTAATCGAGAAACTCACCTTTTCTTCAAGATCAATGCCAAAGATACCAGCTTCTATGTGAGCTGTCAGATTTTTCTCATCCACCCACAAGATTCGGTTCTGGGAGAGGAAAAAACAAGGGGGAAAAAAAAGGGAGAATTCTAGTATTTTTAGGTGTCTTTTCACAAGTGTGGGCATATCTTAAGATTTCTTACACAACACTTCTCACCAAGTGACTGATCAAATTGCTTAAATGTTTATTGGATTCAATCATTTTACAATGTACACAATCTACTCTAATAAGGATATATATGTTTTTTTAAGAGGCAAAAGTTCTACTCAATAAAATTATCTATGAATGAAAACCTTGAGGTAGAAGTTCATTATTTGACGGTTTCTTTCATGATGAGATTTCAATCAAGGCAGAGTCCATTTATTTATCAATAGATAACAGTTCTTTTTGAAACTGCATGCTTGAACGTTGACCGCAATACTTAAAGGGATGCAGTAACATTGAATGATATTCAAATCACAATTTCTTGATTTAGCTCATTTTGTCAACATAATTATAAACTTATAGGTCAGTCTGGTATCTCTTCAAAATTACAAGTTAATTGCTTGCTTTACTTTCGAGATATCAATGATTTCATACTCAAATTTAGTAAACCATCTCGTGGTGGAAAACAAATTGCCATGTGCTTTTCAAGACACCCCACTTCCTGTCGTGTTCCCCCCGACCCTAGCGGGCTGGAGGGTTTGCTGCAAAGGGGTTGAAAATTCACTCGCGATTGGCTGTTACACTGTTTTGTGGTAGTAAATGACTTCCATTTGATCTGAAACTTTCAGTAGTTTGTTTTTACTGTAGGAACAATATAATTTCATTAATCTTGATCTAATTGCTCTTGTTTTTGAAAGTTACTCAATCCCTTTAAGATATTGGGGTTAGAATAGGGATGTTGATCCTTCTCAAAGAAACTGCTTACTACATGTATAACAAAAAAGAATTTGTAGCGATAGATACAGAAATTAACCCTAAAAATGTAGATGAAAAAAATTTAAATGGCTCACGACTAAAAAGCACAATAAGGAAATTGTTTGACTATTTTTGTGTCAAATACCAGGTACATGTAAATTTCTTTTCCTGTTTAAGCTTTGCTTTAGGACTAATGGTATTTGAAAATGGTATGTTGCTAATTCAATTTTGCTGGTGATTGACCCATGCCTTGAACCGGACACCTTGCAACATGCAATATTTATATTCAGATTACTGATAAATAATAAATATTCAACATTATTAAATAAAAATTATTGTGCTTTATTTGAAAACAAGGAGTCAACGATCAACAAGACCAGCATCACAATTTACAAAATCAGTCTAAACAAAATATGACACTATTAATCATAAATGGCAACTTATTGATTTGTTTAAAGTTGGACTGGTAGTGTAAATGAGGTGCTAGCCTTTTGCTTACCATCTGTGATGTATCAAGTGAAACAATCATTCTTCTTTCATTAGAAGGACACTCAACTGCTCTTGTTACATTTGTTCCTCCTGTGAAAGACAATCAGAAAGCCAATACAACAAAACTATATTATCAGAGCATTATGGATTTTAGAATTATTTAAAGAGTGATAATATGGAACAAGTTGAAAAGAGGAGGATACAAAAATGTACCATAAGATACCAACTGGTGAAATGCAATATTCATGAATTGCATGTATGAAAAGTTGCTTCATTACAAATGGGCTTGTAAAGTAATGGATCTACCTGTAAATCTATTACAAACAACTCAATTCCAATGCTTTCATTTGATTAGGCATATCTTCCCAATAATTTCACAAATATCAAAAGCATGGAATCGCCCAAAATGTAATATTTCATTAATATCACAAATTCTATGATTATTCTTAATTTAAGGAAGTCGTTTTTCAAATCCTGTTCTTTATAGTCTATAATTATTGTATACTACAAAAATATTCCAAATATCAGCAAGAACTTTTAAGTTTTATTAGGTATTAGCAGACGAGAATGGTTATAATGGTTCTCAGAACATCATTATGTTTATGGTTTATAGTGCTTACCTCCATATGGAATGATACAGACATTATGCTTGACACACATGTTGACTATCCTTACTACTTCATCATGGCAGTCTGAAAGTACAGAAATAGTCATGATAAAAATAACAACAGATCTGCATATAAAATTGTTTTTCCTGAGCATAAAACATCCTGACTGTTATCACACAGCCATTTGTTTCAATAACACTAAATTGTGCTAAACCACTTCCCAAAGAGGTATTTACCGTATCTACGTTAAGAGTATCAACAAAGTTTTTTTTTCCAAAAACATACTGAAGTGTTTCATCTTTCAATCATCAGATTAAAACACATGGGTGAGAATATATGAAATTGTTTTTTTTTATTTTTATATATCCTTGTAAGTTGTACCTGAATCAAAACAACAAAAAAACATAAATTGTGTAAACCCATTTATAACATGAACAAAATGTTTTCTGTATCAAACCTACGACAATGAGTGAATTCTACAAGTAAAGTATATTTTCAATCAGTTTGCCTCAGTTTTGTTATTTTTAGGGTACTAGTTAGTATAACTATGTTTGTAAATACATACCTGGCCATATTACGATATCTGGAATCCTTTCAAAGATCCCTTCTCTTAATGTGAACAAATCATGAAGTGTGTGACCTGCAAAAAAAAAAATTGTAAGATCACAAGTTCTGATCAATAAAACTATTTTGAAAGCAAATTATGAGTATGATAGACACTGGGTTCTCATTATATTAAACAAAAACATGTTTATATAGAAAATACGTATGTGGAATTTGATTTTAAAAATATGTTGAAATGAGACTACTTGTGAAGAGAAATAAATTGAAGAGAATGTCTTTACAAAGCATGATGAAATGTCACCAAAGTATCAAAGTTAAAGTTGTTGCATGCATAGCATAGACAAATGTTACGAAACACCAACACATACATGCATGTATGTATAACACACCTGGGACCTTTGGTCTAAATAGTCCCAATCATAACCAATTTAATTTCTTTATTCAATAAAAACATGGGATTAAACATTTTCTTCATAAATTAAGATTTTTATTTTATCATCTTTATGTACATGTATGGAAAAATGAGACTGTGATTTATGTAATATACAAGTATGTAAAATCTGTGAATTCTAAATATTTCCCTTCAGCTGTTGAATTGAATATTGTTCAATGAGCCATTGTTAATTAAAATCAAAATAAAGTTCAAATTTTGAATAAATTGACATATTATTTTCTGTAGTGAAGAAATATAATAGTCTTATAAAAATGAAATTAGGATTCTAAGCTACTATAAGATTTACAATTAGGGATGAAACCATTTTGCCTTATGAGATAGCTCTCAATAAAACCAGCTCCACACTTGGGAGGAACATTATTTGGAAAGATACACATACACGTTTAAGTTTCTTTTTAATTGAATCAATGTCACATCATACAGTGTGAGGTGGTATACATGTTATACTACATGTACATTGATCATTTAATCATGGACTGTCATATTATTAAGATATTAGGCCTATACCTCACTGATCTTCAATGGTTACATCAGGACCTCTTACATGACATGTCTGATCCTTAACACAAACATTGACACACCACTTTGATCTTCCAATTATTTACTCAACATAGCTGTCATTTACCTCAGTCTATACATTGTAAATGTGCATGAATGTTTTTTTTTGTTGCATTTCACTGTTATCCCATCGAAAAACTGAAAATACACACTTCATTTTTTACACTTTTAAAGGATGAGATGTTTTAAAATCACAGTATTGGCTCTTTTGTTCTTTTGTTTATTTAACTCTATTTGCACTCAAGGCCTGAGAACTTAAGCATCAAACTACAATGCAAATATGTCACCAAATTTGACCTTCAAGTATATTTTTTTAGAAGTTTTTTGAAAGTCACTTTGATATATTATCTATTTTGTCATTGATGGTGTTAGAGCCTCACTTTTAGAATAATTTTGTCTCAACACTTAAATCATTCACTCAAACTTTGTGATACATTAAATATATGAAAAGTGAAACAAAATAGTGCAACCAATCACAATCTCGGACAGGAAAAATAAATTCTAAAAATATTTATTTTTTTGCGACACTGGTAGAGTTCATAAAAACCCTTCCCCTCTCTCTCTTTTTTTTTTTTTTTTTTTTTTTTTTTTTTTTAATGATTGTTTTTAATGAATTCATAGTAATTCCTATAAACATCAGTTATACTTTAAAATCATGGTATTTCAGTAACACAAGTAGGACCAACTCCAAAATGACACAAAACTGAATAACAGGTTACATAAAGCTGGATGCCTAATTTTTTTCTTGGTGGGTCTAAGGAAAATCATCAAGATCAGATTCCTGCAGGAAAATTATGTATAATAAAGTGAGTCTTACCATGTGCCCTGAAGAGTCTGTCATGGGGATCTAACGTGTGTGAGAAGCCGCTTCTTTCGATGTCTTCTAAGAAACCATCGTTGATAATGGGTTTTGGAATCTTATCGGCTGGGATCTCAGGCTAAAGCAATCACAATAGAGACATAAAAAATGACATGAGGGAGAACCGTAAATAGTGGTTACATCTGAATAAGGTAAAATCTGTCATACGTCATGCGAGAATAGGAATGACCGTTTTCCTCTTTTGACAGGACTTAATGGGTGCCTGTTAGTGTCGAGCTACATGTAACTATAGACAACGCTGGCGCTGACAGAGGCTGGTCATTCTTCTGTCGAGACAGCTTTACATTTATACAGTCACAATTTGAAACGTACATACCCATGTCATACAGTATGTAAACTAAATTTGCAGGAAAAATATCCTCAATTCAATCTAGTTTTGATGTGCCATAAACTGCTTCAAACCAAATTTTTAATCAAAATTGAAATTCAGGCTTCGTCTCTTCCTAAAATAGTAATTATAGGAACAGACTCTATGTAGCAATGGTTTACCTGTGCTTCACGGCTTGCTTGAAGGTTGACTCCCTCGATTGTTTCCAGCCATGAATTAAAGTATGGCAGTGGTCCTCGAAGATGGTATCTACAGAAAACACACATTTAAATCATTTTAAGTATACAGATACCATACTCAAAAACCCTCAATATCAGAATTAAACAAAAAACATTTGGGGTATTCATATTTACCCAGGTGAACCAAATTAGTTCACTGTAAAAATTTGTAGGGGTAGCATACAATCAGTAATTTAAGAGCAATGACATATGGTTTCAAATACCCTAACAAGAACCATCATCTTCTCTATTTTGATGCCAAATTGAGTGATGAAACAAAACTCTTAGCTCAAATTTTAAAAAAAATCTACCCAAGATAGTCACTACATGCATATTACAATTCATGAAGACTATTATCCATTTTGTGATTTTGTCATAAAATAAGAGCTACAAGAAGGAAAACCTTGAATGACTTAAAAGTACAATTAAATTGCACAGCAGTCCTTTTGAAAGTGATTGATGTTTTGTTTTTTCTCTTTAAATATATTGTTACAACATTAATGATCATGACTTACATGTACATTCAATGCAAGAAGTCTTGCATTTTTCAGATCCCCTATCAGATGTTTATTTTCCTCAGATTTTGTTTGTTACTACAAATCTACTTTCGTAGACCAAATTTAAATAACATATAAAGCAACAAAACAGAAGGGAAAATGTCCATATGTCTACAAACCTGTCTCCTTCAAAGGAAATGAGTTCTTTGACTGGATCCAATGTAAATTTACAATCTCTGAATCCCCATCCATTCCATTTGAGTAAGTCTTGCCTGGAAAGTGAAATAGAAAATAAACATATTATTATTTTACAGTGACTTGGTTTATTCCTTTTCATTATTTATATCTAGCATACTATGCAATAACTGTTGGGTCATGTGTTTGGGCTCCAAGTAATGCCCAAATGCACTGCAAAAGCCACAAAACTGAATGACAGGGGGGGTTTTTTACCAATTTATTTTTTTTTTTTACCATAGCATAGGTTGCCTTTGTTTTTGGTTACAAGATCAATACTATTGATATCCTGATATAAGTGGGTTAGAATAAGAAAAGGGCATGATTAATCATGACTCTGAACTTAACTAGATGACCACCTCAACATCATTCAAACACATTCCATTCTTGAAACTAAAGAAAGTACCATTTGTATCATTGACATTTTTGCAAACATTCAATGTCACCTGAGCAAAATTCAAAAACAAAAAAAAGTTGAGGGTTTTTTAACATGTTGAAAAACCTCTGTTATTAAATGATATGACGGATACACCAGGAAACTCAGCTGCAAACCACAGCTACTATGGCATATTTCCAGATCTGCGAACACTTGACAAAGACAAAAAAATGCTTTTCACCCACCCCACCCCACTCCAGCTGACTGGCGCAGGCCTGGGCGGGTCGGGTAGGCGCATTCAGCAGCACGAACAGTGACGACACGCCTACCTTCTCTTAGGAATACGAGGTCCGTTCACTCCAGATTTCTGTCCAGAATCTGAAAGTTCACTGCATTTTTTCAGCTGTATAATATTCTCTTGACCATAGTCACAGGTGGCACCATTATTCTGATTTGGCAGAGTTGTCAAATGCCCTAAAATGCTATCTATTCGACGTTTGGATGCCATGATCACTACTCCCGTTACTCAAAACGCAGTTCGTGGGACTACCTAGCTATTACGCCGATAACAACGAAAAGTGTTACAGCATACACATGCGTGGAGCCCTAGATGACCTTTGTACACTCAACATATCGGACGATACAGTTTCTGCTATACCGGTATAGTAGTAGTGCTCACGCACGGTCGTCTCCCAAATGGAAGAAAGAAGAAATCCTCCATATGGTCTCCCTTTAGATGAACTTTGATAAAGGAATAAAAAAAAAATCAAAACCAGATATTGGAATATTGTAACCAAAATTATAGCATCAACAATATGATATGAAGTAATAGCTTTGTCATGGTTTAGTGAGCACCAACCAGGGGCGGATGCCGGGGGGGGGGGGGGGGGGGGGGGGGGGGGGGGAGGGTGGCGCTTTACTTCTTTACCTTGATGTTTGTAGAGTATACAAAACTTATTTGCCCATCTGCATCTCCTTGTTAGTTAGTTTCTTAAATTATATTCACGGCAAAAATTGGGGGTTATTACTCTGCTTTGAGGAGAAGCATGAAATGAGCTTCATTATTTTAATCGGGATGGGACAATATCTTGTTCTTTTGTTTTCCCCTTTGTTAAACCATGGATAACCTCTGACTTTATAGGTCCATGGTTAAACAAGTAGAATTTTGCTAGTTCCACATAGGGCCTAGTGACCTGGCTGGAAGTGGAGTGCGTCATTGAAAAAAGTTCCCCTTAAGAAAAATATAACAATTTCTGCCAAGTGGGAGGGGCCCTGCTCTGCCGGTTCTACGGCCCAGGGCCCGTATTCCATAAACTATACTTATAAGCAATTTGTCTTAAGTCTAAGTATTTTTTCTAAGATTTTTGTCTGGAACAAAAAATTGTCTTAGTCTTTATTCCAAGCACATTAAACACTTTGTCTGAGGTCAGAAAGCATCAAGCAAAAGTCTGAATTTTATTAATATTGTCATGTTTAATTTTTGGTCTCAGATGAGCTTGCCATATATTATAATCAACATTAAAGTTAAGCCACTATAGTAGGCTTAAAGTTGGCCGGATAAAATTGTCATTTTTTTTATGTGCGATTTGAAGGCGCAATTCCATTTAAAGGGGAAGTTCACCCTGGAATTTTATTGGTCTTAAAAAATGCAGAAAAATAAAAGAAAAATATGAGTGAAGGTTTGGGGAAAATCGACCAAAATATGATGAAGTTATGAATATTCAAAGTTTTGATTCTGTGACGTCACATGCGAGCAGATCTCCTATGTGTTATGTAGTGTAAATTCCATAAAATGTCATTTTTTTCAGAAGAAAATAATTATGTCACCTGTACGGTCGATATACCATCAAACATGTGTTCATATACATGACTATATCAAATTGACCCATTCCTTTCAAGAACCATGTCAAAAAGACAAATTTATGGAATTTACATACACAACCAATGGGAGAGCTGCTCGCACGTGACGTCACAGAATCAAAACTTTACATATTCATAACTTCGCTATTTTTTGGTCAATTTTCTTCAAAATTTCACTAATTTTTTTTAAATATTTTTCTTCATTTTTTAAGACCAATAAAATTCCAGGGTGAACTTCCCCTTTAAGACTTTTGACTAAGGAAAAATTTAAGAATTTATGCTGCCAAAAATAGGCTCGAACAGAATTCTTAGTGAGGAGTATACGGAATATGCATTTTAAAGATAAGCAAAAATGCTTAAAATTGTCATGCTTTTATGGAATACGGGCCCAGGAGTAATTTTTCATTTATTCTTGCAGCAATTTTGTAAATGATTTCTAGGAGGCATGATAACATTATTCCACGATAATCAAAGTACAAATAATGTGTAGGCCCTATATTGAAAAATTCGGGTGAATTAAATTTTATCAACGATCGGATGCATCAAAGATAAATAAGATAAAGGTAACAAAATAAATGGACCTACTCCTCAAACGATGATCAAGGCATAATCTTCAAATTTCGATTATCGCATCTTTATCAATTATCATTTTTTAGGTTAATCGGGAAAAGTGGGTGTGGTCTTTGCGCCTCCGCGGGGACTGGGCAGCAGGTGCACGAGCTCTGGAGCTGGCGCGATAGGAGTCTTGGTGCATGCGGGAGCAGCGACGCGCCGGGCGGGGCTCCTTGGCCTGAGTGGCTCGTTATAGGATATAAGTAGGCCTACGGTATATATAGGCTCGAATCTTTCGTTTGCTGGATATCGATGCTGAAGATTAACGCACTGTACTGCTGATTTTGTGTGCAGTGTATATATAGCGGAGCTTCAATTTTAGTACATTCATTAATCATGGCTGACGAACAGACTCTAGCCCAGACTGCCAAACCAGGCGGAGACACGATCTTTGGCAAAATAATACGGAAGGAAATCCCTGCAGACATTTTGTATGAAGATGACAAGGTATGAAGGCAGTGTCATGTCAGGACGTTGTCCCATATATTATTATAGTTGTTAGTGAAGAAAGACATAGATTCTACATAATTATCTACATGAAGAGTAGGACTAATTTCTATTCTATCCATTTTCTCTCACTGATTTCTCCATTTAAATAGATGCATTGCAAGGTCATTGAGCATTATTGAGACTGTTGTATTCTACAGTGGAGATTTCCCACTGAAGCCTAGGATCCAAGAATAATTATTGTATTGAATAAATAACCATAGATCTAAATCTACAGTTAAATTTGGAAAGTGCTTAGAAATTAGCTACATCATTCATGTTGATTTTGTTGCTTATTCTAATAACATCAATAAACTTGTAACTTGCTCAAAACTTGTCTTGATAACATTCTTCAGTAATCGAAAATGGCTACTCCCCCAACTCCTCGTCTCATTCCTTATCCCATTCCTCCTCATTCCCCTTAATTCCCATTTGTTTTATTTCCCCTTAATTCCCCTTCATTCCCTTCCTCATTTCATTCATCATTACTCCCTTCTACCTCATCCCATTCCTCGTATCCAATTCCTACACCACCCAATCCCATTCCTCATCGCTCCCTTCTCCTCATTTTATTCCCCCTTATCTTGTTCCTCCTCATTCCCTTCCTCCTCATTCCAGTCCTCCTTATTCCATTCCTCCTAATTCCCTTCCTCCCCCTTCATCCTCATTCCATTCCTCAATCCCTTCCTTGTCATCCCCTTCCTAATCATTCTCATCCTCCCTCATTCCATTCCTCATCATCCCTTTCCTCCCCGTTCCCTTTCTCCTCATTCCCTTCCTCCTAATTCCCTTCCTCCCCCTTTATCCTCATTCCATTCCTCAATCCCTTCCTTGTCATCCCCTTCCTAATCATTCTCATCCTCCCTCATTCCATTCCTCATCATCCCTTTCCTCCCCGTTCCCTTCCTCCTTATTCCCTTCCTCCCAATTCCCTTCCTCCCCCTTCCTTCTCACCCCCTTCCTCCTCATTTCCTTCCTCCTCATTTCCTTCCTCCTCATTCCATTCCTCATCATCCCATTCCTCCTCATCCCATTCCTCATCCCATCCCTACATCCCATCCCATTCCTAACCACTATCCTTTTCCTGTCTCATTCCTCCTCATCCCATTCCTCCTAATTCCCTTCCTCCTCATCCATGCCTCCTCATTCCCTTTCTCATGATCCCATTCCTTTGATTTCCCTTCCTCCTCAATCAATTCCTTCTTTCATTTCCTATCCTCATCCCATTCCTCTCAACCTCCTTCCCTCTCATTTCCCCTCATCCCATTCCTACATATTCCCCTTCTTATCCCTTTTCTTATTCCCTTCCCTCTCATTCCATTGCTCTTTCCATTCCCCCTGTCCCATTCCTTCTCATTCCCATCCTCCTTATCCCTTTCATCAATTCCTTTCTCCTCATTCCATTCCTTATCACTCCCTTCTTCTTCATCTCATTCCCTCATTCAATTCCTCATCACCACTACCCCAACATCCCATTCTCCATGCAATTTCTTCTCATCCAATTCCTTATTCTCTTCCTCCTCACCCTAGTTCTACTCTTCCCATTCCTCATCCTCTTCCTCTTCCTCCCATTTCTCCTTAGTTCCTATCCAACGCTCAACATTAGCATGTGCCCCGTTGCCCGGGGCAACCAGAATTGACCCTCGGGCAACCAAATTTGGAAGAAATGATCAAAGTAGTTGCCCGAATTGGGCAACCCCATTTCAGTGCGAGACTAATATCTAAGGTTTCATGATGGACTAAAGTGTATGACCTTTTGCCCCTGTAACGTTTGAGTTCATTGTAAATCACTTTTATGCGAAGTTTTTTTTATACATGTAGTACATAAAAATCTATCTTCTATATTTTCATTGTTTTTTGTTTTTTGGGCAGGGCAACAGATTTTTCTTCGGGCAACCATTTTGGAGGAAAACAATATTTGGTTGCCCTGCAGGGCAACTCCTAAAAATGTTAGTGTTGACGTTGCGGCTTATCTCATTAAAAAAAAATTAAAAATAAAAAAATCTTTATTTATGACCTCCTCAAACATTTAAAGTTGAATAATTATTGAGATTAAAGATATTAGAATTTGAGGGCGTTTTTTTTATACCTTTATTCTTAAAAGTCCCGGTAGCAACTCCAACTTTCACTTATTTCCCCATCCTGAGTTTATGCTGCTTCTTACAAGTGTGGAAAAACTGACTGAAGTATGCATAAGATTGCATCATTTCACACCATTTAAAATTAGAAAAATCCAAAGCTCTGTAGCTGGGGAGATTCCCCCTTCCAAAATCTTCCCTTTCAGCCACTGAATTATGATTTTTTTTAAATATTTTTTAGATGACTCCCACTTATTTTTAGGGGCCTATTCTTATAAATCATGAAGCATTACTGAATGATGGTTAAACATTACACCCTATGGCAAAATTAGGACTCTTTTATGATTTTCCAGGGCTCTCTGGAGATATTTAAGGGGAAATTATCCAGTGCTCCAGTATATTTTTCGCTACCCTTCTTCTTTTTTTTCTTCAGAATTTCTCCTTGTGATAAGCAATCTCAGAATATGACTGTCAATGTATTTGTATGGAAGTAATGTTTTTATGATAAAAATACTTCTTTTTTTTACACAGACTTGGCCTTCAGAGATATCAACCATCAGCCCCTACTCATTTCCTGGTGATCTCCAAGAAACCTATTACAGGCATATCAGCTGTTGAGAAGGACGATGTACAGGTATAGTCAGGATAGTTTTAACTCACAATTGTATTGCTTTAGTAAGGCCATGCGAAATATACTGTTTCTACTCTTAGTTTGTTATTCGAAATATAGGGAAGTATCAGTTGTTTGTGTGTAGTGTAAAAATGAACATGTGATCTGATAATTGATTAGTAGATATCACAGTTCCACAAGTTCTGTTAAAATCTCCAAGTGCAATACACAGGTTGACACCTTTGGTCTAAAGTATAGTAGTGTACATTCTGGACATGAGTAGAGTATGACTCTCCTACAAGGTTCTTCATTCATAAAGATTCAAGAGATTCAAAATTGAGGTTCCATATAAGTAACAGGGGGTGGTGCTCTTAACTTGGGTCCAAAATAATATTCTTCTTTCTCCTCCTGTCATATTTCTATTCCCAATACTCAGATGCTTGGTGAAAATGATGTACACTGCAAAGAAGGTTGCTCAGGACCAAGGACTGACGGCAAGGATATCGACTGGTTGTCAACGATGGAAAACATGGCTGCCAGTCGCGCTATACATTCACATTCATGTCATTGGTGGCAAGCAATTATCATGGCCCCCTGGCACTGAGTAGGTTTTAGGTTGTTACATTGCATCCTTTTTTGTGCGATTCAACATTGATTACAGCAGTAGTTTATGTAGTCACATTTACGAAGTACTAATAGTGATTCAAATGTCTTAGGCTTCAGAATTATATAAACATTTAAAAGGTTGACAAGCAAGCTAATATGTTAAATAGTGGTTGGATGAATTAATAGGTTGTGTCATAGGTCATAAAGACAATGTTTTCTCTTTCAGCTGTATTTATAGACATAGAGTTGACTTCAACTTTTAAAAGAAAAACACCAATGTTTTTTTTTTTTTAGGTTTAATTATATAAAAAAAGTGTGACCTAGAAAAAGCGGCGCTCTGAATGGTTTCTTCGCCAATGGCAATTATTATTTGTAAAATTAAGTACATCATTTAAAAGTTTGTCTTTTCTTCTTTCATTAAATCTCTCGACGTTAGTAAAATACAAAGAGTTGTTCCCTTGCTACAGGCATCCAGTGTGGTTCTCATTGCTTTCAGCTGCGCAATTTGGTTTAGACATTTAAATTTCAAAACCATTATACTCATTATGTGTGACTCTTTTGTATTGTATTAGATGTCAAAAGAAAGAAGAAAGGATGACTTTAAAATTATTCATTTAATAATTCATAAATTGTTTGATTTTACTGAGTAAACAATGACTGACCATAACTTTTCCGCCTTTCTGGAGGTATCATTTATAATATCACCCTCAAATTATTATTATTGAAAGATGCAAATCATCGCTGATTCTTTATAAAGTTTTCATGCAATATATTTTCATTGTACATGTATTCCATGTTGCCTATAAATCTTCAGGATTATCTCATTTACAATCTACGTGTAGGCCTATACAACATAGCTATCACTTTTGATACGATGGATTGAACTAAAATGTATGATCTTGTACCTTGTCATTTAGTTTCATCTGTAAATGAGCGTCATTATAATTGTTTGGTTCATGTTACATTAAAAATGAAATAAAGCAATGTAAGACATTGTAATTTTTGCTGGCAATTATGCCGTACATCATCATCTTATAAAGGTACTTTAAAATCCTTTTTTTCTAAATATTGTTTAACAAAATATACCCATTACATGCCATTACATCTCTCAGTAGATTGCTGTTTTGAAACGAAACTATTTCAAATTTCATTTTTTTTTTTTTTTTTAGATGAAATAATTCCTTTTTTATCAAGATGACATCACATGTTTTAAAAATGTGTGTAAAATTACAGTTTTGCTAAAAAAATACTTTCCTGTCCTGTCATTTAACGGTTGGCCAAAATAAAATTTTGATCAAGTGAAAAAGAAATGTATTGTTGAAGTAGTTTTGTTTGGTTTATGTCTGTTTGTCATAGGGTACCTGTAGCATGTTTGTGACTGAAGACAGTGTGAAGATGATGAGCGTACAAGGATGTTGCCAATTTTGTGCAGTTGATGATCAGTGATCAGATGGGTGTCGACTAAATGGATTCTCAAACAAGTTATTGAACTGGTTGATTGTATTGAAAAATAATAGCCATTATAGAGCTATTGGCCCTGTTATCTTTCCAGTGCCCTGTATAGAGTTAAGACCAATCGCAAATTTGAATGACCATTCTGATTGGTTCACAATGAAAACAAGGATTCTGATTGGCTACTATCCGTTTGCAATTGGTCATAACTCCTAATGTTGCAGGGAATAGGTACTGAACAATCAGTTCTTTGTAAAACTTTGACTTCAATAAAAAATACTTCCTTGTTTACACATCACACATCTTAGGAATGTCTATGACATTTAAGTTTGCTATAGACAGTATGCAGATTATGAGCACATAATGGATGTTGCCAATTTTGTGAGGTTGATCAGTGATTAGATGGGTGTCGGCAAGACAGACCCTTATACTTACAAATGTAGGTGATGGGAGATGTGAAGCTGCTAATATGTGAAGTTGATCAGTTGGGAGATGAGTGTCGGCGATATGGTTTTCAAAATTTGAGCTAAAGAAATTATAATAATAATAACAATAGTTACATTAATATAGCGCTTGATACATATATCCACCTTGGTGTTTCTAAGCGCTTATTATGTTACGTAAGTTATGGTACCGGCATCTTCTTTGCGGCTATAGACTACACCACCGAAAGGTGCTCCCAGCCATTTCAAAAGGAGATGTGCTTCCTACCGGAAACCCAAACATTCACCTCTACTTTGGGTCAGTAACGTGCAAATTTGAGTTGACACCCTGCAGAAGGGTGCCTACGTGGCTGTAGGACTGGGGAATTCGAAAGCCGCGTAGCCGGTTTCGGTGAAACATAAGAAGACAGCTGCGAGTATCAGGATTCTCGGCCACCCCGGGGGGCCCGAACGTGAATTTGGCGACTCTTGTGTAGCTTTTCAAAATATGGAGCGCCCCCCCCCCCCGCCAAGC